>NQVE01000015.1:3877500-4477500 GCA_003260385.1 Cuscuta australis | reverse complement strand
TCTATTGGAACTCTTTTGATTTGTTTGACGATATCCTCATCATTCCCCTAAAAAATGTACATTTCTTTTTAGGTTTTTTTGGTGTTTGTGTTTTTATTATTATCCTCATTTTACCTCTAAAAAATGCTCATTTGAATGTGAGAAATGCTCATTTTATGTTTGAATAATGCTCATTTGCACATGTTGGGTGTAAAATCATCCTCATTACACACACAAAAGTACCTGGATGCGTGACAGCAAGCTTTATTATAAAGTGCAGCTTGAGCTTCAAATGGATTAGGCTCTAAAGTTAGTGCTGAATCAAACTGCTCCAAAGCATCTTTCACCTTAAAATTTAAAAATTTATGTCATACTCTGTAATTACTAACATGGCTGAAGAAATTCCACTTCATACACCACTAAAACACTATATTTGATTCAGAAAATTGGGAAGGAATAGGAAATGCTAAAGAAATGGAAAAGATAGTAAAAGAAACCATAAATCCTAATTTGTTAGTATGAAATTTAAAAAATCAGTTTCACTTCAAGTTTTTTCCTTTCAAATTTTGTTCTTTTACAAAATAATAAGAGCACATGAAAATAATAATAATAATAATAATAATAATAATAACAAAAATGATAATAATGATGATGATGATGATGATGATCCGTAAAAATGTGCAAAAATCAAGTCGTTGAGATGGAAGCAGATCGTGCGTACCCGTCCTTTGGAAAAGAGGGAAAGGCCCAGATTGACGCAAGACTCGGCCGTCGAAGCTGTGGAAGTTAATTCCGGCAACCGCGGAGGCGGCGGCGGCGAAGTGGAAGAAGAAGAAGAAGAAGAAAAGCAAGAAAGCTGGTAAAGGCGTGATCTTTCTGTAAAAGTAAACAGAAATGGTCTGTGTTTCCTAGTAATCAGTGCCACTTTGGATACGTCGGAGAGGAAGCAGCAGCGACTAGAGTGGTGGTGGAAGGCGGCGGATGCGGCGGCCATGAGGAAGGTTTCATGAGCGACGACCACAGTTTATCCAGTTTGTCGCTTGGTGCAGACTTCAACCACACATTCTTGGACTTCTCTTTTTCTCATTTTCTCCTTACAAAGTTTTTAATTTTAATCTCTCAGATAATTTTTACTCTTTCATCCGAATTTAACCTTTGATTTGAATTTTTTTATTAAAATTTGTAAAATGTGATCTCGATATATAAAAACATTTTAATTTCATATAAATATGGTATTTGTATTTTTCTTTTAAAAATAGTTTTGAAATCTTAAATTTTTATATTATGGGCTGTTTGTTTCAGCCTCTTAATGGTTCAGATGTGTAAATGGTTCAGCACTTAATGATTCAGACTGTTTGTTTCAGCCTCTTAATGTCTAAATGGTTAAGAGATTTGCCTCTAAATGGTTAAGTATTATACATAGTCTGAATGGTTAAAACATCTTATCTGAATTGATCAGACATTTGCCTCTGAATAGTTAAACAATATACTAGCTGGTTCAGACCTCTTACAGGTTCAGCACTTAATGGTTCAGACCTCTTACTGGTTCAGCACTTACGTATTAAGAAGTTGCCAAACAACCCCTATATATACCTATGTATAAATATCAATATTAATAATCAAAGTATTTCATTAGAAATCATGATATTTTAGATGGGAAGATGAAATCTGGGCGGAGCTAGTATTTGTTTGTATATTTTTATTGATTATTTGATAAAATAAAATATTATTATTGCATCTTATTTGTAGAATTTTTGTTGTAATTTTTTTAATATAATATGTTAGTTCTCTTTTTATTTTAAACCAAATTATAAAAAAAATAAATGCCTTTTACAATATAAAAATAAAAAAGACTATCGGCCAGATTATATTTATGCCCTTAGTTCCCTTCTTTTCTCTCTCACTAAACACTTCTCACCCTTCTCACCCTTATTCATTGAGTGTTCTAGGGCCTTTCTCTACATTTTATAAAAAGACACTTTTTAGCTTCTTTATTATATTCTCAAATACTGATTTTGGTATATGTATTTCAAGACAACGGTACTCCATCATTGTTAATTTGATTTTGGTAACTATATATTACGGAGTATTATCTTTTAACAATTACAATTTGCTTTGGATATATCTTTTTCGATTTTTGGGATGGGGGAGGGATTGAATTTAACTGGTCCGGAAAAAATATATCCAAAGCCATTTGTAATTGTTAAAGGATAATAATATATACTTACCAAAATCAAATTAACAATGGTGGAGTAATGTTGTGTTGAATTGCTTCTACCAAAATCAGGATTTGAGAATATAATAAAGAAGCTAAGAGATATATTTTTATAAAATAATGCATAGGAAGACCATGGAAGAGTGAAGCAATCAAGGATGAGAAGTATTTAGTGAGAAGAAAAGAAGTTAACCAAGGGCTGAAATATAATCTATCTGTTAGCCTTGTTTGTTTTTAAAAAAAGGTACAAATTTTTGCATGTTGTTCGAATAGTATAATTCTTTTACACTATATTTGGTTCTATGAATTAAAAAGAAAAAGAAAAAAACAGTTTCTCTCATTTTGTTTAGTAAGATAGAAGAAATTTTGTTTTTCTTCTCTTAGCTCATTGTCTTCTCTTTTTTAGAAGAACCACTGGTTTCGATTTCTAAAATGAAAACCCTAACCAAAATCTTTTCCACCGATTCCCAATTCTGATTCCAAAATCCTCCACACTAATCCAGTTCTAATTTTAAATTAGTACCTTGTCTACGCTTACTCGGACCTAAAAGAGCTCCAGGGGGTATCCAAATGGGTCGCTCGTATTATACCATCGAGTGTTATTGGCAAAAGATTTGAGCTCATAAATTTGCATAATTTAAGGAAAGTATATGTAAATTGTAAAACTTCTCCCTTGACATGAATAGTAAAATGTCTTCTTCTTAAGGTTAATGCAAAAATTTACTTAGATTGGATTCCTTGTAGGCTATTAAATTGAGAAAGTATAAAGAGAGTAGTGTTTGGCAATTGGCAATGAAACCATTCCCATTCAAGCCTGGCTAGTTAAAGCGTCACATGGTTTCACACTTGGCCAGCAAAACCCACTAAGATACCTTGCTGTGTTTTCATAAATGCTATAGATTAGAGAAAAGAAAAACATATTCTCGACACAAATTAAACACTGCTTACAATTCAAATCAAATGTATCCACTACTAATTGTGATTTGTAAAGTTGTGATATCCTACTTAGTACTCGGTATATAAAAGATCATTTTTCTTATTTATGTATCAAGTAACAAATTTGTTATTGATGGTGTAAATTTATTAGGTGGGTTTGACTGGACCTGACATGGCCGGCCAAACGGATTCTACCGGGTAAGGAAAACACACAAGGAAGTAAGAACACTAGAGTAACTTAGACTATGAAAGAATTCATGTACCCGAACTTATATTTCTTATTCTGTCATAAAAGTGTACAAATTTGTGTGAGAATGAGCGAGCGTCAATCTAGCCATCCCTTACGGAGTAGAATCTTCGTTGCGCAATTAAATCGCGTAGATGGCGGGGTGAGGTAGCTGGATCACGCGCCTATCAACAGACCGTGCCACTCCCGTCAACCTGCCCTTAAACGTCCGACCGGGCTCATCTGTAGAGTTATCTTCTAGATTATCTTTTGAGATGAGCATGCAAAAATATGATCGGTCACTTTTTGAGTAGATTTGACCGATAAAAAATCTTCCTTGAGTGTTCCGACGTCTTCCCACACACCATCTATTCCTGACCGGTCATAATATGACACATCACTTTTCGAGTATTCGGGTTGAGTATAGGTTTGACCCATGAGTTATTGACACCGGTTTGTAAAGACCGGAAACCAAATTATACTTCGTAACAACTTTCCATAATTATCTTTTTGTATGAGAATAATTAACATGATATCTAATAAAGTTAAACATGCGTGATTATAGGTTGTGCATAGAAAAAATAGCATGAACCACACAATCTTTTTTAGAAAGAATTTTTTTAAAAATAAAGTCGAATATTTTAAACAGAAAAATGTATATCACTCCATATGATAATTATGGGGGAGGGGAATGACTAAAGCAATGAAATTTTTAAACCCAATCAATGGTTTCTCATTGGTTGATATCAAATTAATCAATCTCACACCACATTTTTATCTAATTGAACAAACTTAAAAAAGAAATGCTAGAGTCACATATAAATAGTTCACAAACTTCACAAATTTTACATATTTTCAGCTCAAAATTTTATAATTTGAATTATAAAGTACTTGTAATAAACTTTTATTTCAATTCAGTTTAGTAAATTTCAGTCGAGAAGAAAAGACTCATATTTTTTAAATGAAATTAATTACCCCCATAAACACCCAGAAAAGCCTATGGGCTAATGCCCTACAAAAATTCTTCAAGTAGAATAAAATAAATTGCAGAAAAGAGAGAAAACAACAAAAAAGAAAAGGCTAATCAATGGATAACAATAGCTAGGTAGAGAAGATTGGGGCTAACACAGCAAATATATCTCAACAGCCAGCTCATTATTGTCCCTCCCCATTAAGACTAGAACCCTACAGGCATTGGCAAGTGGTGGTGATGATCATACCTAAAGACCCCATTAGTCACTTCTATAATCTAGCTCTCTAAACGCGACTCCTACTTAAGGTCATATCTACGGTGAGAGCTAACAAGAAAATACTCGGCATCATTTTGCAAAAATGCGTTAACAGAAACAAGGATTTGGGAAAAAGATATCGAAAAAAGTCGCAAAGAATCACTGGGTTAAGATAGGAGAGTGTAAGAATGAATAATAACGAATCGGGGAGTAATATAATGATAATGAGAATATTTATATACAGCTGTTGTGGTGAACAAATAAATAGAGTCAATGAGTAAATCAAGCAATGTGAACATGTGGTAGAAGCTAGGCAAAAAGGAGCTAAATGCACAAATTGAAAAATGTTTTTTTTGATAGAGTGCTCAAGTATATTTTAGTTTTGTCTCAATCTGGATGGTTGGTTATGGCTCCTACCACTACATTCGCCTTCGCTGATGTCTGAAGCCACATCCCCATATTGTTTCATACCTGTTTTTGGACCGGCATTATTGTGTTCCTTGTGATCACGGCGGGAGCCAGACGATTCTCTTCTGTCCCTTCTTTCCTGCATAAATCAAAAGGGAATATTTAGAAAGCGTGACTGTGAGGATATGGTAAATTGGCCCTAACTTACCCTTCAAAAAGTTCCTCTCAAAAAGATTGAGGTACCTCATCCCTGTTTGCTAGAATCAAACTTGGCATTTAGAAAAGAACTTGGTAAACGAATGCTATGTGACACTCAACACACCCTACTCCGCCGAACCCGGAGTGGACAAATGTTCCCAAACCATTGAGTAGGTGGACGGCCCACACCATCGGGTCGGACCAAACTTTGATACCATGTTAAAATGAGCCAAATTTAACCGAAAAGGATCATCAAGATGTGATTGTAAACTATAAGATTCAAACCCAGTAACAACACGATGATACTCCCAAGTCCTAACAACATTTTAGCACTCATAATCAATAAAGTCAACTTGTTAGGGTCTCTTTGTTAAGAGTTATTTGGCTGAAATGGTTGGACGTACTCAATCTTTTAGGAAGAAAGAGTGTCTAGTTACAACAATTTAAGCCAAATAAGCTAAAAGAAACTTATTATGCTGATACGCAGAATAAGATAATTATGGCTACTAAAAAAGGCACTTAATTGTTAGCAAAGGATATATATGTTGATCATACATCACGAAACAAAAGATCGTCAGCCTCGAGCATATGAATAATATGTCCCATTTTGGGCCTCTTCTGAGCTTCAGGATCAACGCATCTAAGAGCAACCAAAAGAACACGCTTTAGTGCTTTAGAAGAAGGCACTTCGGGTAGTTTAGGGTCCACGACCTCCTCGGATTTTCTGTTACCAACCATAGCCTTCAACCAGTCAACCAAATGAACCTATAGGAATAATATTCATGTTACTATTATTTATTCAGCTAGACAGAATGAATCAAGAATGTATTTTATATATAAGCCTGACCTCTCCTTGTGGACGGCCATGATCAACAGGGGTTCTCCCTGTGATGATCTCCATGATAAGTATTCCAAAGCTATATATGTCACTTTTCTCGTTCAGCATACCCGTGCAAGCATATTCTGGGGCAACATATCTGATGGAAGAAGGTTTAAAATTTACTTATCATCACCTATGAAGCCCGGCAGAATTGATAATAATAAAGTTGTGGAAATAAATCCCTCTGAGATAAAAATTAACTTACCCAAATGTTCCCATCACACGAGTTGTCACATAAGTGCTCTCTGCATTCAAGAGCTTAGCAAGCCCAAAGTCTGACAGCTTTGTATGCCATTGCCTATCAAGGAGTATGTTGCTGGATTTCACATCCCTATGAACTACTTTTGGTTCAAGACCCTCGTGTAGATAGGCCAAGCTGCCACAAAATAATAATAATAATAATAATAATAATAATAAAATGATAATAATAATAACAACAACAATAATAATGGTAATTTGAATAACAACTGGCTATTCACAGACATGACATTTAAAGGGAAAAATATATGAAACAAATTTTAATTGCATACCCTTTTGCGCATCCCAATATAATATTCATACGAATATCCCAAGTCAAAGGGCTGACTTCCCCAACATCACCATGAAGCCACTGGTCCAAATTCCCGTTGTCTACATACTCATACACAAGCATCCTACATAAATTAAGGATACATATCAATTCAATTATTAAAAACATCAGGAAGTTTCTAAAATCAGGTTGAGCAGGAAAGGAAAATAAGAAATTCAAACTAGTTCTACCTATGTCCTGAAAGAAGAGTTCTTTTTAATTCTCATTTGGTACAAGCTTACAAGTGAAACAGCAAAAAATCATCAATTTTTGCTAATTTTTTAATAATTATTTGTTTTTTTGACTAAATCTAACATGCTCAACGAATTTGGAACGCTATTTTAGAAATGCATGAAATAATTAATTAATGAAAAATGGTTTCTTTAGCTCGAACGGGGCTTTTTTGTTGGGAGAATACTCTCATTGGGATAGAGGGAATCCTAAGAATACAGAATACCTGTAAGCTCCTTCAACACAGTAGCCAAGAAGCCTCACAAGGTTTTTGTGCCTCACACGCCCAATAGCTTCCACCTCTACCTTGAATTCTCTCTCTGCTTGACCTCTGATTACATAGCAAACCCATTAACAAATTATTTATCAGAACTCAGAATGATCAATGGACCACATACATTGAGATTTACTTGGATTCATTTTTTCAATAGGGGGGATGTTATAATTAAAAATAATTAAAAAAGACACCATTCCGGCAAACACTTTAATGCACACTATCAATGAAACTTGCATTAATATATGAATGGATATAAACACATAACATGCTAGACTACAATAACCAGCAAAAGATTATAAGTATCTCTGCCGATTTGAACTTTCAACTTAAAAGTAAAAACAATATAAAAAATTTATATGCAAGTGAAATCTGATGATGGATACCTGTTATTCAATAGATTTTTCACAGCCACTCTAGTTCCGTCAGACAAAATACCCTGATAGACAATTCCATACCCACCTTCACCAATAACGTTCTCATCGGATAATCCATTGGTGGCGGCCTCAAGCTCCCTCAGGGTATACCACCTTCCCCACCCCAAATGGGACACTTCCGGCAATGATCCGCTCCCTCCAACTGATCCCGTATCTCCACTCGTGGCTCTACTCTCCCCACTTGATGCCCCCGGTACCTTGTCTGAGAACACAATTCTGTGCTCCATTTTTCCCATGTCAATCTGAATTTCTGGCAATCCCTGAAATAACATTTTATAGTTATAAAAACAACAGAAATGTCCCCAAATGAGTATCACTTACAGGCGATATAAACACTCAATAAGATGCTAAAAAAACACTTTCTAAGACAGTACATTCAGAGTTTAAAACAAGAATGAGCTCTTGCAAACGAGAACGACAAATTAACACTCAAAAGTAACTAGCTTGTCGATTGAAATTCAGAGTTTAATGCAAATGAGATTTCCGCAACACGAAAAAAAGAATCAAAGCATTCAACTGTCGCCAAACTTAACTCAAGACGCCACACCAATAAATAAATAGTTAAATACGGAGTAATGTCTAAATTTACCAATCATATTTCAATAATAACTTTGGATGGAAAAAAAAGAAAAGAAAAATAAAACTAGTAAAAATTACTAAGCTTAACGGAAAACCTACCTGAGCGACGGGGCGGTGATCAGGGGCGGCGTCATTGTGAACGATCTCCTGAATTTCCTTTGAAATGGGAGGGGTAAACTCCCCGGCAGCCTTGTAGAGGAGCTTAGCCTTGGATGTGCGGCGGCGCGACGCCGTGATGCAGAGCGAGATGAGAAACAGAATGAGAACAATAACAACTCCGACGAAGACTCCGATCACCACCCATAGCTTCAGCCCGAAAATCGATGTAGGCTTCGAGAGCTCACTGTTCACGAACGGCGCGTCGTACACCGACATCTTCATCTAAAACACGCGCTCACCCGCAACACTCCGTGCGAATGCATCTTCAATCATGAGCGATTCCGCGTGCAATCAACGCGGATGTTAGATTCGTTGACCGTATTAAACGGGCGATTCAGGTATAAATGCCGGACGGATCTACGGTGAGGAATTTAATATACTCCGGCGATATCCTGAAGGAGATGGCGGTTTCCCGGCGAGCTTGAACAGGAGAGATTTCGCCGGCGGTATTGTACCATGGAGAATTTTCACCTGCTGGATTCAGACAATCGGAGGTGGTGGTGGACACTGTCAGGGATAAGAGCGAGAGCTGAGAAGAGAATCTCTTTTTTCCTTTTTATTTTTCTTTCCTTTTATTGTGTCCACTTGTAATAGTACAACTACCGCTGTACCCCATTAAATTTTGCTCTGTTTTATTTTTAAAATAAACAAGAATTATCTCAAATAATTAATTTTTCGTTTTTCTTTCAAAAATAATCTCACAAATAATTTTACATTTCCTCATATGTGAGTTTTATTAGACACTTCAAGTTGTTTTTGATAATATGCTATTATTTTTTAAAAAAATGGCACTGCAAAACTTGTGAATATTTTTTTAATAATTTACTATAATATTTTTTTTTGCAAAGCAACATTACAACTATTGTGAAAATGACCCAATAATTGCTTCTTTGAAAAGATATTTTTAATTTTATAACTCACTACATTTTTTTATATTGCAATTTTTTCATCAACAATATTTCGAAATGTTTATTGACAATCATCTATTACCCGTATTATTTTTTATAAAATGGTACTACAAAATTTGTGATTTTTTTATAATTCAGTATAATTTTTTACGCAAAATAACAATTCAAAAATTATGAAAATGACACAATAATGTTTTTCTCCAAAATGGAACTATTTATTTTTATTACTCACTACAACTTCTTTGTATTGGAATTTCTTTCTCGAGTGATACTCTAAATTATTTTTCGATAAACCACTATTCTGTATTATATTTCTCTCAAAACAGAATACAATATTTATAAATCGTTATATTTTTTAAAAATATTGTGACAAATCTCTAACAAGAGTGTATAGTTATATATTTTTAAAAACATAAATTTAAAATTAAAAATTAAAAAACAAAAAAGTGAATTTATCTAAAATAAACTCACTTTTCAATTATTTGTAAAAAACATGCACTTTTCAAAAGTTTCCTTAAGTAACCGTTAGATTCTTAATGGCGACCCAAAACTCCACCATATGTAGAAAGATGAGATTATTTTTCGTAACAATAAAAAGTATTATTATTTTTTGAAAACGTGAAAATGTAAGATTATTTAAAATTATTTTTCCTTAAAATAAATTGAAAGTCCAATTGTAAATTTTACCTTTTGTCTCGAATTTATTGTCACAGATAGTATTTCAGACTTTCAATAACATTTGTATGCTTGCACGCTTTCTTTGTCCGTTCGCTAAAATTAAATAATCACGTCATATCTTGTTTTATATAATGTTGATGCTGTTTTGAAATATGTAAATTGTACTTTTATGTGTCTATCAATAAAAAATTAACTTAAAAAAATAAATTTTAACATATTATTAGAAGTAAACGACAATTTTTGAATGGAAGACTTTTTTCTTGAAAACAAGTTTTAAAAATGATTTAAATAAAACAAAACATAAACTTCTATCAAAATGAGAGTTCATATCTTTTAAATAGAAATGTTGGCTCTGTACTGACATCTCATAATATTCAGGCATAATGTATTGTAGCACTATGAATTTTATTTTTAGTACAAAATTATGAATGATTTTATTTTGGTCTGTCAAAATAAAATAAACCAAATTTGGTATTTATTTCGACTAGAATCATTTTTTCTTTCGTGTGATGTTAAAAAAAATTAAATACGGAGTATGTTTTTAGTCCCTTTAGTATAGGTAATTTTTGTTTTTAGTCCTTGATTTTTTAAATCATCATTGTAACATTTTTTATTTTGAAAATGACTTTTAAACGTAACAAAACCTTCTAAGAGCAGTGGCAATGCCTCTAACGCCCAGGGGCGTTATGAGGCATTTGACGCCTGGGGATGTTAAACACCGCCCCCCTCCCCCATTATAGCTGTGTTAAAACTTCTGCGTCATATGTTTGACGCAATTTGAAGGCATTTTGCGCCTTCCTTTTCTTTTTCCCCCCTCTTTTTTTTTCTTTTCTTCTCTATAAATTAAATTATTTTTTTTTAAAATTCAACACAAATACAAACACAAATTCAAACCCATTTCCACTGAAATTGTGAGATAAATTAAAGCTGACGTGTTAGAGAGAGAAGGTTTGAAGCCCTAGAGCTTATAGGTATTTCCAGTGCCCTAAGGTGTTCACATAGCATATTTATTTTGTTCTCAATATTCTAGTTTTGCATTTATGATTACCTCACATATAGATTATTAGATTTTATGCCCCAAATTATATCTTTCATTGAAGAGTATTGCTAGGTTCACAAACTTATTATTTATGATTTAAATTTTTATTTTAAAATTATTTTAGACTACTTAATTTTTTTTATTAAAGTTCACAAATAATAAATTTGTAAAGTTTGTGATCATTGTGTTTGTGACCAAGCATTTCTCTTCATTGAATTACATCAAAATTTTAAATTTTACTATGTTACTCCGCATATTTCCAAGAGCTTTGGAAATGGAAGATATAAACACAATTTAGGTAGTAATAATTGTGCACGAGATATTTAGAAATGCAAGATTAGAATGTTGAATATGAAATAAGTGTGTTATCTCAACTAATTAAACGTGTTGATTACATTTATGAACCAATTTCAAAATCATTTTTTAATGTATGGATGACTTAAATAAAAAAAAAGTTTACAAGGATAAAAAACAAAAGTCATCTATTTTACACGGACTAAAAATATATTTAATCCTTTAAACATCCAACAAAAAACAATTTTATACTTCTCCATTTTTTGGGAAACAAATTCTCCATGCATCATTCGTAGATCTTCCTATTAGTTCTTTTTATTTGCTCATCATATATCTTCTCGTTACCTTTTTTAACATTTAAAATACTACAATTATCCAAACTTTATTTATTACACCTCACACACCTCATTTTCGTTAATATATTTTGGTAAACTTTCATCTTTTCAATGCTCTTTAGAAATTATAAAAAGTGAAAACGAAAAAATCTTAGGAAGACGGAAGACGCATGTGGATATTATCTGTTCTATCCGTTAAATGCTCGGCAAAATTTAATCACAAACTTTTTTTAATCTTTTCAACACCTTTTTTATTTCCATGAAAATTGATCAAAATCAAGTTTGATTCTTCATGTTTTAGGTACATTTTTTTTTAAATCTAGTGTCATCAATTGCTCAACTTTAGTCCGACATTAAAATTTATTCAATTTTTAGCAGTGAAAATTAGAAAGGAAAAAAGTTTTTTTTGGCTCACATTTTCTTATCATTTCTAAATACCATTCCGTAAATCTATCTCAAAAACAAAAGTGCTTTTACCTTTTTTTTGTACCATTTCTAAATACGAAAAATGTTAAAAAGATGTGTGAATTTAATTTAGGAACAAACATATAACTTTAAATCTTATACTCCGTAGTATTTAAAATTATACCTTCCTTCCAAAATAAAAGGTGTCTCAAAGTATTTTTCTCTCATACAATTTTTTTTTAATTTATATTTTTTCTTTTACTCTGTGATATGGAATGTATGTCTAAAATTATTTTCCAGTAACCTCTGTGATTTTGAAAATTGGCACCATTACCTCTCTATTTTCGAAACTTATTTCAAGTCTTCGTGGTTTCAAGAAGTAGCACACACACCCCTTCAAATCATTTTCTAAAGAAGAGAGGGTATTGGTGTATATTTTCTAAACCATAAAGTGCACGCATGTTCATTTCTTATTTTTCGTCTATGACTTTGTTTTACAAAACCACTCTTTCTTTAATAATTTTAAATAGAGAATAAATATAAAAAACCACTCATTTATCCAATTTACTCTAAAATTAGACTACATTTTTATATTTAGAGAGAAGGGAGTATCTCATAAGGTGGTTATGCTGACCGCTGCAAGAGGGCAACGAATGGTGGGGTGGGTCCATGAGGTTTGCAGTGTCTTTACGTTGTTTCTTCCTCATAATTACCAAACCACTACGTTATCAAACTTATCATCCCATTTTTATTCTTCCAAACAAAACAAAAAAAAAAAAAGAAGACAGCCCTTATCTCGGAGGGTCCCACAAAACATGTCCTACGGGCACATGTAAATTGAATTTTAATCGCAGATGGATAACAAAAAAATGACACTTGACCACTCAGGTGTTACCCATTGTGCATCCCTTGCCTGCTAAGTGCCAACTACGCAACACCGCCCAGCCATTTTTATTCTTCCAAATATTGGAAGGGGGTGGGGAAGGAGGCGTAGGGCTGGACGGGGCAAGAACAGAGAATAGAATGTTTTTTAGAAGAAAAAAAAAGTGAAAACATTTGACAAAAAAATATATTTTTTAAAATATTTTCCGAAAACTATTTGTTTATTTTGTTGGAAAAAGACAAGTTAGCTAAAGAATAATGCTAGGGTGCCACCACATGGGTGCTACCATGGACACCCATGCCTCGCACACAGGCAAACACAGACAATAATCGTCTACGTCGCATAGACGATTGACGTCTGTGTTTACCTGTGCACAGCATGGGTGCACCCATATAGTGGCCCTATCTAAAATACGGAGTACTTCTCTATTTTGAGTAAATTCAAACAAGTTATTTTCACTTTTTCAATATCAACCTTGGTAATATCTGAGAAAACAAAATAGGATAACTATCTCTTTTTTTAGGACAACTAATTTAATAGGGAGAGGATATAGGAATATGAACTAACAATGTAGTCACATTTTACACAAGTTCAGTTTGTCAACCTATGACCACATAGAGAACAGTTATCGCTTATGGTTCAAAAAAACCACTGCCCAACCTCCTAAGCAGTGGACTATAGCATCTGGGTGTGAGTTTGGGGGTAGGGGTAGGGATTTGGGGGAGTTTGAGGGTTGCCTGTGAACAAGGAAGGGATCGTCACTCTGTCTTTTTATCAGGTTCATCAATTGCAGCCAGCCTTTCAACTAGGGGAGGGTGAGAATGATGGTAAGCAGAATACCAAGGATCGGTGTTCATGGCCGACGAATTTTCCTCCTGGCAATAAACAAATCAACAGAATGGGCTTTTTTCTTGGGCAAAAATGGGTCAAAAACTTACAAAAAACAATTCCAATCCACGTATCGACAAACAAGTGGGCATTTGGGGAGTGGGGGGCGGGGGTACCTGTAATTTTACGAGAGCAGCACGAAGATGTGAAGCATACCCAAGTTTCTTAGCAAAAGCATCGGCCTAAGGCAAGGACATATATATACATATAAATCTAGGGAGTCGAACCGAAAAAAGCACAGCTTTGGCATAGTATACTTAACAGAAAGTTACCTGAAATTCAAAAGCTCGGCTGACAAGATTAAGGCCGAAATTCACGAGGTGCTGCAGAGGAATCACAGTGTGCTACACAACAAACAAACAAGAAAAATATAATACTATAAGTGGTAAAACAAACAGAAATGTGCTCCCCAAGATTGTTTTAGTTGTCGTGCTCCCCGAACAGAAATGTGCTGGAACCATATTGTTTTGTTGTTAGACTTGCAAATGGTATATACATTTAGACTAAATTATGATATGAGCTGGAAAAGTCAGCAAATAGAAAGTAATTATAAACAGCTAAATTGAGAAAGTAGGACCTGTTTTAATCTCTTATCAATACACTATATAACAATAATAGGTGGGGATAAGAAAACAATACTCCGTAATAATATCAACTCCCTCCATTTCACATTTGTTTTCCCACTTTTTTATCCATCCCAAAATAACTCTCACTTCTTTCCCTTTTTGGACTTGTATACATGGTCCAACATATATCTCTTTTTTCTATAAAAAAAATCGTACCACAAACTTTTCACTTTTCAACTCTTTTCTTACACTATGTTTGGTTCAAGGAATTTGAAAGGGAAAGAGAAAAATTAATTATGTTTATGTTCGGTTAGATAGGAAAAGAAAAGAAAAATGGAAGAAAAAGAAAATGAGAAGGTAAAATTACTAAAATGAGAGAAAACCAAATTCCTCCCATTTTAGTGAGGAAAATGAGAGAAAATTCTTTTCTTTTTCTTTCAAAACCCTTGAACCAAACATAGTGTAAATCTTCATGAAGTCAAAGGGAGTATTATTATTATTATTATTATTATTATTATTATTATTATTATTATTATACTAAACTATAGTAATAAATAAAAAACAGGTTGGATAAACACAAGAGAAGCTCATACTTTCAAAACACAATTCACTGAACTTGCAATTCATGCAAATGAGTTAACAACACATACATTTTAATGAAGATAATGCATGGTAGGGTGGGGTGGGGTGGGGGGGCACAATAACCGTTACAGGCCTTTTAACTTCAGCACGTTCAAGGAATCTAGCATGACAAGAATAGCTTAGTTATTACCTGGAAAATTATGAGCCCAATAAGAACAGGTTGAGTATCAAAGCCAAAACTCAAAAACATGTCTTTTGAATTCTTAACAAGTATATACCCTCCAAACTGCAAAAATGTGAGGATCTGCCGTGTAAAGAAAAAACTACATCAGAACAAGTCAAAATAATAAAAATAAAATAAAATCCAAGCATAGAGGACAAAAATCTCGCTTTAAAAAAAAGGACAAAAATGTCTATTAGATAGAACATATGAGAATGAATTCAATTCTTGGATTTTATAATGATGGATGACTTGCATATACTTGCCTGGACAGCAATGAAGGTGTACATTGTATGATTTAGTTTCCAGTGACCTAATTCATGTGCAAGCACGGCAACGATCTCCTCATCATTCTTGCACTAAAAAGCATAGAGCATAAAAGAAAAAGCTAAGAAAGTAAAACTGACGCCGGATGCTGAATTCAAGGTTTGAAAAATCGGGGAACTCCATTAAGCATGTCAGGTAACTGCCTCACCTGCTGAATCAATGTATCATAAAGGACAATCCGTTTGTTCTTGAAGAATCCATACATGTATGCCTACAAAAATAAAACCATAAATAATAGATTTACGATGAGCAAAAAAATAGAGAGGATGACAGGAGTCTTAATATCCTATAGAGACGATGGTGGGAATACAATCAGAAACATCATTGGGATACAGAAAGGTCATGACCAAAATGGAAATTTATTTATCTTTATGCAATACTCCATATTTTGAAGTTCACGCTAGTTAACATGAACTTCCTAAGTAACGATACCAAAGATTATGTGGTTCAGTTATCTTCATGAAAACCAGCAAAGTTTCTACTAGAAAACTGTGCCTAAGTTAAAATCGTGAAAAACTTTATGTATTAAGTTATTATCTTTCATATGGAGATATTTTGAACACGGTGAAATGGTAGTGAACTTAATTAAAAAAGACATTCCATAGTGTAATAAAAAGAGTTTGCCTGATACTTACATTGCTATGGCTAGACCTTGTAGATCCATCAACAACAAACAACTTCTTTAAGGGGAATTTGAGTGAGGAAGCAAGTTTTTCAATTTTTTCTCTAAGCTCACCATCAGGAAGCTTCACGTGAAAAAAAATATTAAACCATCATTCTTTATGTTATTAGACGTCAATCTTTTCTTCAAAATAACATTGAGCAAGATGAAATGTTTAAAAGGAGAAAGGACAAAAGACTAATACTCACTGGGGTAAACTTGTTGAAAAGTGGGGCAATCAGGATAGGGTAAATTGTCATCATCACAAGAGATAGTACAAGCATGAATCCCCACAGATATATCGCCAAGTAAGGACCTCCTTTCTACATACAAAAATCATTATCACTTTAAACACCATTAAAAAAGGGATAAAATAAGACACTATAGAAATAGCATTTCCACTATTTGAAATCCAGAAGCACAAAATAATTAATTACGGTATAACTAAGCAACAGTGAAGTTGCCTAGGATATTTTTAAAAATAGTGCATATAGCAAGGTTTAAACTGAATAGATGCTGGTCAACAAGAAAATCAATGTCATATTCTGATAAAGATATAAAGTTGCCATTTATAATATTGAGTTGTAAAAGAAACAGTAAATATAAAACCTGATGAAAATTATGGAGTTAAAAGGTACCTGTACTATCAAAATGATTGCAGCCACAATAGGTGGGCCAATCACAACAGATAATATAATACTTTTGATCATGTCCTTGATGAATAGACCTATCGTTTGCTGTACCACGGCAAAAATGCAAGTTCCAAGGAATAATGATGGTGTAAATATAGCACCTCAGTGCAAGTATGAGTACAATATCATGAAGTCAAAAAAATAAATAGAATAACTGCAGTCACGAACTCAAAAGGTATACCTTGTTGAAACCATGGCGAGCCTCAATCACAAATGTCGAGTACAAAGTAAACGGCAAGTCCGTGATCTGCAGAAGTACTTATGTGTAGAATAAGCATAAAAAGAAAATTTATACGGAGTACTACTACTAATCATGATGTGCTAGGTTTTTACACCTGAAATTTCGTGACACGTCAAAGAATTATAAATGTATATGGCAAAGTAGATGAGATTGCCTCAAAGAAAGGCATCTAAGATGGAAACTTTAATGTTGCCAAATAGACCAGAAAACACACCTGTGACCAAACCATTACACCAGCTAAAAACGCAAGTGTGTGCAGTATCTCATTTTCTGTGTTAAGACCAAAGAACACCAAGGCATCTCCTGATTTCTACATCAATAATTGTAGGAGCAGCAGTAGTAAATAACAATAATAATAATAATAGTAATAATAATAATAATAATAAATCAGTGGGTTTCAGATGACAGAGAATGCCTCAAGATAGTTAACCACTCACCTTCCAGAACCAAGGTAAGATCCCACACAACAGAATTATTGAGTCCATAAGTATGCTGATATACTCATGGAAAAAGTGAAAATAGCTGGGGAAAATATTTAAGACCCACCAACAAGAAAAATATAAGTAAATAGATTAATTGAACAAAAACCCATGAACAAAAAAGAGTTAAATCAAACAAACCTTTTATCAAGACTATAAGCTTGGGCCTTCTCAAACTTTTCTTGACTTATTACCCCTACCAAAGGTTTAGGAAGTGTTGGGACCTTGAGAGCGGCGTGCTGCCTTATATTGAGGTAAGTTTCAAAAAAGTACATGAATATCATAAAACCTGAAAGGTTTAAAAACATGGAAGAAAAATCAGTTACCAACCAAACTACAAAGGCAGCATCCTACAGTACACTGCACATAATAAACTTCAGAAGACAAAAATTCTGAGAGCATTTTCTTGAGATGTTGCACTAGGTTATCAAATTTCTTGGAGTTCGAGAGTAATCATTGTTAAGGCCTATGGGAGTGGGGGTTATCTTCATTCATGATCCTAGACTTAGATGTGCATTAAGTGAGACTTAGCTAGTACTCTTCTCTCTACTATGCTTGCCTACTTTACAATCTATTGTCCTTGTTTTCGTTCAATGCTTTTTTATTCATCGAATCTTTTGCCTGACAAATTTTCACCCTGCTGTTCACACCAGCTTTTACCATTAGATGTCTTTTTTTTGCTAAAAAAAAACTAAAGAAACTCTCAGAAATTTCAAGGACTTTAGACTTTTTTTTCTGAAAATGTATCATCCTATAGCCTCCATTGAGTTCCCTTAATCAACGGGAAAAAACACCTCAACAGTTTTTTTCTAAAACTATATAAATCACCCTCCTCGAGCCCTACTTCCTAATGGCACTTACTGGTATGTTTGGTTTGGTTATCAAATGCCTGGCACTTCATCAAAAGTGATTTCTATTAAGTAAGGTGCTACATTGCATGAGGTTTCTACTCTCAAGTTGATGCTCAACCGTTATTTTTCCAAAAATCAACAAAAACATGAAAGCTTCAAGTGGATATCTGGATCTCATTATTGGTTTTCTAGCAAAGAAACAAAAAGGGATAAGTTTTAAATATCAAAGACCAGTTCTTTTCAATTCACCATGTGGTTTATATGGATCAACGAAGACTATCTCAGATAGTCTGTCTAAATAATGTTGTAAGAGTTGCACTTAGACTGCTGACATTGTTTTACAATATCTCTTGAGTCTTGACTGCATTCTAGTGTGGAGCATACATCTAAGAAATAAGGTCCCACTTTAATTCTAATGTCTAGAATAACATCTTCATAGATCCAAAAAAAATGCAACCATTAAACTTATTGCAGTCATACAAATTTGAGGCGGGAAGCACAAAATAGCAATTCCAGTTATTCCACATGTAACAATTTTCACCATTCTTCACAAAGAAGAAGCCAAAATCATAACTATACCAAAAAAGGACAAACTTTAAACCTCGGAGCTATAATAACAATTGGAAAAAATCAGTTAAAGATTACTTTTTTGTGTGAAAAATTATACTATTTCGGTATTTCCTCCATGTTTCTCAAATTTCAATGGTTCGTTTTTTTTTTCATTTATACCATCACGATTGTGAAATTTCCATCTCAAACCCCAATCACAATCGGAGTTAAGAATAAGCTTGGGATAAGTCAAATCCAAAAACGAAAAAAGGAAAAAAAACAATAATGAAATCCGGAATATGTCCATATAACCTATCAACAAACCTAACGCATACAAATGCAAATAACACTCGGCATACAATATATGATACTCCGGATTCGCATAACAGCGGGGGAATATTAGAGCGTACCAACGACCGATTCCATGTAAGGAAATGCCATGGCAGAGTTTTTTTTTGTTGCAGTTACAGTTTCACACGGAGAGAGAGAGGTTTCTAGTGAGGTTCTGAGATTCCGTTCGGGGTGGGCTGAGGAGGGAGGACGGCTTTCCCTTCTTTCACTATCCGGAATTCCGGGTCTATCCAACCCGGGTCAGCCAGGTCCACGATGGTTGTGAAAGGAAAAGAAAATGAGGAGGAAAACATTTGGTTAGAGAAGAAAAGAAAAGAAAATGAGAAAGCAAAATGTATTAAGAGGATGGAAAACCAAATTCCTCCCATTTTGGTGAGAAAACTAATGGAAAACCATTTTCTTTTTTTTCCTTCCAAATTCCATTAACTAAATATAGTGTAGAGGTCTCTTTGGCAATAGGGTTAGTGATTAGCGTTAGCGTTTTGAAAATGCTATTTACGGGCAGCATTTAGCGTTAGCGTTTTCAAAGTAATATATACCGTTAAAATTTTATCCAGAACGCTAACGCTAATCTCTAACGCTATTTCCAAACAGGTCCTAGATTTGAGAGAGAGTTGTATTTGATTTTAATATTCATATCTGAAATGTGTATTTTCTCTTTTTTAGTGGGTCGAAATGTAGATGTTATGTTTTTTTAAAAAGTCCAATTCATTCATAATGTTTACATATATTACTGTATAATGAGTATGGACTTTAGGTGCACCGAATAATTTACTTAGATTTGATTCCACATTTAGAAATATTTTTAATTTTAACTTAGAGCAATTTTAATTTCAATGACCTGATTGGATCAAATCGGGCCTGCTCAAATAAAAAATTATTTTTAATTGAAATCATATTAAAACGTTTCGATTTAGATTATACTATAAAGATTTAGACCGTACCTTAACAAATTAAAATTGAAATAAAACAAATTAGACGAAGACAAATGCATTGTCCATGAGTATCAGATCTTGGTATAGAGTATAGTGGTGTAAATTCCATCGGGTAAAGTAAATACGTGACCAGTCGAGTTAGAGAAACCTAAGTGGGTAAGTAAAAAGTAAGCGAGAAAGTAAAAACACACAAAGCATCACTTAGACCAAAATATATCTCCTAGGTCAGAATATATTTCTTACTCTCTCTCTCCCTCTCTCAGGTATACTCTGTTTATGGGAACAGAATTGAATGTCCTTCACCTCACTCTATAAGAAGCTATTTATAAAGAAAAGGAGTTATGGAATCGCTTAATAACAGACATGGGAGGGGGTACTGTCCAATCAATACCTCTTGATGGAACACAAATCTGACTAGGAGAAACTATTTTTCTATACTAATCTCCTAAGTGATTTGTCGTGGACCTTTCAAAATATCATTAAGATACTAGGGTTTACTAGTGGCAGTCCAGCTCGATCGTGACCCACGGTAATAATCCAAGAGTATGATTGGTTGTATTGTCATGGAGCTTGGAACCCTAATTTTCTAGAGTTATGATGCTTTTAAACTCGTGACTTGTCACTCGGAGCCAAACACAAAATAGTTCCCAATATTATGCAATTAAAGAAGACAAAAGTGTGACCGGTCGGCGGACACCCTTTCCCGGGATTGACAGGTCACCGGGCATCGATTAGAAATCACATGCAATGCTCATTCTAAAATATGAAAACAGTGACTGATCTCCTAACCCCTAGGGTTGACCGGTCACCGAACACCCGACATGAAACTGTCGCTAAGATCGCTGATCGGTTTTTGATCAAACTATAAGTCCATTTTTGGCACGGATTATGGGAGTTTCCACGCTAATTTTTTTCCTCTTTTCTCTTCAAAGTTCAATCTAAGGAAAAACACCATGAAATTATGTTTTCTTTGCCTTTATTTTTTTCCTCGCAATTTCTATTTATACTCAACTAATGTCTTTTTTGGAAAAAGTGTTTTTAATTAGCGTTAGCGTTTTGGATAAAATATTAATGGTTTAGATTAATTTGGAAAATACTAACGCTAAAAACTATCATCAAATAATATTTTCAAAACAGTAACGTTAATCTCTAACATTGATGTTAAAGGGGACCTAAACCAACTTAAGAGCCTGCCAGCCTGGTGGTGTTTTGCAGACCGCGAACCGGTCCGAGTCCATCCCAACGAAATTCGGGTGGGTCTGCTCAAGCCGTCTAAGCAAGTTGACCCAACGCGTAGACACTTGACCAGCGTATCATCAACTTCCGGCCTTCCGCAGTCGAAATTCTCCATTGATGGAACTGGAAAAACTCTCCATGGATTATTTAGCACAAGCTCCCATCGCCTTAGCAATGGCCAAGCACGAGCTGCCTTTCGCTCTCGCCTTTTCTTCGTTTCTCCTCTTCGTCACCGTCGTCTCCTCCTCCTCCTTCTCCCCCGTCGACCACTACCTCATCAATTGCGGGTCCCAGGGCAGCGCCGTCGACCTCGACCACCGCCGTTTCGACGGAGACTCGTCATCGAATTCGCCTCTGATCTCTCCATCCCACTCGGTTTCGCTCGCCGACTCGGACCCTCGTCCCGGATCATCCCCGATTTACCACACGGGTCGGGTCTTCAACCGGCCATCCAAGTACGCTTTCAGTATCAGAGATCCGGGCGCTCATCTCGTACGCCTCCATTTCCAGGTACTGAACACGGGTCTCAATTACTCCAATGCTCAATTCTACGTTTTGGCGAATGAGTATGTGTTGTTGAACAGTTCTAGCATCGAAGCGATCTGGAATTCCGCGGTGATCAGAGATTACGCAATTAGGGTTGATTCGGATAAGCTCGTGATCGCCTTCGTCCCCTCTGAGAAATCAAAATTCGCTTTCGTCAATGGAATCGAAGTACTTTCAGCTCCAAAAGATTTGATTGCAGATTCAGCTCAGGATCTCAATTCTCATAAAAACGAACGAATCGATGGATTATCGAAGAATGCTCTAGAAACAGTGTACAGAGTCACCATGGGAGGGCCGAAAGTAACCCCATTCAACGACACTCTGTGGAGAACTTGGCTGCCTGATGATGAGTTCTTGGTGAAGCCTGGCGGCTCTTCAAAGGCCTACTATGGCGGCCATATACAGTACCAGGCTGGCGGCGCAAGCCGAGAAGTGGGCCCGGATAATATGTATAACACGGCAAGAATCATAAAGAGTTCGAGCGATTCGATCCCCAAAGCTAACATCTCATGGGCTTTTCCTGTGGAAGAGGGCTACAAGTACTTAGTGAGAACACACTTTTGTGACATCAGTAGCTTGTCAAGTGGTCTGCTGTACTTCAACTTTTATGTCAACGGGTTCTTGGCTTACAAAAACATGGACCTCACGGAGATCACGAACGGGATGTTGGCATCACCATTCTATGCTGACTTTGTGGTTGACGGGGGCGAGGGCAATTCTGGCATCTTGACTGTCAGTGTGGGCCCGTCTGATATGAGTGTGGCGCGCGCTGTGGATGCCATTCTCAATGGAGTTGAGATCATGAAGATGAACAACTCAATGGGGAGCTTTGGTGGCGAGGTCTGCGCGGGTTATGTTTTGAGGAGGTGGGGGAGGACAAGGAACGGGGACGGTTTTGCCCTTCCTCTGTTGGCCGGTGCGGTTTTCTTGCTGCTGATAGGAAGTGTGGCTGTGAAGAGGAGTTTCAGGTTCGGTGACTCGTTTGTTTGGTCAAGGTTGCCATTGGAGGTTCCTGTAGGTGTTTCAAAGCTCAGCAGCATTCAAGTCTCATCAAATAAAGTTTGATGTTGTTCATAACTCATAAGGCCACAAGTATAGTGTGTGATTATATTGGGTATGTTGTAATTGTTGTACTCCCTATGTCCCAAAATGTCCCAAAATAAGTCGTATGTTTACTATCCACATGGTCTATTTTCGTTCACTTATATCTATATCTTCGTTACTCATTTGATACTACGTAGAATAGTATAGTTATGTTATTTCTTTTTGTACAATTTTTTTATATAATTTTCTAATATGTAAATTTTATGTTTTAACATAGATTGTGACTAAATTGAGACGATGAGAGTATTTTTTATCAAAATAAAGTAACATTTGAGTATAAAATGAACACAACTTGAACACCGAGGAATTGGTTGGTATTCATCGGAAACAAAATAGATTGAATCAAGTCATGAAAACAATAGATGAACAAACACATGACGACAACATAGAATACTTGACCATGTTTTATTCATTAAACTCACAAAGTTTGTACAAACATTCCCAAGTAAGAATCATGTGAAACATGCGCCATTATTGAAAGCTGTTTGTAGACACCACTAGGCATTGGTAACACATGATTACAATATTCTCACAGGACCTGGAAAATGCTACTAATTCCATATGCACAACATTATAAGAGGAAAAAAATGAAGAATGTTTTTTTTAATACCAAAAGAATAGTTTTCACCCATCTCGTGTCACAGGGCAGGTGGAGGATAATTCGGGAATGGGTGCCCTTGGGCGGACGGTGGTGGCGGCGGGTGACCATAGCCATAGCCATGTCCTGGTGGTGGGTAACCATAGCCCTCTGTCGGTTGTGAGGGAGGTGGTGATGCATAAGGATAACCCTGTACTGGCGGCGGTGGGTAACTGTATCCCTGCTGATGGGGCGGTGGTGGGGGTGGGTATGCCGAGGGAGGCTGACCATATCCTGCTGGTGGAGGGAGGGGCTGATCGATACGAGACATATATTGAACTGGTGGAGCCGCCATTGGAGCATGCCCTCCTCCCAGTTTGCCATCTCTTTTGTCCATCTCAACTTTGTGTTGTGTCTATGAAATATATGCATATGATCACACACCGACAAGAAAACCTTTAGAACAGTTCATTAAAAGGGACTGGAGGAAATGAATCTGAACTAAACCAAACCTTACTTTGGCTCGACTTCCGTTTGAGGTTGATCATTTTTCTTCAAGATTCAATGTGTGTTCACTTTTTTAATGTGGTTTGACCCAAATATCCTATGTTCGGATACTCTGTTCTACTTCTATCATTCTGGTTTATTATGGTTCAAGAAAATCATTTCTGAACTATATAATTGAAACAGATATGCTTCGATTCCAGTTCGGATTATTTTGGTTTGATTCAGTTAAACACACACACACACACACTATGCACCTACCTGCATACAGGAGCAAACCCTGCAATGGAAAAGACACAAAAAGTAAGCTTATGAACAATGAGGAAAAAGTAAAAACTATGAATTTGTGAGGGTGTGGGTGTGGGGGAGGACTTACGAGCAGTAAACGGCATCGGAAAAACAATTCAACAACTGGGACAGATCCTCGATCTCCTCACTTCCAAGAATGCAAGCAATGCAGCTACATATGCATGCCAGCTGCTGGAGGCAGAACATGAATCCCTATATCCCAGGAAACAAGGTAGAATAAATGATGATGATGATGTAGAATAAAGAGGCAATCATCATAATAACATGAAATACAAGCCCCGAATGGAGAAATAGAGAGAGAGAGAGAGAGAGAGATTACAATAATGCAATTATCACACTGTGTAGTCTGTATGTTGAACTCATCTTGTAAAATAAAGCGAGTTGAAGCAACTGAATTCGCGAAGCAACAAAACACCTAATCATAGGAAACAATGCCAGCAGATCTTCATTAAAAATTATGATTAAAAAAACATTATAAGATCAATAAGAAAAAAAGAAAGGCGTACCTCGGTGCAAAGACAGAGTTCAGGACAATGACTTTCCCCACATCTACCGCTGCAAGGCATGTACCCCCCACAACATGTATATCTGTTGATGAAGACAAAGATTTCAAACTATGCTAAGCTTCTTTCTTTCTGTAAATAAAAATTTCAGCTTTCTACACAGCTTTAGCTCTAATGCAGAAAAAAGACGGTGTTACCTAGACATGTCATTATAAAGAGCTCTCTTGCGCAGCAGGTATGAAGCACATGGAGCACTGATCATAATCAGCAGTTACACTAGTAAGAGAACATGATAAAAGAAAACACTTTTCCAGCGTTTAGAAATATAATCTGAAACTTGTAGTCTCTGTTTCAGAGATAAAAAAAACTCAAGAACATTGAAGAGAACTAACCCAAACTAAATTGCATTCTTGCAAGTGACTTAAAGGCTTTCATTTTTTATGGCTAATAATACGGTTTCATTTCAAACGATAAAGTTTACACCAAAAACTATTGGAAAAAATACTTTCTCCCTCCCAATAAAAACTTTATCCATTTTCTTGGATGTCTCAAATACCATTTCACACTTTTTCTTTATTTCTTTTTTAGTAATGAAGAATTGAGTCACAAGATTTCTCTCCAATATAAACTAATTCCAACCAAACACTTTTCAACATTTTTCTTAAACTACCC
Source organism: Cuscuta australis (assembly GCA_003260385.1). Lineage (NCBI taxonomy): Eukaryota > Viridiplantae > Streptophyta > Magnoliopsida > Solanales > Convolvulaceae > Cuscuta > Cuscuta australis. Next base: position 4,451,846 of record NQVE01000015.1, on the reverse strand, counting down.
CTTGAAATTCAAACACGCAAAGATTTTGTTTTTTGGGGATAAATGGAGTAAATCAGAAAGCATGGTTCCAAGTAGTTTCAGAAGCAAAACTCACCAACACATAGAGAAGCAACAGTCTGCAAAAAAAAACCAGAAAAAAACAAGCATTAGATAACAAAAATAATCTCAATTCCATCATTAGGGCTACTAAAATCAAGCAAAAAAATGAACAAGAATTTCTCGAAAAAGTGACTTGCATAGAGGATCTGCGAAAGTGGCTTTCATGAGATCGGTGTGCCAGTGATTGCGATAGCTCTGGCGAGCCTGCATTTTCTGCACATACTCGTCGTTCCCCATCCTTGGCCCAATTTCCGGGTCGGGTCACGGTGAAGAATCCGGTGCCTGTTTTAAACAAGAAGCCGCGAGCCTGACAGTGTGAATCAGCGTGCTCGCAATGAACGCCGGGGGCTTATATCACCGGCGTTTTGGGTTAGGCATTTTCCGCGTCCGTGCGGCGGCTGAAGACTTTTGGGAGCGAGAGGTATGGCGACTGTGATTGGGTTTGACGACGACCCATTCTAGAACACATGAAAATGTGAATCGATCCCACGCGGAATGGTCCATTGACTAGGAGTATCCGATTCAACTTTGAACAATTTACCTTTCCCCAAATTTTTACACCTCCGTCCCAAATTATTTGCAACGTTTGTATTTTCAACAATCGTAGGAACTTTTGTTTATATCTACATTTTCATTGGTTATTTGAAAAAATAAAATATTCTTGACACCTCTTATTTCGAAGAACTTTTCATGTAGTTTTTTGATATGTAAATTTTATTTTTTATTTTTATACCAATATGTAAATAAAATGAATTTAAAAAACTTGATATTTTACCTCGGGAATACAAGTGTGGCAAATATTTAGGGACGGAGGTAGTAGAAAACAATGTGCACTACATATCAATGATTCTCCAAGCTAAATTACGATTGGTCCTTCAATTTTATAAGTTGTACATGATTGAACTTTCAAATTCCAAGTCCATAAATAGTCCTTCAACTTGGAGAATGAATCGTGCATAACTCATAAAATTAAAGACTATTCATGTACTTTTAAAACTTGAAGGATCAATCGTGCACAACTCATAAAGTTAAATGATCAATGATGGATTTTAGCCTTGAGAAGACAATGTTAAGTTTATTTGAAAACAATAAACAAACGTGGGAGAAATCCATGAATGAGAGTAAAAAAACTACGAAAATATGAGTCATAAAACTTTTAATATCTAAATATAAGTTTACACTACCATTGTTACACTACTACACTCGCCACATTGTCAAATTTAACTGTTATAATACACTATCACTGATACACTGTCATCCATCGCCGCTGCCCACCAGAGTGCCACCGTGTATCATCGATGTTTGACTAATAACACTGGCTTGCGACAGTATCATTAATTTTCCATCACACTGCCAACGCATACTCTTACATCACACAGTCAACATATTCCTATTTTAGTATTTTCGTGCTCTTTAACTTTATCCAGGGAGATTTCTTAACAAATAAATATCGTGTGTAAAGTGTAAAACTATAAATGCTCCATATATAATGTAAAATAGATTTAAATGTGACAACGTATGAGGTGCAATTCAGTTGATCGAGAGAATTATATCATAAGAGATATTATGTATGATTAACTTGTGCTTGACTTTTAACAACAATGAAAGTATGATGTTTTTGTACGTACTAGAGACATGTCTCATTATTTGTCGTAGATGTACGTGAATTGTACAATCTACATATCAATAATGCTATTTGTATATAGAGTACAACATTTTTAAATCATTTTTTGTATATCAAAGTTTTATATTGATACAAAATGTGAGTGCAAAAGCAATATTATGCCAGATTTGTACTTGTATTTTGTATCAGTATAAAATTTTAATATATAGAAATAATGGTACTCCATATATAAATGTAGGCATAGTTATTTTGAGTTGGACAAAATTAACTTCCAACCTTTTCCAACTCATTTTAGTTTCTTCAAACTTCTTCCAATTTTTTCTAATTTATTTTAGTTTCTTTCAATAACGACGTAAAAAAATGTATAAGTATACGATGAATATACAATAAAAGTATATATTCAAATTTAGAACATACCACCTCAAACACTAACAAAAAATAGAATCATTTTAATCCAAAATTAAAGTTTTTTTACATATTTATTTAGATCAAAATTTAATTCAATGGTTAATTCTTCCTAACATTTTCATACTTTTACACTATGTTTGGTTTAAGAATTTTGGAAGGAAAAGAAAAGAAAATGATTTTCTCTCATTTTCCTCACCAAAATGGGAGGAATTTGGTTTTCTCTCCAATTAGTACATTTATCTTCTCATTTTCTTTTCCTTCCACTTTTCCTCTTCAACCAAACATGAAAAACTGTTTTCCAATTCATTTTTTTTTTTTTTCCTTTTCAAATTCTTTGAACTAAACACAGTGTTAGTATTTTTAAACTCAACAAAAAGGTAGAAAAAGTAGGAACTGCTAAAGCCACTTGAAAAGGAAGGCGAGCTCCTCGTGAAACATGAGAGTCAAGATGATTCGATGATCCACTCAAAATCTCATCAAAATCCAGAGAATTTCTTCACAGGATTGATTCCGGAGCGGCTCGATGGTCAGAAGCCCCATTTCGGGTTGCCCCGACCCGAATACCCGCCTCCCGTTCCTCTTCTTCACTCTGTACTGCGTTGTCCTCATTCTCCTCCTCCTAGGTTGTCTCTCGAACGGACATGTACGAGGTGGCAGCGCCGTCACTCTATCCAGCTTCACCTACGCGAAAACTGCGCTCGGGCCTTATGATTGGCGCTCTATTAGAGGTTTTTTCTTCTTCTACCCATACTTTGTTGCTCTGTCTTTAGGATTTTTCTGAGGTTTGAAATTTCTCAGGTTCTTATGGCTGACTTGTGTTATAAAGGTCCAGTCTTGCATCGTATATGAGGAGTATATATACAATTTTGGTGTAAAAAAATTATATATTTAAAAACTACATCAACCCGGTTGTAGCATATAATTTTCCTAAGTTGGGATCAGTATAACGCGAGGGGTTGGTGTTTTCCCTACCCTAAAGTTGGATTGATAAAGCAATGCCGCACCGGTTGTGACATTAGTTTAGTTGGACTTTGGGTTTGATTTCTGTTTATCTGTTTGTTTCAGTTGACTTGCCCCCGTGGTTCTCTTCAGTTGACATATCTATAGAAACAGATGTGGATATTGTAAGTAGGTAGCCAACCCCCCATTTTTAAACCTATTTTTTATTTTCCATGATGTAAATTTTCACTTTTCCTTCTTGCAGGACCTCGGGAGGATTAGAAAGTCGCCTGAAAGTTCATGGCCAATTATATGCTTCAGAGAAGGAAGCCCTCCGCTACCTGATGTCTACAACATCTCTGATTCTGGACTAGGTAAAAATACACGCACTTTTGAACTTGATGCAATAATTAGTTTATGTTCCCCATTCATAGGGATACACACACACACACACACATATAGTTTGGTGGCGTGCATTGTTGATGAAGTTATCCCACATCACCTAAATATGAATGAATGAACCCCTTAGGCCCCGTTTGGTACATGGAATTCAAACTATGGAATTGGAATTGGGGACTTCAATTCCAATTCTAGTGTTTGGTAGCACAAATATTATGTAGATTTGGAATTGATAGTGCAAAAAATGAATTGAAATTGACAGAATTCAATTCTATGGAATTGAATCCCATGGAATTACAATTCCAATTCAATTCCAATTCCACCAATTCCTTATACCAAACGGATCCTTAATAAGTATGAAGTAAACCTCACCTCTTGAGGGCTTCTTTTGAGCTGAGTTATACTCAACTCTTATTCTTAACAATTACAGTCCTTGAAGGGGCCTGCCTTTTTTTCCCATTCAAAGTGCACACCTTGGTTTTGAACTAGAATATACGAAGGAAAATGAAATATCATTTTTCTTAGTGTTTATATATTACAAAGTACAAATAAAAAAATAAGATGAGTTTGAACATGAGATCTCTTGAAAACAGTCTCTCTACTTTCGAGTAGGGGTAGTTTTGCTCTCTGTTTTCTTTGCTTTTTACTCCATTGTTCTATTTCCTATTTTCCTCTCTTTTTATTTCACCAGTTTTTTTTCAGCTTCCAAATGGACCATACAATCCTTGTGTTGAAAATGGTGTTTCTTGTTAGCCAACCCTTATGAATTCCTTCAGCTTATAATAAAACTGCAATTCTTTTGCAGTATTAGAGTATGCCTCAAATCGGTCATTTGTACAAGATCTCCAGCTTGTTGAGAAGTGCTATCCGATGCAGAAGACTATATATTTGAGATTAACAAATGAGCAGGTTTGTTGCATACTTTATACTTCCTCCGTCTAGCAAAAATCTTTTCTTTCCTTTATCGTCCGCTCCAAAAGAAACTTTTTTCCGTGCCTGAAAGTTAAACACATAATTTTTTTATGTGACGAAAGTAGTATATCTTTGTGTTTTTTTTGTTCTTACCAGCAAAACAGAACGAATTTAATTTTTTTCACAGATACCTTCAGGTGAATGGTTTATTGGGCTCTTTAATGGTGCTGGACCTATGCGAACACAGTCAAAAATGGTAATTTGATTTAAAACATAGATTCCTCATAGAACAATTTCAAAGAACTTGTCTTGAAATTAGTTTGAAAAAGTGCTTGAAAACATGATTACAGATTAATAGAGGTTCAGCATATTCTTTCCGTGGGAACATCACCGTGGAAGGCTGCACAACTTCAGCGGTGTCTGGCCAATTCTGCAACCAGTCTGTCACTCCACTTCTGTGCAAGGATGGTTATACCCTTCCTGAAACTGGTTTGAAAACAAATTTGGGAGGAAATGTGATTTCTTGCCAAGGTGCTGATGAAGTGAGCTGTCGTGGGTATGGGGAGTTTGATGTGTACTACTTTGATGTCTTTGGTATCACGGAAAGGGTAATTCTCACGGCATCAAATGTTAGGCTCAAACAGTCTCATTTTTCAAATGTGACTGAAAAAGACAACCGTATCCCTCTGATGGTTTATCTTCGGTTTAGGGCAATGCCGCTAACGACTATGCATGATTACTCCGGTGACATAACTGATGCCCCTTTGGTAATTCTCTCACCCAAGATTGGTCGGTGGTATGTTACTGTTCAACCACTGAACATGTCAGAAACGGTGAACGCAAGCATTTGTTATTCTTTGAGAACCGAAATACTCCAATGTCCAGTGAATAAGGCTGGATTGACCTGTACCTGGGAAAGGTACATGCTTCAGGTTGAGTTATAATCTTTAAATCATACTCCACATTTTTGAAGTACTTTGGACTCTTTGGGGATTTACATATTTGGTCTCATATATTTTAAAGCGGCATCTTTTGAAAACAGCGTCTCTACTTCCGAGTAGGGGTAAAGTTTGCATGCACACACCCTCTCGAGAACCTATTTTTTGTGGGATTTGACTGGGTTTCTTTTTGTTTTGTCTATTAAAGTAGTACCCAAATTGGTCCATAGTTTGGAGCATTCTCATATTTGGTCGTATAGTTCATTTTCTTTTCCCAATTAAAGACCTTTCAGGCAAAAATATCAAAATTGTGCACCAAATTTGTTTCATGTGCGGATCACTTGCTCCCAAGTTCATGTCTTTTTCCAGCAAAACTGTTTGTTGCTGTTTTTTTATATATAGATTTTAGTTATAAACATTATCTATTTATGAGCTTGAATGTCCATACAATCACAATTTTACTTGAAAAAGCAAATTATGGAACACATGATCAGTAAATGATGAAATCCTCTGACAATTTGAAGTATTCAGACCGAAAATCTTCAAAGTAGACAAAAATGATGAATCACTAGACCTATGAGACCATTTTTCAGTACCAGTACCACACACAAGAAGTGGTGATGATTTATGTACTGAAAATTCTTATCTGCAGGCAGTTTTGAGAAAAAACCCATCCGTTCCATTCGAATCACATTATCTACCAATCAGTGAAAAGATATCATCAGATTCTGACAATTTCCCTTTGGAACCTCTATTGACCAACACCTCCACTGTGGGGAAAAATGAGTCAGTTTGGACCTTTTTCCTAGTGGACATACCCTTTGGTGCTGCCGGTGGGAATATTCACATTTCTCTCACATCCGACTCAAATATTGGATATGAATTATATGCAAAGTATGGCGGGTTGCCTTCTCTCGATAGCTGGGATTACTTCTATACAAACAGCACAAGTAACAGCAATGGCTCCATGTTTTTCAAAATCTATGATGCAAGTGATAAGAGAGTTGCTTTTTACATCTTATATGTGAAAGGAGGAACATGGAGTTTTGGGTTGAGACATCCAAATATGAATAACCTCAAGTTGGTTGATCAGACCATCATGTCAATCTCACTGGAGAGATGCCCTAAGAAATGCGCTTCTCATGGAACATGCCAATCTCTTATGGATGTTAGCGGGCTAACACTATACAGGTGGTAGATGATACTCCCCCCCTTCCCATATCTTTCTTCTTGTTTTGACTTGACACACTTTTTATTGCAAATTGAAAAATATTTGACTTTCCATTTTTGCCCCTAGTGATGTAATACATTGAAGAAAGATGTAGAAGTATTTCCCTTTAAGGAAAGGGGAAGAAAGTTATATGACGGCCTAAAAAGGAAAAACGGGAAGAAATATATAGGATGAAGGGAGTATAACCTAAAGCTCAAAACTTTATTTATTTAGGGCCCGTTTGGTCAAGTTTATCTGCCCAAAATGGCTGAGAATGCTGAGTTTTCTTGAAGGAAATGTTTGGTAACACTTATTTCAGCCAAATAAGTCAAAAGTTACTTGTTGGGTTGATAAGCTGAATAACCCACATTTGTCTACCAAACAGAGCTTTTAGCATCTTGATTATACAACCTTTTAATCTGTCATTGTGCGTGTTTCAGTTACTGTTCTTGTGACCGCAATCATGGAGGCTTTGATTGTAGCATCGAACTTGTTTCACAAGTAGGTAAGACTCTTTTTTATCTGCATGTCTAGTTTTTGTTTCCTCTTATGATGGTTGACATTTGCATTTAATAAGAATTTTCTGGAAAGGGTTTAAAGGTGTGTTTGTGGGGATAGGAGTGTACCTTGTGGAACTAGGTTATAGGTTTACTTAATATTGTTAATATGCTTGCAATGCCTAATCCGTTGTAGTTAACCCTCACACTATATAACGCTGCCTTATAAAGGAAAGATGCTGAAACATGTAGGGCATGTTTGGCAATCAGTTTCTCTTATTGCATCAAATGCTGCAGCTTTGCTACCCGCTTATTGGTCTCTTCGTCACAAGGTGATAATGGCTAGCCCAGTGATCACCTTAATATTCTGTTTTCTTCTTCCTGTTCTTTTTTTTCTTCCTTCTTTTGTGGTTAATCTGAAATTGGAAACTTTATTTTTGGCATTTGGTGTTTTTTCCCCTTTCTTTGCAGGCATTTGCAGAATGGGTTCTTTTCACATCAAGTGGAATATCAAGTGGTTTGTATCACGCATGTGATGTGGGCACATGGTGTGCATTAACTTTCCATGTCCTACAGGTACTTTTTTTTACAACAAACCTAGTAGAATCCCACAAGGTAGTAGGGTCTGAGGAGTGTGTGTGTGTGCTCGCAGACCTTACCATACGTGGAAGTAAAAAGGTTGTTTTTAAGAATCCCGGCTTAAAAATAAAATTAAGACACTTTTATGTGTTTTTTTCAGTGTTTTGATTTATTTTCTTAAAATAAATTAGGAAGGATTCTACGGGTTTTTTTACTAATGTATGAAGTGATGTTTGTTGCCAGTTCATGGATTTCTGGCTTTCTTTCATGGCTGTTGTCAGCACTTTTGTATACTTGGCTACTATTAGCGAAATCTCAAAGAGGACAATACACACTATTGTTGCAATACTTACCGCCCTTATGGCTGAAACCGGACCAACCAGGTTTCTCATTTGGTTTTTGGTTTTTGGGTGTTTCTTCATTTCTTGAAATTACATATGGGGACCTAATCTCTTTGATGATTGTTTCAGGTCCTCAAACATAATAATTGTGGTGGCCATAGGGGCTGCAGTCCTGTTAATCGGGTTCCTTATTGAGCTTTCTACCCGTCGCAGGATGCTTTCCTTATCTTCTTCAACACACGTCTGTTTGAATCTGATTTACAGGTAAATCTTATATCAAAATGGGCTCGCCGTGTTTCTTAAGGCAAAAATTAAGAGCCCATTTGGTGAGCAAAGCAGGATTGATATGATACGGGTTTTGAAATCTGAAAAAAAAATGATGAACACACTTTAAGCTCACCAAACACATACAAAAAGATTTGGAAATCAGGAGATATCAAAAAACCATACCTCGAACTCTTTACCAAAAGGACCCTAAGTCAGTTTTGCTGAAGAGCCTTTTGGAGAGGCTTTCCTACTATTACATTGTTACCCTTGAACAGATTGTTCCTATTATTACCTTATTGCATTTATGTTGTATGACGAAACTTGTAACAAATTTAAACTGTTACTTTGTTCACATTTACCATACGTGGACAACGTTGTTTGCAGCTGGGAGGGCATAAAAACATGGATTCGGAATCTCATCAAGACAATCTTAAAGCGATTCTATTGGGTCTTTTTACTTCTTGGCTTCATCGCATTGGCAATGGCTGCCATAAGCTGGAAGCTGGAAACCAGTGAAAGCTATTGGATTTGGCACAGGTCAGATAAGAGTAATGCTAGATGCACACCAAGTTGCACACCACCTTTCAACTCACCACGCATTCTTATCCACTTTCCCGTCTTTCCTATTTTTTATCAACATCAAAAAATGTATGGTGGGACGGAAGGTGGTGTGCAAGTTGGTGGGAATTTTTTTTACCTTAGCCTTGCACGTTAACATTAATGTTTTAAAGTTTGGGTGCTCAAAATCGTGACCTCTACGATATGAATTGACTCAACTAGAATTTAAGTTATAAGGTTGAATGTCCAGAAAATGTTTTATACTCTGACATCCTTTTGGGGTGAACTATGACCAAAAGATGATTCCTTCATATAGACTCAATACAATATGCTCCCCCCTCCCCACCCACCCACCCTAGTCATCTTCCTCTCTAACAAATGTGTTGTAATATTGGATGCAGCTTGTGGCATGTCTCCATATACACAGCTTCTTTCTTTTTCCTCTGTTCCAAAGCAGATGTTTCGGCTCCGAATTGCGAGAACGAACCCCGTGGTGATGGCAACTATGAGCTAGCTCGGCAAAATTCGTTCCCGTCCGCGGAGCAGCAAAGAGATGGCAGATAGGGCAATGGTTCTGTGTGCCAAGAGAAGGGGTATTGCTGTAAATTGTTGTAACCACCATTCCTTTGCAAATCTCTCTTGAATATATGATACACATACAATAAAAACTGGTTTAGCAATGAATACATACATGGAAAAAAGGAGGTAGCAATTAGATCTTAAATTTTTAACCATCATTCCTTTGCAAATCTCTCTTGATAATTTTTTTTTTGAACCAAGACTAAAACATAGTGCACAAATCAAAATAAGATCTTAAATTGTTTAAAATACCAAAATAGGAAATATGATGCCAAATAATGCTAATATATAATGCCAAAAATTAGTGTAAAATGCCAAATTTTGTTTTATTGTTGAGGAATAAAAAGACGCCCTTAAACTATTTCAAAAATTTTAAAGAAGCCCTTCAAATTGTTATCAGTCATTCATGTGAACAATAGCGGTATCATATCTTAATGCAATACTTTCTCCGTCCCAAATTATTTGCAATGTTTGTTTTTTCAACACTCGCGAGAACTTTTGTTCATTTCTACGTTTTCATTAGTTATTTGATAAAATAAAATATTCTTGACACCTCTTATTTTGAAGAACTTTTCATGTAGTTTTTTGATATATAAATTTTATTTTTTATTTCTATATCAATATGTAAAGAAAATGAATTGAAAAAACTTGATATTTTACCTTGGGAATACAAGTGTGGCAAATATATAGGAACGGAGGGAGTATATCTTATGGTATGTTTGGGAACATGAATTTGAATTTCAAATCCGGATGCTCAAATTCTATGTTTGAAAATCTTAAAAATTTGGGTTTGAGTCAAATTATTCTCATTCATAATAAAGCTTAATTTGAAATCTATGCACCTCCCCGTGTCATTTGAAATTTAAGATTTCAAATTTTAGAATTGAAATGAAATCCTACTTGCCAAACACTACCTTAGAGAATTCATCATAATTTTTTATGGATGACATAAAAATTGGAGCCTAATTTTAGACAAACAAATATTAGAAAGAGAAAATTTATATGTGAATGACGAATTTTTTTACCGTTAATACTTGAAATATACATAGTCTCTTCTTCCCAAAATGACCTAATTTTTCTCTATTTTTGTTAATCGTTGGTTTAAATAATATATGTACATCATCTATTATTTTATGGCGGTTTGGCGTGGTTCTTTAATATGTAAACTTATTTTAAAATTTTAAAATATTATCTAAATAAATTGAAATGAAAAATAAATTCAATCAAATTTTGTTATCTGCAACGAGACTGTAGTTATGGGGAGGAATACATTAATCTTACATAAAGAAAATTTGAAACTTTAATCGGTAATTTTTTTCTGGAACGTAAGAAAAATAAAAAAAGATCTAAAATTAAGATAGTACGGAGTATATATATTTTTTAACAACCCAAAGAATGGAAGGAGCTTGTGGGACAAGAAAAAATAGAAATGAGAAAGAGTTTAAAGGACGAAGCGAGTATTACAAAAGTAAAAATCCACTGAAGATCTCAAATAGCTACACCCACTCGTCTTCGTCCTACGAATAACGGTACCAAGCAAAGGGGTCCCATCGACAAGCAATCCAAGTATAATCTGAGCATCATGTAAAGTGATGCCGACCCCTCCAAATGGAAGATGAAAGGCGTGAGTCTCGGGGTGCCACCTCTCAACTAAGGCGAACCCCAATCAAGTTGTACTCTACTCACTCGATCCACCCCGTAAAACTCATAGTCTCGTAAAATAGCATCAACACGGTCATGACGAACTAACAACACCCCTCTTGTAAACTCCAAAAATATCTAACGCACTTCTAAATTGGTACTGTACATCATACCACACCCTCTTGCTTCTATGTTCACCCGATTCTAAAATTAAAATGTCTTGTACAATTGATCCCGGGTGCATACTATTTTCTTCAAAATTTATAGTTCTACAATAGCATGATCTTATGCCTAAAAAATAAAACATTCAGTAAGAATTTCATGATCTTAAGAGATTTTAATCAACAAACTCAAATAAAAAATACATATAACATGAAACAAAAAATATGGAATAATAAAAATACATAGAACATGAAACAAAAATATGAAATTAAATGTCAATAACGTTATTTCGAATGGTTTTTGAAAAAAATTTGTAGTAAAATTTAACCTGGAAAACTCGGGAAACACATGGTTTTTTGGGGGAAGAGCCGGGAGGACCCAATTTCGGACCTGGCCCGACGTTTCTCTTCGGTGCAACCAGCGATAATCGACACTCCGATTGAATGATGGTTACATTAAATTACAGCAATACCCCTAGCTCACAGATTTAATTAATATTGCGCCTTTGTAGTTTGTACCACATCGTAATTGTCACCCCACCCTTTCTTTTTTAAAAGTCTTCAACTGAAATTCTCGTTCGCGGAATCCATTGGATGCAATTTGGGAAGTTTGACGGTTTATCTATATATTTTTTCTAGATATAGAAAGTTATTAACTCTTCTTTAATATTTATATAAATTTGAATTTAAATTTATAAAAATATCGAAGAAGAGTTAATAGCTTATCTAGTCTGTAAAAGCTTGTATGTTTACACTCAAACTCACAAACCTTGCGCCTTTAATTTTTTAAAGTTTGAGTCTTTTCTTGATGTGATGTAGCAATAGATTTCATACCGGTGCGATGCACAGAAGGAAAGTCTATTTTAATTTTAATACAAAGTACCATTTAAGTCAAACAATATACACACCTAAAATTCTTTTATAAGAAACTGATTATTTAATATTCAATGGATAAATTTTAGTGTTAATGATTTCTATGGTGAAAGAATTTTCATCCTTGAGACGTATGAAGTATGTGATAATTTATCTTTTTTCAAACTCAAACAATTTTAGTTATAAATATTATGCTTTTTTTCTTCATCCCAAAATAAGTTGTCTGTTATTTGTTATCATAAACTTTTAAGAGTAAAATATCTAAACTACCCCTAAAATAAGTCACTCTTCTTCCCCCTTATCTTCTCATTCATCGTCACCCCTTCTAAAATGTAATGACAATTTCGAAAAATCAACTTTATTTTTTCTTTTTTCTTAAATATGCCCAAAAGTCAAAATGGACGATTCAAAACGGGACGGAGGGAGTAATTAAGAGAAAGAATCTTAAAAAATGAAGGAAAACTTAAATACCTCATGTGCTTTAATTTGGAAGTCTTTTCCGAAAAATGTTTTATACCTCATGTGCTTTGGAAGATGTTTCGGCTCCGAATTGCGAGAACGAACCCCGTGGCGATGGCAACTATGAGCAGCAAAGAGAAGGGGCAATGGTTCTGTGTGCCAAGAGAAGGGGTATTGCTGTAAATTATTTTAACCAGCATTCCTTTGCAAATCTCTCTTGAATATATATATGATGCACATACAATAAAAACAGGTTTAGCAATGAATACATACATGGAAAAATAGGAGGTAGCAATTAGATCTTAAATTTTTAACTATCATTCCTCTGCAAATCTCTCTTGATAGTTTTTTTTATGAACCAAGACTAAAACATAGTGCACAAATCAAAACAAGATCTTAAATTTTTTAAAATACCAAAATAGGATATATGATGCCAAATAATGCTAATAAATAATGTCAAAAATTACGTACTATGAAATGCAAAATTTTGTTTTATTGTTGAGGAATAAAAAGACACCCCGAAACAATTTCAAAAATTTTAAAGAAACCCTTTAAATTGTTATCAGCCATTCATTTGAACAATATCCCTATCATATCTTAATGCAAAATATCTTAGAGAATTCATCATAATTTTTTATGGATGATATTCAAAATTGGAGCCTAATTTTAGACAAACGTAATATTAGAAAGAGAAAAAGTATATGTGAATGACAAAAAGTCTTTTTTTACCGTTAATACTTGAAATATACATACTCTCCTTCCCAAAATGAGCTAATTTTTCTCTATTTTTGTTAATCATTGGTTTAAATAATATATTTATGTCATCTCTTATTTTATGAAAGTTTGATGCGGTTCTTAAATATGTAAATTTATTTTAAATTTTTAAAGTATGATCTAAATAAATTGAATTGAAAAATAAATTCAATCAAATTTCGTTATCTGGAACGAGATTGTAGTTATGGGGAGGAATACATTAATCCTACATAAAGAAAATTTGAAACTTTAATCGGTAATTTTTTTCTGGAACGTAAGAAAAATAAAAAAGGATCCAAAATTAAGATAATACAGAGTATGTTTTAGTAGCCTAATACTTTCATAGCTTATCTGAAAGTGTTAGGCTATTAATTCATATAGCCATAATACTGAATCTACATCTCAATCGGTGAAATCAGGAGTTTTAAAAAAGTAACATTTGGGTGACAAATACGATGTGGTACAAAGGCAATAAACCAGTAAGTATTACAACAAGATATGAAGCCATGTGTCGGGACATAAAGATGTATGATGTGGGGTGATGAAAAATCCTTTTGATTACAAAATGGGAATTACGATGCAAAAAACTTACGATTTTTGAAATCATTTTATTTACAAATTAGTACATCAATAAGAAATAAAAATTACTCCCTCCGTCCGGGAAAAAGCTTCCTACTTTGACTTTTCCTCATTTTTAGTGGAGGGTTGAATAAGGAATGAAATGACTAAATTACCCTTAATGAAGGAAAAAAAAGAACAGAAATAAGGGGCCAAACACATTGAAAGCAAGCAAAGTACACCAACTACACTATTTCAATCATTATCATACATCAAATCCATGATTACATAACAAAATTTAGGCATTCCCTCCAAATTTTGTTGGAATGCCGCCCAATACTTCCTCCAAATACATCAATTTTGAATCCATTTGCAGGCTATTTAACCCCCTCCCCAAGATTATTACAGTAACACTCAGCACTACTCCCCTTTCTTCTCCATCTTTGTCTTCCTAATCTTTTCAACAATCCTTTCACATTCAGCTTTATTCCTCTTCCTTTTTTCATCCCGATGTCCAGGCGGCCTGCATATAACACCAAAAAATTAGACAATGTAACACGACAGGTTATAAGCGAGGCGTTACTTTCACATTCAAACGAAAACCCCGATGGTTCTTACTCAGCTCAGTATGGACAGATCAAGAACCTTGCAGCACAATTTAAAGTGTCTACAAGAACAGTCAGTAGCATATGGGCCATTGCAAAGAAACAATTAGAGCTGGGCATTGCCATTGATGTCAGGAATAGAATGCCAGGAAAAAGTGGCAGAAAAAGGGCTGTCATGGATGTAAAGGCTATAACAGACACTCCCCTGAGGCGGAGGACTACTATAAGATCATTTGCAGCTGTCATCCATAAGCCTAAGTCAATTGTGCATGAGTGGATTAAAAAAGGTATGCTTAGGAGCCATTCTAATGCTATTAAACCGTACCTTTCAGATGCTAATAAAATTTCAAGGTTGAGGTTCTGTCTAGATCACGTTGACCCATATACCATGCCAATGCACCCTAGGTTTAAGACTTTTGAGAATGTTTTACACATTGATGAGAAATGGTTCTTTATGTCCAAAACGTCTCAAAAGTTTTACCTTCTCCCTGATGAACTGGACCCATATAGGGCCTGTACATCAAAAAGGTTCATTGCTAAAGTAATGTTTCTCTGTGTGGTTGGGAGACCACTGTTTGGGGAAAATCAAGAAGTGTTATGGGATGGCAAGATTGGCACTTTCAGTTTCACAGAAAATTTAAGAGCCAAAAGGAAGAGCAAGAATAGGCCAAAAGGAGTTATAGAGGTTAAACCAATTACCAGTGTTACCAAAGAAGTAACAAAGGACATGCTGATAAACACAGTTATTCCAGCAATACATGAAAAATGGCCAACACAGATGTCAAAAGACATACATATTCAGCAAGATAATGCAAGGCCACATATTCAAGGAGTGGACTGTGACTTTATGGCAGCAGCAAACAGAAATGGGTTTCACATAACTCTAAACAATCAACCTCCCAACTCTCCAGACTTAAATGTGCTAGATCTTGGGTTCTTTAGAGCCATCCAGTCCTTAAAGGATCAGTGTGCTCCAACTACTGTGGTTAAGTTGATAGAGGCTGTTGAGGGAGCATATAATGCCCTGAGTCCAGAATGTCTAAACAAGGTTTGGTTGTCTTACCAGCAAGTAATGACTAAAGTAATGGAACATGAAGGCAACAACAACTACAAATTGCCACACATGGGGAAGGACAGACTAGCCAGAGAAGGGAATCTGCCCAAATGTTTGAACATAGACCAAGCCTTAATTGAAAAGGCAGCAACAATGGTTGGAGATCAGATTTTTACAACTAATGAAGAGATGGTTGAGTTCAGCACTGAAGATGCAGGTGAGTACTTATCTTCAGACATGAACTGAACACACACTTCAAAGGCACTATTTTTTTTGGATTGTGGTTACCAATCTGGGTTTTTGTAACTGCTTACCATGTTTTGGTTTTCATTCATGTAAATGGTAGGCAGAAGGGGGCTTTTTTGGGTTTTGCTTATTGTAAATGCTAGCCACATTTGTTTTTTGGGTTTTGGCTGTTGGGTTTTGGGAGTTGTGTACTAACATCAAGGCAACAACACCCTAAAAGCTCTATATGTAACTATGTAAAATGACAATCAACATATGACATTCCAAATTGTATTCACATATCATCATTGCTAAGTTTTTAAATACTAGGACTATCTGGCCACACCATTCACTACTCAGAGTCAGTTTAAGTGTAAACATGCTCATCATTGTAGGACTATAAATTCTCAGCCAAGCATCACAGAAAATGGCCTTACATTTCTCACACCCAACACTGTAACATGAGCATACCCACATATTCAAACCCACATATTCTCAGAAATTCATCACAGAAAGTGGCCACATAGTTCATAAAGGCAGCAGTAGTGTAAACAGATTCAAACCCACATATTCTCAGAAATTCATCACAGAAAGTGACCACATTGTTCATAAAGGCAGTAGTGTAAACAGAAGCATACCCACATATTCAATCCCACATATTCTCAGAAATGAAATTGATCACATAAAGTGGCCACATAGTTCATAAAGGCAACAGTGTAAACACAAGCATACCCAGTAATTCAAAAGCACACAAGCATACCCAGAAATTCAAGCTTTCACCAAAAATGAGGAAAAGTCAAAGTAGGAAGCTTTTTCCCAGACAGAGGAACATTTATTTGTGACTAATTGCAAGGAAAATTTAAAAATTTAAGGATGTGAAAGGAACTTCCCCACTTGTACTGTGAAGCCCAAAAATGTGGATCAGGACATGGGAGCAAGATGTTCAGGATATCGATGTGGAGATGCATGCGTGAGTTTATTGCCTGAGTAGGCTCAATCTCACTTTTTTCGCACCAATCAGCATCATCAATATCACCGTCTAGAACAACGAAGCTAGGCTCCTCCCTCCCAAGAAGAACAACGTCCTTCCTCTCTCTGACCGGGGCAACATCGGCCACATCGTCGTCGCTGGCGATGACGATGACCTCGTCCTCCACCTTGTCAGAGATGAAATCCCCATCATCAATTCCAATATCCTCAAATTGTGTCTCCGGGATAATGGATTCGAAGCGCAAATCGTACGAATCCATTGCAGATCTAGGAGACGAAGCAGTTGAGTTTGGAGATAGAGAAAATGAAGAGTTCAGATCGGAAGATGTGAAGGGTTTGAGGAGGATATGGAGATTGTGATCGGATAAGATAGGGAGAGGGGATGAGTGAATGAGGATGGTTGGCGATACATTCAATGAGGGGGGGGAGGGGTGTAGTTAAGAATAATGAGTGAGATTTAATGAGAGGGGTATTTTTGGAAGAGAGGGTATGAAAACGTAGAGTAGGAAGATTTTTTTCGGACGGGAAAAAAGGTAGAGTAGGAAGATTATTCTTGGACGGATGGAGTACATATTAAAACACTACGTCCAAAATTCTACTGGTACTAAGCAAGAGGTGACAAGAATATTTTATTTTATCAAATAATCAATGAAAATACACAAATAAACAAAAGTTATCTAGAGCAGAGTAAAAAATAAAATTGTAATTAAAATGGGAACGGAGAGAGTATGTATTATAATGAGTGTGAATGAATGTGATGAAGTGTGATTGTAATTAAATTTTGATTGGTTGAAATTTAAAAAAAAAAGAATGTTGGGGCAACGGCGGGTTGGCCCTCACACTGGAAGGGGTCACACACTCACGCCCTCCCAGTGGCGGATCCAGAAACTTAGGCAGTAGGGGGCGCGAAACCGGGGTCTGGGGGCAACACCCCCGGACTTTTTTTTAATACAAACAATGCGAAACATTAAAAAATAATGAATTTAACCTCAAAAAAATTATTCAAATAGTGAATTAAAAAGTTTAAAGAATAAAATTTCTATATATGGATTGCATTATAACTTAGTTTAATTATAATATATTTTTAGTGTTTCATTTTCAATTTTATTTTTGTGATTTTTTAAAATTTGACTTTAAGATTATACTCTTTTAATAATTAAATATTTAACTTTTCTCATTTTTTCTCACTTAACCCTATCTATTGAATTGGGGTCTCCACTATTTTTAATTGGGGTCATAAATAATATAACTCTAAAAACATTAAAAAAATAAAAGTAAAAAATTGGATAAAAAAAATAGTAAGGGGCATGTGACCCCAACACATACAAAGTACATCCGCCCCTGCGCCCTCAGCTCCTCACAGAACTCCATCATGGTGAATGGGCGTGTATCGGGCGTGAAGGAGGTCAAGCCCTCCTCTTGCCACCATAACATACCGCCTGATAGCCTTTATCTGCCTTGATGATAGTATAGTTTTTCTTTTAAATTGATTTTTTCTATTAATAATGATTTTAAATTTTTTTAAGGAGATAGCATAAATGAATAATGTATTTACCCTTTAAATTGTTCAATGGGAAAGCACAAAAATAAGATTTTTGTGTTTTTATTTTTAAAATAAGAGTTCTAATATCAATAATATCAATGTATAATAAAAAGAAAATATTATGGATTGCCAATATACGGGGTCACAGTGCCAGTGGCGGATCTAGGATTTTTTTTCACCGGGAGCACATTTGGTCAGCACAAATATAATAAGCATAAATTTAAATTTAAAAAATATGTAATTAAGATGAAACAAAATTACATTTTATAATTGTTCTCTACGAGTTTTCATTTTTTGAAAGCGATCAACTACATCTTCATTCCGATACCAAAATGTAACACCCCAACCCGCATGACCCAAACCTGTGAGACAGCGGACCGGTGTGTCACTGAATTGGTATCCGAATTTGCGACATTTTCAAAACAATTTTAAACAAACGTTCTATCAATACATATAAAAATTCATCGGAGTAATTTAAAATAATGCGGAAGCCTTTTTAAAGTCAAACAACTTGGGATCTTGCCCGAAAACGTAATAAGCATTAAAGTTAATTAAATAAAGCATAATCAACAGATTAAAGAGACAGCCACGCCATCGTACATCTCCTCCTCAATGCCCTCTGGGATCGGCTCTAGGTTCATCTGTCTGTTCACCTACGGACAGCAAAAAGGAAAACAACGCTATCCGCTCAGCATTGACGCTGATTGGTACTCCATTGTAGCACAAGAATAAACATAATAATTCAACAATTAAGATCGTGCATATGTTTATCCTTTTAATAAAAATCAATTCAACTTTACATTCGGTTCTTTAGACGGTTGACCACCAGTCAACTTATTTTCTTTCTTTTCAAAACGATTTAGGTGTTACAAGTTTCTCATGAACTCTTTGACCACCGGTCAAACCAATTTAGACTTTCACCAAAGTCAAACCACTTAACATTTATTGCCTATGACGGAGATAGCCTCAATCCGTAATACCGAAGATGGCCTCAATTCGGTGGAGGTAGGATCCCTCGGGCGATGGCCTCAAACCCAAGATCGCAGACCCTCGTGCGCACGTCTTAACCTCACTGACCAGGCCCTGCAGCCGCCCGAGCGGTGGCCAGTTTCTATGTTCAACACAATAAACCAATTGACCTTATTCACCAATTAGAATTAATTAATTAACTTAACTAATTCATTAAAGTCTTGGATTTAACCATTCGGTTAAACCTACGTCGACAGAATATCCAGTCAAAATCTAAGTCAAACAGGACCTAACCCAAGTCAAAGTCAAACCTGTTCAGTCAATTCACAATCCTCAACAATTCAATTCAAACAATCAATTTAATTCAATTAACCAATTTAGCCAAATTATAGCATAAACACATATAACGATCTAAACCATTAAATCTATTCTGAATGCTATTAACTTCATAGTACGGACCTGGATTACGCCGAAATCGAATCGATAGCTCGAACGGAAGGCAAATCGACGAAATCAAACGAACGGGTCAAATCGAGTCAAAATGCGAAATCGACCAATCAATCCGGCGTGGAGGTTAATCTGCCGGCGATATCAACTCGGGGCAGCGGCCGGATGCGGCGACGGTGACGGACGCCGGCGACAGTGGCGGAGCGGCAGCTCGACGGCGGTGAACAGCGACTGGCGGCGCTGCAATCGACGGCGACGGACGACCGACGAAGGCGAAACAGCGGCGTTGCACTCGACGGCGAGGATGGCCGCTGTGTTAAGGGCGACGGCGGCGCTCGATTCCGGCGAAGGAAACAGCGGCGGCGCTGGAGGCTTGGCAACGGCGGCGCTGCAACTCGACGACAGCGGACGACCGACGAAGAAAATAGCGGCGTTTGGCTGGTGCGGCGGCGAGGCGACTGGCGGCGATGATGGCGGCTGGCTGCTCCAATTGGACGGCGACGACCGCGGCTTGAAGACTGGGAACCGTGGTCGGCGGCGCTGGACCTGGCGGTGAGCGACGGGGCAGCGGCGAGGAAAGGCAGCAGTGGTGCGGCGAGGAGGCGGAGGTCGATCGGCGGCTTGCTCACAGCGGCGACGATCGGCGAAGAAGAAGAAGAAGAAATCGAAGAAGAAGAAAGAAGAAAGAAGAAGAAAGAAAAAGAAGAAGAAGGAAGAAAAAGGAACAGACGGACGAAAGATAAGGTTTGTGTGGTTATGTTTATTTAATGGTCCCATTCCAAAAAGGATTGGGCTTCGGACCCAAAATACCTGATTAAATGGTCATAACTTGAGCTCTATAACTCCGATTCGCGAGCCGTCTGAACCGACGCGATCACAAAAATATTTCCTACGAGATGACATAAAAGTTGGGCTTAAAATCCAAATTATAATTTTACCCCTTATTGGGCCCAATTCGTAATCAATTGCTCTAACAATTTAATTAATTCTTTTGGGCCAGGTTTCGGGGCGTTACATGAAAAAAGATATATTTTTTCACAATACAAACTACACAAGCATTAAGAAACTCGTCTCCGATTCGGTTGCGCAAATCAGTCTTCACATGCTTCATTGTTGAAAAACATATCTCAAATGTGGCTGTTACAACTGGCAAAACCAATGCTAGCTTCAACAAACGATAAACCAGATGAAATGTAAAATTTTTCTTTGTACTCACCATCAATTTAGCAAGGTCGGATAAACTACCAAACCTTTCATCCTCTTGTAAATTATCAATGTAAAGATAAAGTTCATGCTCAAGACTCATTCTTTCCACATTGCTAAAATCATTTGGATACATCTAAGCAAATCTCAATATCTTTGATTTGTAAAGGTTGGGGCTAGGGTGGGGGGTTTAGGGAGAGGGTTAGGGGGGTAGGAACCGTAGTTACCACACACACACACACACACACATATATATATTCATTTAATTAATTAATTAATTATATAATTTTAAACATGTTTAAACCACCGGTTCGACCAGTTGAACCATTGGTTCGACCAGTGAACCAACACCTTGACCGGTTCGGTCACCGGTCCGGTTCTAAAAACTATAGTACCAACAATTACTTTAAAAAAATTTGCTTCATATATGACTAAAAAGTGATATATTTACCTGAATAGGACCAAATATGTTTTATTTTCTTTATGATACATAATTTCATATGATCTACCATATATGCCTTCATTATTAATAAGTGTTGGATAACAAGTGATTATACGAGTGACTCTACAAATGTAGTAATTAGCAGTAACTGTTGGATAATGATTAATTATTTCAATGACTATTCAAATTAATTTTAATAATGTCTTATTCTACTTGAATTGTGTAATAAGTCATTTTTCTCAAATTTAGGCTATTTTAAAATTTTCCATTGTCAAATATTAAAGTAGATACAACTGATCATATTTAGGGAAAAGTAATACGAAGTATATATGTTAAAGTCATAAATACGAAAATTTGCTCTTACTTAAATGCTACCTCTTAACAATTTTAAATACAGAAATGCCTACACATTGCCAAAATGCATGCATTTTTATCGTGCATATACTCTTATTTAGTGGATATAAAGATTTACTTATTGCTTCCGTATTTGTCAATACCAATTTTATAAAACTCTAAAAAATTTTCAAATGCCTTATTCTCCGCCCCTTTAAGGCATGGACACACCGACTAACATGCCCATGTCAAGATTATTTTTTTGAGGCAACAATATTCTACATTTTTGCTATCAATTACTCAATTATGGTATTTCACCATTCTAAAAAACGAAAAAAAGTACATAAATGCAACACCACAATCCACATTAGAATACATAAATTCAACATAAAAGTTTTGCTCAATTATCGTCTATTTCAACCATAGTTTACAAATGTCGTCTCTACTTGAAATTTTAGTCCATAGCCATAATTATTAACTTATTATTATTGTATTGTCCGTCAAACCAATATTAAAATGCGTCACTAGACAAAGGGGCAGTATAAAATTACACTTTAGTCCTCAATCAATCTATCATGACAGAAGGTTAAAGAAAAATTATTCATAAAAAGTACTCATAAAAGGGTCCGAACATAATATTTTATACGGAGTAATAAAAAACTAAATATGAAAAACATCTATGGTAAAAAATCAATTATAAAATTAACTCACTCCACAATTACAAATAGTATAATTAAAAGGGGCCAATTCACAAATCGTTGCCTTCTCATATCAGTCTTCTCTCTTCCAATCTGTGCATCTCCAATTCCTCAATCCTCTCCTTTTTTTTCCTTCCCATTTTCTCCTGAAACTTGTACAAGCAACCCCCTTCTTCTTCTTCTTCTTCTTCTTCATCATCCTCTTCCCATCACTTCCCCTTTCTTTCAAAAGTAACAGAAGAATCATGTCTTCCCCGAGCAAACGCAGAGAAATGGACTTGATGAAACTGTTAATATCTCTCACCAATCTCTTCGATTTATTCTGCTTCCGTTTTTTCTTTTAAGAAATAGTCAGTTCAGGACTTAAATCATTTTATTTTACCTCTTTTTTTTTGCTTTTCAATGCTTTCCATGGATTAGGATGATGAGTGACTACAAGGTGGAGATGATAAATGATGGGATGCAGGAGTTCTTTGTTCATTTCCATGGACCTAAAGAGAGTAAATTTACTCCATCCCTATCTAAAGCTCCAATCTTTTTTATTTCCTTCTTTTGAAAAAAAAGGGTTATAAATTAATTAAAATCTTATAGATGTTTGGGTATTTCTTGATGATCTCTTTTATGTGATTGAAACTATGGAAGATTGGTGATAGTTTTGAATTTTGGATCACATGTTTCATATGGGGTGTACTTTAGATTCCATCTGGTAAGGGTAGATTTGGGATAGCTCTTAAATGATTCAGTTGAGGCAAAGATTGAATTATTGATTTTTTTTAAAAAAAAATTATTAAACCATAATTTCTAAATAAAGTAAGGAAAAACTCACACTATTACACATAGAAATTTGTGATTTTACATCATTACTTTGTTATTCATTAAACCAATCAATATCCTTGTAGTAGAGATGTGATTTATTGAATCTCACAGTAATGATGTAAAATTATGAGTTTAATGGTGTGGGTTTTTCCATAAAGTAAGGATATTAACATATGTAAATAAAGTTCAAATCATGTTTTTCCAATTCATAAACTTTAGCCAAAAGTACTTTATGCACTACATTTTGTGTTTGCCATTTATCAAGTTATTCATTTAATTTGTGTGGTCTAATCCATACCTTACCTTGTCTGAGATTGTATTCGGTTTGTTGTTGGTTCGCGTGGTCTAATAAGCCAGACACCTTGCCTTGCACGCAAGCTCCGATGTGTTTTTGTGGGCCCGGTGACAGCACAAACCTCAAAGCCATCAAACGGTTAAGGATGGCCGGGGATGGGTGGCTTTAAAGCCGGGCAGAGGATCTCAATCAACCAAACAGACTTAATTTTGCTAATTTTCATATAAACTGTGTGGCAGGTCCTTACGAAGGCGGCGTTTGGAAAGTGAGGGTGGAACTTCCGGTCTCTTATCCTTATAAATCTCCATCCATTGGCTTTGTCAATAAAATTTACCACCCGAATGTTGATGAGATGTAGGTGACAGGAAGCTTTGTACCCTTTTAGTTTCATTTCATTTCTCTTTTTTTCTTCTTCTCAAGAAAGTGATCAAAACCTCATGGATTGCCGGTTTTCAGCTCGGGATCAGTTTGTTTGGATGTCATCAATCAGACTTGGAGCCCCATGTTTGGTAAGAGCATTACGGTCGCCTTCTCATCATTGAGGGTCAAGACCTTATCTGTAATGTATCGAAATGTGTTTTTAGGGTCCGTTTGGGAGGATAGAAAATGACTTCCGAGAAGTCATTTTCTAATCTTTTGGTGTTTGGTTTTGGTCATTTTTATGGTGTTTGGTTCTTTTAATAAACTTTCAACTGAACACCAGAAAATGATCCGGTGTCCAAAAATAATTTTAATTTACTAACGAGTTATTCCTGTGTCCCACAGATCTGGTAAATGTTTTTGAAGTGTTTCTCCCACAACTTCTGTTGTATCCTAACCCAGCAGACCCCCTAAATGGGGAGGCAGCTGCCCTGATGATGCGCGATCGTCCTGCATATGAACAGAAAGTTAAAGGTATTGCTAGCTTTAGATTATGGTTTATGACACGAATAGAACAATATAAAACATGTGATAACATAGAAGCGATTAAGAATATAAATCTTGTGATTCCATCCCAAAAGCTTAACCAACTACGAGGAGTAACCATACATTTATATGTTTGGGAAAATGCACCCGTCCCAAACAAATCCAACAAAATTACACCACAAGAAATAGGTTATGGGTAAGGTGTTTGTAGTAGCAGACCTTTTAAATTCTTGCATCTTTCTTTAATCTTTCAATATAGGATTCTTAGCAATATCTTTTCCCAATGCACCCCATTGTGGGGAGCTTTTGCGTTATATTTGATTGTCTGACAACCAACTCAACCAAAAGCTCAAGATTTGATTTTTGATTGTGTGCTTTGGAAAGATTTTATTTTCTAACACGCCTCCCACGTGCAATCAAGATTTATTTTGCTCAATCCTTGAGTGTGAATATTAAACCTGGAATAACTCAACCAAAAGTTTAAGTTTGTAGTTGTGGGCCCAGAATTTATTTTTATACTCTAACACGGACATGCACACATGCTATGATCATCGAACAGAATACTGCGGGAAATACGCCAAACCAGAAGACATTGGGGATGCACCGGAAGATGATGATGACGAGATGTCCGATGACGAAGAGGAGCCGAGTGACAACGAATACGACTCAAGCGACGATGCAGTTGCGGGACCAGTAGATCCTTAGCCTCTCTGCTGAACAATAATCTTATTCTCCCCAAACAGGGATCATAGAATGTGGAACATATTCTTGTGTGACAATACCATCATGTTTGTACATTATGTTGTTCTTATATGTCATAAAAAAAAGAAAAAAGAGAGGTCACCCTGAACAATTATTAGGGTCCAGACCTCTTATGTGTGTAAATAGAGTTCTGGTTTTCTGCATTTGTGTGTGCCCAAGGAGATGTCACACTTTATCAGATGTTCAATTTATACACTTTATATTATAAATCTAATGGATGTACGTTCTATATATATATATATATATATATATATATATATATATAATATATATATATATATATATATATATATATATATATATATATATATATATATATATATATATATATATATATATATATAAACTACTCCGTATTCTAAAGTATTTTCCGTTGTGCTATCTTATTTATATTTAATTAATAATCAAAATTATAAGAGATAACTAAACTGAAATCGAAGGTTACACTTTGAAATCTACAGAATTTTGGGTTGAATGTATATATGTAGTTAGTTACACTTTGAAATCTACAAAAAAAAATTATTTAAAAAAAATTGAAAGTACATTCAAATGAAGAAAGATGAACAATTGAAAAGTCAATCATTAAATGCAAGAAATACTTAAAAAACGTAGTTTAATTTATACTTCGTATTTAACAAAAAAAATCGACTAAATTATATAAAAAAATAGACAATGTCTATTAAATTCTTATATTCATCTACAAAAAATTAAAATTTAAATAAATGATTATTTGTAAATCATCTCTAATTGAATCGACTTTTGAAATCAATTTATTTTTCAATGAAGAATTATAAAAATATTATTATTTTTACAACATATTTGTATGTATGTCTAGTTTGAAATTTTTCTGTATGGAAAGTTATAGGATCCTAAATATCGGACTAATTTATCGGTTCAATACGGTATGATAAGATCCGTTGGGTATTTTTGGGTTCGGTAACTTGAGTTTTTTAGCCTACTCTCCGACTCCTCCATTCTTGTTCCGTACGACACATTCACCGGCTGCTCCGGTTTCCCTCCACCATTACATCCTATCTCTTCTCGCATCGCTCTTTCGCGTTCGTCCTCACAGGAGCGCCCCGATCATCTTCTCTTCGGTGAGTAATCATCCTATGCGGTGTTCAGTTCCCATTAGATTTGTTCGTACCTTTTGATTTCTGGTGTTTTATTTGATTATTGGATACTTTGGCTTTTGACTAGGAAGCTTTAATTGTGGTTGTCTCGTCCTGCTCACCTGTTCTGCCCGTGAAGCTTCTGTAAGTTTGCTGGATTCTAGCTTCGTTTTGGATCTCCGCCGGCCTTATTCGTGCTTGTGCATTCATCTCATATGCATTAGATGTTTGGATATGCTTATGTGCTTCATTTACGGAGTTGCAGCCTTGTTTATTGATCTCATTCTCTTAGTTTGATTATCTTATCTGAGTGCAAATGTTTTCTTTGGTGGGAGGGTGGGTGAGAGTTCAAGGATTTGCTGGAGTAGTTCTAGATCTGTAATTCCTTTTGGAAATTACAGATTTGCCTTAACTCAGTGATTCAGGCAAGCTGGGGAAGGAGCTGCTATATGTATTTAACATAATCTAATCGAGGTCTAAATGCCGAGATATATGATGAGACCGAAAAAAATAGAATTGAATGAAGTCAGTTGGTGTTTAGCACTTCTACAGTACGGTGCACAACAAGCTCTCAATCAATTTTTTTGTGTACTCAAGGGGTTCACTGCATTATAAGCTCTATCGAGTGTCTCGTTTCTGTGCATTATTGGTTTTGATATAAAATTTTTTTAACCATTTTAGATGGCTTATTGCCTAAATATTGCATTAATATGAATTTGTTCCATGGAAAGGTTGTGGAAGTTAAAGTTTCCTCTAGATGGCAAGTAATGGGGAAGAGGAAGAGGCACCTCCTCGCGGAAACGAGTGGGAAGTTGTATCCCTTGCATCGTCGGCATATGCTGCCCTGAATAATGAAAGCAGGTCTTTTACAGAGTATGAACGCGAAACATCTGAGGCAATGTTTATGTCTGGTCACTTTGTTTTTCCACCAAGTCAGCATGAAAATCTACCATTGGAAACAGAGAATATTAGTGAGACCCAGACTGAACAGAGTGTAGAAAATGTGGAATTCTTAAGCGAGGAGGTGACTGTTAAACAACTCGGCTCATCTGGATTTCATGGGATTCAGATCTTTGATGATTATGGGAATATCTTACCCATTTGTGATGCATATATGGAAGAAGATAGTGCAGCACATGAGGTTGATTTGGAAGATAATGAATCAGTTTTCCACAGTACTGCACTGCCTAGTTCCTCACATAGTAATGAAAACAAGGATGGATTAAATATTGTTGAGGAAAGCAGTTCAAGAAATTGCCGGTCTGAACCTTCTCAGCAAGAATCAAATACGAATGAGCATGACAATGAGATTCCTTGCCAAGCTTGGTGGAAAAGGAAAACTGCTTCTCTTGTTTCACATGCTAAAGAGGCAAATACATTTTGGTCTGTCTTTGTTGCGGCAGCTGTAATGGGACTTGTGATTCTTGGTCAGCACTGGCAGCAAGAGAGGTGGCAGATCTTGCAAATGAAGTTGCATCGTGGACTTCATGATGAGGTACCTGTTTTTAGTATTTTCATCTGAATGTCTTTCAGATACAATGAAGTATGAAGCTGACTACGGAGTATTTATTAGGCTATTTCACCTCTTTGTATGGAAAATCAATGGTTGCTTCTATTGAGATCCATGCCACTGATTTTCCTCCTTTAGCATTATTCCACGGCTCCACCCATTAATCTGAGTGTGGTTTCTACCGCAATTCTTTCATCCTAACAACTTAAGCCTTGTTAACCAAAATCTCTTGGTACAAGGGAAATTTTTTCAAAACATTTTTTTCTCCCAAATGGCCAATATCTGTTTGTCTACCTTGCTTTACAATCCATCTTGTCACTCTTCTATGTGTTAGCACGTCATCCAATGTCTCATCCTCACATCATCCATCTTGTCACTCTTTTATGCATCTACTAAAGCCTACACTTCCTTTACAGTAAGATTAGAGGAGAAGTATGTACCAATAACAAGCTGGTGTAACTAAAGCGCTTTCTTACACCTATATTTGTCTACCAAATGGTCCTCGACTCCTCGTGGTGTTATTTGGCCTCTTCACTCTTGTAGCTTCTTTCCAAATCTTCTTTTGTATCGCCATATAGCAATGTTGAATCTACAAAAAAACGAAAAGTTTTATAACAAAGTCAAATAGCATTAATGGATACATATGCAAAATAACAATATTTTTTTATCTTAAAGACATTCATTAAGATAACATGACGACGACGACAACAACAACAACAACAACAACAACAATAATTTATAACAAGAATTAGAATGAGAATAATATAAAAAACACAAAAAAAATTAAATTTCTTTTAATTTGTAGTTTCTTTTAATTTCTTCCAGTTCCTTCCAGTTTCTTCTAGATCCTTCCAGTTCCTTCTAGTTTCTTCCAACATCCAGCTCTCTTTTTTCAAGTCCTAAAGAACAGACTCTTACTCGTGATATGACTTGAAGTAAGCATTTCTTTCTTGACTTTGTTCAATTCAAAGATTTAAATCATTGACATTCTCACTCCATCTATCACCTCTTTAGGCCATGAGCTACAACATCATCGCAGAGCAAAGTTTTGTCAAATGTGCAACCAAGTGTCTCCTGAATGGTAGAGGCTGACTTGCCTGACTCTGCTTTCAACTCATCAATTTTAATAGGATAATCTGGTGTTGGTCATTTCTTTACCATAAACATGATCATCGCTCGTGCCATGGCAACCATATAAAGTCTTCTTCTGAGTACATTCTCTTTTGGAGCCAAGCATCGGTTTTTAGGTTGAGGCATTGGACTTTCAGATTCATTATCTGTCAAATCTCTATCTTAAATCTCTATCTTCATCATCAGGATTACCAATTTTACTTTGTTACATGTTAGCTTCACGTTGAGGGGTAACATTCTCATCTGTATGACTGTATCTACTTGACTTCTGAGTTGCCTATCAACAGTTCCATCAGACCTAGTGTTGAGGAAAAAATGAAGTTGGATGGATCACTGATGCTATAACGAATTAAAGTGGAAGAAAGATTGATCTTATCAATCATCAGAAAGAATTGGTGAAATAGCCAAAATGAGAATGAAAGCATTTGATGAACAATCTGAATACTCCCTCCGTCCCTAAATAGATTACAATCTTTTTTCTCTCTCCTCTCGATAACTTTTGTTTGTTTACGCGATTTCATTAAGTATTTGATAAAATAAAATATTCTTGTCACCTCTTGTTTTGTAGAACTTTTGGCATAGTTTTTTAATATGTAATTTTTATATTTTATTGATATACCAATTTGTAAATAAAATGATTTCAAAAAGTAGAAAATTTTACTCCGTAACCCGCAATTTGTAATCAAATTGGGGACGGAGGGAGTAACAAACTTTGACATAAACATACAAATTGGGGTCTTGCACTTTCACTCAGCTTTACATCATTTTTAACTTGCACTTCATGCCGAACATTATTATTTGGGCACTTATGGAATATGTAGTCGGTTCTTGGGGTTCTTTGTCATGTTGTTAGGCCTAACTCTCACCCGTAAGAGAGTTCTAAAGCAATAGTTTACCATAAATTTATACTCGATAATCACTTCTAGTATACACTCAATGTGGGATATTCAACCAACACACCTAATCCAAACTACATAATTGAAGGGGTGGACAAATGGGCCTAAACCCGATGTTCCAAAACCATTTAATGGGCAAGAACCCTGCAAACCACCATCGGACCAGTTTTTATATCATGATGGATTGGACTTGAAGTGTTCTCAATAGGAAAATGCTCTACTTTAACCTCAGGGATGACATCAAGGTTGATAACCTCAAAGACAATCATGCACAAACAATCATTGTGTATGAAGGCAGTGCCAACTTTGATGTCATCCGTGGTGTAACTGTAGGATAATCATTGTTAATATGTGAGATTTTTCTCGCACTTATATAGTAGAACTGAAAGTAGTAAACAAGGAATGTGTGATCCTCAACCTGCAGAGGATTGGCAGGATGCTTCTAACCATGTGCCTTTTAATCTCACATTTTGTACTCCGCTGCAGAGGATTGTCCGGATGTTTGGTCCCCTTTCACGGATTAAAGACATATTTGTGGGTGGTCACAACCGGGGTACATTCATCAAAGACAGCATCTCTTCAGTGCGACATTAAATACCGTACAATACGGAGGACAAGAGAGGCTCAAGTAGGCCAGTCAATTTGTCTCGAAGGTTTTTTTTTTTTTTTTTTTTTGAAAACATTTGTCTCGAAGGTTAGTCTTACTTTGTGTTCTACTTGTGACCGAGGAGACAACTGCTGTAAACATATAGTGATTTCCCCTATGTTTCTCCACAATCGTATTTGGTAATTTTAAGGATGGATTTCCGTTGTAAGGTGACATTATTCAGGGACGATTTCTCACAACACTTGTATTCCATGAATATGTTGAGTTTTTCTTTATTCATTATAACTTCTTTTTTTTTTAAATTTTAATGTTTAATGTTAGCTTTAAAGCTTTTGTTCCTCTCCCCTGACTACGGAGTGTTTCTTTGTGCCGATGTTTATAGCGTTATTTATGATAACTAGTTTTTAACGTATAAATTATGTGTTGAAGTTTTTTTTTGCAAAAAGATTTAAATGAGAGATGGTTCATTTGTCGACATTCATAATTTGGTCAAAATGATGAAACGAAAAAATAACAATTATTAGTAATAGTCAGGTCGGGACATGGTGTGACACCCCATTCACGCCCGGGGTCAAGTGTCACTACAAATAGTCTTTAAGGACATGAATTGAAAAACTTGTAATGTGACTTTTTTATTTAATTGTGTACTTGGTTAAATATATTGTGCTTTTTTTGGAATCTTTATATTGTGCTATTTAATAAGGAAGAGTATTTGTCATTTTTTTTAAACTAAAAAACATTTTTTTAAAAAATAAAGGAATTAATGCAAACGGTTGTAAAATATAGTAATGGGTTGACCTTTGGGTGCACTTTGAATTGGTTACTGCCGGGCAGATCTTTGGTCAGAAGCAGATTGGCATGCAGAGGGCATTCAGCTAATTTAACCAGCTTAACTAATTTATTTAATTTGTTCACAACACATGAATGATATATAGGTTTGACTTTCACGGTTTGTCAAAAATTGTTGAGAAATAAATATAAATTCTTTGAAAGAAAAGATAAACAATTAATGCGAGCCTCTTATTTTGTCTTATTTCTTTTCAAAAAAAAAAGAGGAAAAATTGTTTTGAAGCAGACCCAAAATATGATGAGAAAATGTTTGTGGAAAAATGTTTTTAATTAGTATTATCATTTTAAAGTAATTTTTTAATGGTACGGTGCAAATTTACATTATACCGAAAATGATGAAATTAAATGTTTTTATTAAATATATTTTCAAAAATGTTAAAACTAAACGTTGAAGTATACGTCATACACACGGAGTATATGCATGGCGTTGACTTTATTTTGTACTCCGTATTATATTCACAAAGAAAATAAAATTGATGGCAGCAGTGATGAGTATTATTATTGGCCATTTTCGCACTTGGCACTAAAACAAAAGTCAAAGGTCAAAAGTCAGCCACCGGTTTCATGTAATGCTTCCATTTCCATTTACCTTCTTTGACACGTACAAAACTCACTCAACTCCCTCTTCTTTTTTATAACTTTTCTTTTACAAAAAAAAGAATTACCGTCTTTAAAAAAATAAATTATATATTAAAATATTGCGTCAAAAATTCTAGAAATAATACACAATAAGTAGGTAAGTAAAAGTTATCAGGAAGTTAAAACAATAACACGGTAATCAGTTTTGGGACGGAAGAAATACTTTTCCCGTCTCAATTTATATTGTCTGTTTCGGTTTATAATGTTTGATTAAAAAAGTTTTCAAATTATTTTATATGAAAATAGTATAAAATTTAAAAATAAAAATTACATATTAAGATGCTACATCAAAATATTTACAAAACTAGTGGTCATATATATTTTATTTTATCAAATTACTATTGAAAATAGAGAAAGAAGATGAATAAAATTAGATTTTGTGAATAGTAAATACGCAATCTATTTTGGGACGGAGGAAGTATTATTTAAGTGTACAAAATGTTTATTAAAGTGTAACTACATATATAGTGCAATGTTGTTATAGGAGACACTGCTATAGAGGGATTTTATTGGGTTTAATAAATTAAAGTGAAATTCGTATTAAATAATACTAAAACATATGTCATTTCTTAATGTAGCACTTAAACATTTTTATTTTCCTAAATAGTATTTGAATAATGTTTAATGATTGTAGACATTTAGTTTGAACAATGTTTAATGACACTAAACATTTATTTAAACAATGATCAATGGATAATGACCAGTGGTATTATGTTAGAAATAAAAACATATTGTACTACATTGGAAAACCAGTATGTTTTAGTACCATTTAAGTAAACTTCCCTTTAATAAATCACTTAATTACTAGCCGATCAAAGATTAGTGTTATCATTAATATACAAATTGACATGCTGATTCCCTAAGAAAATAACATGCATAAAAATTATAAAATATTTTGAGCATGATTAAAAAAACTTAAAATGCATGGAAATGTCAATAATATAGATGCAACTTATTCGAAAATTAAAATGAAAGTTGTTTGTTATTTTAATACCGTGAAATTGAAGATGCAATGAGGGCGCACGAAAGGTATTTTGTAAAATAAGTTTGGGGTAAATTGTATTATTAATTAGTCCTTTATAACAATAAAGTTTTCATATTTAGTCTTCTGATATCAAATACTCCCTCCGTCCCAAAAAGATTTACACGTTTCAAAAAAATTGTGTCCCACAATCTCTTACTCATTTCTATTAAAAAACCACTTTTACGTCTTACTTTTTCAAACCTTACCTATCACATCATACCTTTTTCCTAATAATATACATATCACATCCTACTTTTACCCATCACATCAAGGGTATTTTTGGAAAGTCAACACAAAATTATCCCTCACTTAATTTCAATCTTAAACAAAATGGGTAACACTTTATGGGACGGAGGGAGTATTACCTCGTTAATCTTTTGTATGAGTATCTTTTCACAAATAGTCTTTTTTATTATCTTGGTGTTAATTTAAAAGCTAAAAATGTAATTTCATAGTGATTATATATTTTTCTTGTCATACACAATAGTACTAAAGGTCGCTCTTGATGCGTCGTTTGTGAATTACAGTGCAAACTCTTATTTAGAATAAAAATATGAAACTCCTAAATATTAACGAGTGTAATATTAATGTTGCACGTATTTATTTCTTCACTTTTTTTTTGAGGAGAAGAGATTATGAGATAAATATAATGGAATATAATTAACCTCCTTCCTCCAAGCTACCTATGAATATATATATACATACAATTTACAGTTTCTCAACTAATCTCATTCAATACCTCACTTCCCTTCATTGAATGCACATGTTTATTAATTAAATGTCCACTTTTAATTTCCTCCTCTCTCAAATTGGTTGGGAGGGATATGCTAGCTAGCTATAGAGAGAGAGAGAGAGAGAGACAATATATATATGAATCAAACAAAATATAATTAATTAATAATGTCTTTTTTTGATTAAATTTCTTACTTAATTATCTTCTTCTTTTTTAATAATTTCTATTAAAAAATAATATATTTTGTTTAATTATTATTCGTAAAAAAAACTGTATGTGTTTATTGTTGCGTGTTAAATTCCTTTTAAAAAAGAGTCAACTCAAGGTGCTGTTGTCCCGTGTTTTAAGCTATGTTCTCGCCCTTTTTCCATCTCAATTAAATATTTGACCGTCAAAACAAAAAAAATTAAATATATGTACTCCCTCCGTCCGTAAATAAACTTTCCATTCACTATTCATAGGATCAAATTTTATTCACTTTGTTGACTTATTTTCGTCACCCATTTGATAAAATAATATAGTCATGTCACCTCTAGTTTTGTAGATTTTTTGATTTGTTTTTTAATATGTAATTTTTATTTTTAAATTTTACAACATTTTTCATATAAAATGATTTGAAAACAACTTCAGTCAAACATTGTAACGCGCAACGAAAAGTTTATTTGTGGACGGAGGAAATATGTGTCACAATTATTTTCTTTTATGAGATTGACATGGTATTTTTAAGGTTAAAATTTATCATTGGTCCTTCAACTTTATGAGTTGTACATGATTGATCTTTCAAGTTTCAAAAGTTCATAATTAGTCTTTCAAGTACACGTTAGTCTTCCAGATGGGGTCTTTTTGACAGTAAACATTAAAAGCTAAATGAAATACTAGTTCCATATAATACGAGTAAATTCCATTAGATACGACTACTCCGTATTACATGGAGCTAGCACACCATTTAGCTTTTAACTTTTACTCTCAAACGGACCTTATCTCGAGGGTTGACACCACATTTGAAGAACTACTTATGAACTTTTGAAACTTGAAGGAGTAATCGTGCATAACTCATAAAGTTCAGTGACTATTTATGGACTTTTGAAATTTGAAAGATCAATAATCGTGCACAACTCATAAAAGTTAGTGTGGTTAATTGTGTTTTATATGGGGGGAGCTGAAATTTTATTTTAAAACAAGAATTGTTTTTGTGTGGTCCAAAGTCTCACACTTTTTTAGGTAGACAAGTGAATATTTTTTGCAAATGCCCAAATCTTTTACGATACAAATACACTAAGGTCTAAGACCACGAAAAAATTTCCATTGAGATAAATATTGACATCGGAGCATACTACGCCCACATCCCAAATGAATGTACTCCGTAATACTCCCTTCGTTCCCCAGTTTTTGTCCACGTTTGACTTTTAGAACTGTTCATCTAAGCACTTTGACTCATCAAATTCTCTCAATGTGTAAGCCTAAATATAGTCATGTGTGATCTTGTTTGATTTGTCTTAACATATAGATTATTAATATATAATTTCTATAATTTTTTAATATACAAATTACACAATAAAATGGATTAAAGAAGTGCATTGGACGGTGTGTAAAAATGAAAGTGGACAAATACGCTGGGACGGAGGGAGTACTTTGTAGCTAGCTAGTTTCACTTCACGGGGTTTAAAAAAAATCGTTAAAAAAATTATAATATGTGGATAAAATTGTTTAGATGAAAAGAAAAGACTTGTAAGCCACTTAGAACTTTCCTTGTTTTTAGTATAGTGTACATATGCACACTAAAAAAGATGAACCCTAACTTGGATAAAGTAAATAATTGAGCTTTAGGGCGCCATAAACTAACTGGGTAAATTTAATAGACATTATATGTGTATCTGGTACATGCAAGAATATATTTCATGTAAGATGTGATCGTCTTTCATCGCCATTTCCAACTTGTAAGAATTATCATACCTTAAAAGTATGCACTCTTTTTTATTTACATCTCATTTAGGCTATATTCTTTTGGGTTAGAAAAATTGACTTCTAATCTTTTTCAACTTTTTCCTGTTTCTTAGAGCTCCATCCACTTCTTTGCGCAACTCGTTTCAGTTTCATCCAACAATGACTTAAAAAACGCATTTCTATGTAATGATTATACAATACTATTATATATCGAAATTTATAACATGCATACCACCTAAAAAGCGGAGAATGAAGAATTCCTTTTTAATTTCTTTGATATTAGGGTTTTCTTACATATTTATATGGGTGGTCATTTAATTAAGTGACTTTTTAATGCTTAAATTCTTCCAATATTTTCCAACTCCTAGTTTTTTCAAGCTCCTTTGAATTTCTTTCAACTCTTTCCGGATTCTTCCAGCATGCAATTCTGAAATTTTAATCCAAAATAACACAGTCTTTACCAACTAAGCTACATATGCCAGTACCTACATACATACATAGTCTTAGAGTATAAAACCTATCATGGACCTACAAGTCACGAATTTAAAACTCACTGTCACTTGATTTTTAAAATTTAATTTTCACGTACAAGATTCTAGAAAAAAGAAATCCACTCTGCACCTGAAAGAACATGTTAAAGTATAAACCTTATCATGGACTTATAAATACAAGTTTGAGCTTTTGATTTAATATGACACATAAGGGTATGATATGAAGTGGGATGGGTTGAGTTGTATATGTTGGGTTGGAAGAAATTATTTTTAGAGTAGATATATATATATATATATATATATATATATATATATATATATATATATATATATATATATATATATATATATATATATATATATATATATATATATATATGTATGTATGTATGTATGCATTTATTAGGTGTGGCATTGAGAAGATGAAGAAATCCCCTAAACCAGTCTGTACTCCTTACTTATTGCATTTCTCCCCCTTTCTCCCCCACTATAAAACCCTCCCCACTCATCTCTCATTATTTACCCCGCAAGCCCCTTCCCCTCTTCTCTATCATTCCTTACCCTTTTTCCCACTTTGCCCCTACCTCACCGGGCACATACCCACACTAACAAAATTAAATCACACAAACAAGCATGGACCCTGCCGCCGTGATGCTAGTCGCCGCCGCCGTGACTCTGTACCTGACGTGGTTCTTCGCGGTGGTGTCGAGGTCGTTGAAGGGGCCGAGAGTGTGGCCCGTCCTCGGCAGCCTCCCGGGGCTCATACAGAACTCCGAGAGGATGCACGACTGGATCGCCGACAACCTCCGAGCCTGCGGCGGCACGTACCAGACCTGCATCTGCGCCGTTCCGTTCCTGGCTCGGAGGCAGGGCCTCGTGACGGTCACGTGCGACCCGAAGAACCTGGAGCACATCCTGAAGACGCGGTTCGACAACTACCCGAAGGGTCCGACGTGGCAGTCGGTGTTCCACGAGCTGCTCGGACAGGGGATCTTTAACTCCGACGGGGACACGTGGCTGTTCCAGCGGAAGACGGCGGCGCTGGAGTTCACCACCCGCACCCTCCGCCAGGCCATGGGCAGATGGGTCAATAAAGCCATTAAACTCAGATTTTGTCCCATTCTCCAAACTGCCCAACTACAAGGTACGTAATTACACAATAATATATAGCATGCAAAATGTGTACTACTATATACTCCGGGGTATAACAGTAACATGGTGTTAAAATTCATTTGAAAAAAATCGATTTGAAAAAAGAAAATTAAAAGTCTAATTTCATTGTAAACAAATTTAAACAAAATGCGATCAAATATTTCATCTGTTCCAAAATAATCGTCCTCTTTTATCGTTTGGAATGTTCCAAAAAAATATTTTCTCTCTATTTTAGAAACATTTTTTTAGATCAAATTCTTTCTCTCTCTCGCATTATATTTAACCACGTAATTTTAATTTTCTTAAACTCCATATCGAAATAAATATGGGCTATTAAATTCAAATAGAAGATGTAAAAAATATGGGGCTAGATTTGATTCGAAAGAGAAGGAGATAACAATAGTCATGTACTCCCTATTCTTTACCAAAAAAGGGAATGTGCTTTTATTTTGAGACATAAAAAATAAATTTAATCATTTAATTGTTTTGGAGCGGAGAAAATAAAATTGAAGGGAGTAGTTAGAAGTATATTTATTGCACTTTGGAATTACTAAAATCTCATTCATTCTCACTCATGAGTCAAACGTTATTGGTTGTATGTAGTCTCTAATTACTTAAATACCTTTAAATTTTTGAGAAAAAAAATTCCTAATATTCTTATATTTTGTCATGATTATTAATATATAAATGTCAATGTCAAACATTGTCTTTTGTTAGATTATTTTTTACCAAGTCGTTATTCGCTCCTAGTCGAGTTTATGTTGTTTCACGAGCTGAGTAAGACAAAGACAAAATTTAAAATATTAATTATTGATGATGATGGAAACCTTGCAACGATACCAAAAAATATTGTATACCCTAAAAGCTTTCAAAAAAAAGTTGAAATTAAAAAATCTTTGCCATATACACTTTCAGTTTCCTCAAATATTATTTTTTCTACTTTGGCATTGTTTTATATAGGATTAAAAATAATGTTAGAAATATATTATCAATATTCCGAAAAAAATATTACATTGAAAAAAAAATCAGAGTTGAAAAAATATATGTGATCCCGTATGTGACACTTACTAGTTCTCTTTAAAACATACTACCGTTCCATAAAACCCTTCCCCTTTCGTTTTTTTGAATTCCCTAAAACACTTCCACTATCTATTAAAAAATTACTTTTACCCTTACTTTTTCATACCCTACTTATCACATCATACGCTTTTTCTCTAATAATCAAACTATCACATCTTACTTTTACCCATCACATCAGGAGTAAAATTGGAAAGTCAACCAAAATTACACTTTTCTTATTTTTGGCCAAAGTCAAAAGTGGAAGGGTTTAAAGGAACGGAGGGAGTACTTCATAGTTCATACTAGCTAGCTCTCTTTCTGATTATTTGTCTAGTTTTAAAACTTTTCAGTCAACCGTTTTCAACATTTGACATATGATTAAATAAAATATATATTGTATATTAATTATGAAAAATAACATTTTGAAAAGATATGATATAATTGATCTAATAAAACTATTTTTACTATTTTAGTGAAAATAGTAAAAATGGTATATTCATATTAAAAATATTATTTGATTCTTCCTCCGGTCCTAAAAACATGAGAGTTATTGATTTTTAAGATATTTAAGAAAACTCTATTTTGGTATTGAATATTTCCAAAAAAGTTCTTTGATGTGATGGGTAAAAGTACGATTTGATGGGTAGATTATTAGTAAAAAAGAATGATGTGATAGTTAGAGTGTGGAAAAATAAAGGGTAAAAGTGAATTTTTAATAAAACTAAGAAGTGTGTTTTGGGACGGAAGAAAAAAGAAAGGAAGAGACGGAAGGAGTATAATATTTTATTTTATCAAAAGTTCTACAAAACAAGAGGTGACAAGAATATTTTATTTTATCAAATACTTAATGAAATCGCGTAAACAAATAAAAGTTATCGAGTGAAAAAAATAGTAATCTATTTAGGGACAGAGTAACTTTTTTGGGGCATTATTAGTATAATTTTTAAAGTTTATCGTGAAGTTTGTAAAGAGTAACATTTTTTTACGCAAAATATGTAACAGGTAAATCGGTAGACTTGCAAGACCTATTGCTACGGCTAACATTCGACAACATATGCGGCTTGGCTTTCGGCAAGGACCCCGAGACTCTGGCGGAGGGGCTGCCGGAAAACGCCTTCGCCCTCTCTTTCGACCGCGCCACCGAGGCCTCCCTCCAACGCTTCATCCTCCCCGCCGTCATCTGGAAGGCCAAGAAGTGGCTCCGCCTCGGGATGGAAGTCAGCTTGAGCCAAAGCCTCCGCCAACTCGACGCCTACATGTCCCGCATCATCTCCGCCCGCCGGCTCGAGCTCACTGCGGCGGCGGCGGCGGCTCACCCGGCCGACCACCACCAACACGACGACTTGTTGTCCAGGTTCATCAAGAAGGACTCCTCGTATTCGAACGACGACAAGGCGCTCCAACACGTGGCGCTCAACTTCATCCTAGCTGGACGCGACACGTCATCCGTCGCCCTCTGCTGGTTCTTCTCCCTCATCATGGAGAACCCCAGGGTGGAGGAGCGGATCCTGGTTGAGATCTGCTCCGTCCTGCGCGGGACCCGCGGGGACGACACGTCGTCGTGGCTGGACGAGCCGCTCCAGTTCGAGGAAGTGGACCGGCTCGTCTACCTGAAGGCCGCGCTCTCCGAGACCCTCAGGCTCTACCCGTCGGTTCCGGAGGACTCGAAGCACGCGGTGGTCGACGACGTGCTCCCCGACGGGACGTTCGTCCCGGCGGGGTCCGCGATCACGTACTCCATCTACTCCGCGGGGCGGATGGGTTACACGTGGGGGGACGACTGCCTCGAGTTCAAGCCCGAGAGGTGGCTGTCCCCCGACGGGAAGAAGTTCGTGGCGCACGACCAGTACCGCTTTGTGTCGTTCAACGCCGGCCCGAGGGTGTGTCTGGGGAAGGACCTGGCGTACCTGCAAATGAAGTCCATAGCCGCCGCCGTGTTGCTCCGGCACCGGCTGACCCTTTCTCCGGGCCACAAAGTGGAGCAGAAAATGTCTTTGACACTTTTCATGAAATATGGGCTTAAGGTAAATGTCCACCCTCGAGACTTATCACCCATTTTAGCCCAAATTAACAAAGAAAACAATTCACCACCACTGTAAATTTTTATACCAAAAAAAATACCCGTACATTCTAAAGAAAAAAAAAGTTAGATTTCGGTCCGGACAAATTGTCCGGACCGAAATGTAGCACCAAATTATGGGGGTAGTAATTGAGGTTGTTGAATGGGTAGTAATGAGGGATGGTTGAGAGGGGTATAAGTAGGTGGGAGGGTGTAATCGGGAGGGCATTTTGGGGAGATTTTTCACATGGATGATTAAATGTTTTATTTGTTGACAAACTGGAACACAAAGAGATGGAAAAAGTACTATCATCACATTCATTGCAGACAGGGTGGAGTTGGATGGACAAATTAAGTTTGAGGCAATTGCTCTTTACTATTGGGGAGACAATTCTTGTATTTTCTTGAGTGTATTTAATCTTTTATTCTTTTTTTTTTTTTTCTATTTTTTCTGTGTTATTATTATTTTTTATTTCTCTAGGCACAAATTTGATATACCCCCAGTGTATTTTTTTATTTAAATCTTTGTTCTCTTTTTATAATTATATAATTGATACAGTGAATGGATGATATGTCTTATGCAATGAGCTCCAATTCCTTTTCCCTTTTTTTGGCATCTCATATCCTCAGTACAATATAATAGAATAATATATTGGTGATGTTATCAAATTGCTGAGCTGTGGAGCAATTAAATTACCATACCTATAAAAAGAATATATTTTGAATGAATGAAAGAGTAGTTTTGATTGAATGCATTGCTTTTCCTCTACAAAAAAATTAAAATAAAATTAAAATGTATCCAAATAAATATATGATGTTTAAGGAAACAATGCCATGTTCATTCATTTAAAGAATTAAAAAAAGAGGTGAAAGAGGCATCAAACAAACTCACACGCTCGTATCTTCATAACGAAGGCACGAAGCACAGAAGTTATAAAGATGAATACGTACCTTGACCCGAGGGGAAAGTA
Source organism: Cuscuta australis (assembly GCA_003260385.1). Classification (NCBI taxonomy): domain Eukaryota; kingdom Viridiplantae; phylum Streptophyta; class Magnoliopsida; order Solanales; family Convolvulaceae; genus Cuscuta; species Cuscuta australis. Next base: position 4,410,586 of record NQVE01000015.1, on the reverse strand, counting down.
CTCAAACTAGATAACTAGAGGAAGTGAAAATACTCGAGTTAAATAAACAGATTATGAGGAGGTGGACTGAACCTATAAATAGAATTAAAGTCATGCAGGGAGACGAAAGAGTTTCTGTTTTGAGGATTCTTCTTATGAAAACTTCATCATGATAGTATAGAAATATAAAGGATGGGGAAGAAAGGAAAAGAAAAGAGAAAATTGTATTGTTTTGAATGAAAAATGCTCCACAAATATAGTGTTCTTGTTTTTCTAGTTTTTCCTATTCTTGCGTATAATATTCTGACTGGATGAATTTTTCTCCAAAAGAATTATATGGCATTACTCGAAACCAGAGAGGGTTTGACATTCTTTTATAAGCACCTTTGCTTTGAATGGGTTTCTCAACAAAAAAAGAGAAGTTCAGATGTTCATCGATCAAACTCAATCAAGAATTTTTTCTCCAGTCGAGAACGTGATCCATACCAATGTGCCTATGAGGTACAGAGCAACCGCAACTTTGAACACATCGTCCCATGATCCTGGCAGCACATTGAACAACCATTGTCATGATTATAAGGTCAACTGAAAATTCACTTTTACTTTTTATCCAGGGTAAACTCTTTTAGTTGACCATGACCAGTTGTGACAATTTTGGTAAGAGCTAGTGATGATTTCTGCAAAAGTTGGCAAGTTGAGAGACTGAAACTGCTAGGATTTTAAAACTGGTGTACTAAAATGGAAATTCACCCTTGTACAGTTGCAACCATGGCGTTGGCAAAATATTTAAAGAAGAAAGACGATCAAAGCAGCTTTTATGTTTTACCATTTTGTAGTATGTATCCGGTTGCTGCTGTTCCAAGCACGCCGGCTAAAACCCCTGCAGTATTGGATAGTCCTAAGAGAACTCCCTGCATAAGTATTACAAGTGACACCATGAATCCTTAGAAAAGCTTCAAAAGCAACATGGAAAGCTCAACTACATATTTGAGTATCAATCCGTCCAAAGGTAAATGTATTTGATCCATCCATTAAAAGGTTCAATGAATGAAGGGTGGTTAGTGATCCATCATTTATTTCTTTAATCCATTGGTTCGGTTTGTGTATATATATGTACTCCATATTCATGGGATACAATGGATTTTCAAAGTTAAAAATGAATTGATATTCTTGAACACTATGTATGCCAAAGTATTAAAGATCACATTGTTCAATCAGTTTTACATAAGAAAATGATATTAATATAGATGGATTGGATATCCATCCGTGTAAAACTTGTTGATGGAAGGAATTTGATAAAGGGGAATTTACTTAAATAGCACTAAAACATAATAACTTTCTCTAAATAGCATCATATGTGTTTTTTCCCAATGTAGCACTTTCATTATCCATTAGTCATTATTCAAGTAAATATTCGCGATCACTTCTGAACATTATTAAGTGCTATTTAGGGAATAAAATAGTTTAAGTGCTATTTAAGGAAATGATTTAAGTTTTAGTGCTATTTCGTGCAAATATTTCTTTGATAAATGGATCACGGGCAACTTCCTCCATTTAAATGCACTTGCAATGGATGGATGGATCATAAATGGAGTGCTTTAAATCCATCCATTATAAGTTTGTCCAGTACTAAAGTCCATTAATTTATCACCCATAATTTGGATGCTCTTTTAGAACCAGCCAACCAGGAATAACTGCTATGTTCCCAAGAACCACATGGGACAGAAAGTGACTAAAGAAAAGAAAAAAACCCATCGCCATGCCCTTGAAATAACTTACTGAATAGCGTGGTCCAATGTCCTGATGATTGGAGTAGAGGCCCGACTGAGAGAATGCATCTGATCCCTGAAGGAGAAAATTCAAACAGTAATTCAAGTTAGGAAAGATGCAAGAATCTAGTCAAGCAACATTGTTATACAGCTAGCACGAACCTGACTGCATGCCATGCACAACACCGCAAGAGCAGGAGTGTTTACATGTTTAAGTTGGGTAAGGAAGAAGGCAGGGCCTAGGAAGCCAATTGATTGCATTATCTGCAATTTGAGTTCATTTCAGATTTCCCAAAATGAGAAATATTAACTCGTGACTTGCACTATAAGGTAAATAGCGTCTGGGTCTAGTTGTACAGATATCTAGGAATGACATGCAGCACTTGCCTTGCGGACTGATGTGATAGAGAATCCTCTGCTCACAAGAGTGTCTGCAATCCAGCCGCCTACATTTGCACAGACTGCCATTGTAAGCCATGGCAACACACAAAATAATCCTGATTCTGTGAGGTTGAACTTCAACACCTACATAAAATACCACAGTTTATCAGAAAATCGCTATAATGCACGTACTAATTTACCACTAAATTTGAGATATAAGACATGTGAGCAATTGTCACACATGGAAGGGCTATGGCAGACTCGTTCTTAGCAGAAACTTAGGTACTTGACCTGGTTAAACTCTTTTATAAATATTAAACAAGTGTGGAATTATTAGATTCTAATAACTGTAGATGATACCCCATCCATGCTGTCCTAACTAAATACAGCAACTAAGTCTTACACTAACTAAAGTTGTTAAACTATTTAAATATACCAATCCTACTAATGAATACTGAATGACAAAGAATTCTGATTAATTGCAACTTCCGGCATCTAATTATTCTCAAACTCGTGTTCCTTCAATTCTTCTGTGTCACGTGTCTAGTTCCTTAGCACATATCAATGTCTCATTTTATTGTCTAGTGATATCGTATGTCACTATTTGTTGTCCTTAGCATAAAGGTAGAATCACATATCATGCTCATTGTCAATTGAACAAAATGAAAATAGAACCATACATCTTAGTTAGGAAAGGGAAACATTGCAGTTGATGCTGCAGATACCATATATACCTGGTTATAGTACGTAGGCATCCATGTCAAAAGAATAAATGTCCCCCAGTTATGGCAAAAATGGGAAATAATGAGAGCCCAGACAGGTGCCTTTGACAAGATTAGCTTCCATGGGATGTTGGTGACTGGTTCTTTTGGAACACTTCCTCCCATGATCAACTTCTTCTCAGCCATACTAAGCTCTGGATCCTCCTCTGGGGAACTGTACGCCTGCAGGAAGCTAAATATTGTAATATATGCAGAGTACTCTGTATAAGATACGGACGCCGGACAGCATGGGATAGTTAAGAATGAGCTCATACAATAGCACACAATGACCCCCCCCCCCCCACCAAACTTATATCATGTCTTATTTACTGCGTCGAGCCTTTTAAGTGCAAACTCTTTCAGGGAAAAGATGAAATGAATCAATAATAAGGGAGTAAAGGAGCATTGGACACCAAGGGGAAAAACTTACTTTTCTCAGCCAAAATGCAAACCAGATGCTCCCTATGGAGCCAAAGGAATAAAACACGGATGGCCAACCAAACTTCTGAATTAAAATAGGAGATATGGCTAGGCCTGTGACAGAACCGAGATACATGCCACTATATACAAGTGCGAGAGATCTGCTTCTCTCAGCGACTGGAATCCATTTGGACAGTAAATTGTTCATAGCAGGCATAGCAACACCCTGAACGGGGAAATACCCTTCATTAGGTATAGAAAAAGGTGCAGTTAATTAATGGGAGAGTTTTATAAGAGAAAAATTGCTTATGTGGCTGACCTCTCCAATACCCATGAAGGCACGCATGACAAGCAAGAAAGGAAGCCCAACCTTAGCAGCAATGGGTGTTAAAATGGTTGCAATAGACCACCACACTACTCCAAATCCCAACACAAGTTTCCCACCAAATTTATCTGCCCAAATCCCTCCTGCAATCTAAGCAAAATAAAAACAAGATAATTAGAATATTGTAGAGTGGCTTCCAGCAGGATTCTGAACGGCATACATAATATTTCACCGATAAATAAAGACGTTTTAGACTTAAGTATTTGGACTAGTCCAATAGATAATTAGCAGGAAATATTTATCCGAACAGACAAAGTGAAAAATATATATCCACTATCCAGAACTCAACGAGACCTGTGTGAGCAGATATCCCCAGAAGAAAGAAGACTGAATGAGGCCTACAGTAGCACTGTTCCAATTGAATTCCTTTGACATGGGTAGAATTGCAATGCTCATATTGACCTAAAATAAATTAAAACAATCATTTATTGCATCCCAACTAATAACTCAAGAACTGCTTAGAAGATTCGACATTTTTAAATAATACTGTCACCGTTCTAGATACAAGCCAGATGGTAGTTTTGATTATGTGAAAGGATAGTCACTTCAAATTGGAAATAGTGAGAACAATAATCTTTAAGCAAACAAGATTCATAACCAGGAGAAGAAGAGAGACACTCACACGATCCATGTTGCATAACAGAAAAGCAGCAAAACATAATAGTACTACGACCCATCGTTTTGGGAACTGCTCCAACCAAGGTTTTGCACCTTCTCTCAGAACAGTATCACTGACATCTGGAGACACAAAAGGTTCTAATGCCCCTGTCATGTCATACTCATCAGATGTAAGGTCAGCATGTGCCCTATTTCGAGGTGAATGCCTTATGTGCTGCCTTTGGTTGTCAAAGAAACAAATACTATCTAGCTTCCTTGGTTTAATCCAGCTGTGTCCGGATGAAGAACCCGCCTTACACCATGTGCATCTTCTCAACTTCGGACTCTGGTCTAGGGCATGAACCTCCACACCCGATTCTCTCCGTTGGAAGGCTTCAACTTGAAACAATGATGTTGATCTATAGGGTTTACCATTTGAGGCGTCACACGTATACATACAGCCAAAGGATGAGTAATTTTTTCTTGGAAGGAAAATTTTATCCACTAACAAAGCCTTATGCACATACTGCATTGCAGGAAACCCAAACCTCCTTCCTCTGTGAATACTAGTAGACCTCTCTGCCTGACTTACTATGCCTGCTAATGGAAGTGTAATGATCAATGATGATATATGAAAACATGCTTAGACAAGGATTTGTAATTTGCAAAAAAAAAACAAACTATACTCATCTGGAACACATACTTAGAAACATAGTCTGTAAGGCGCCAAGGCGAGGCGAGGCGCCAATGTACCTTCATATCGCCTAGGCGACCAGGCGCACGCCTAGACGACGACTAGGCGACATATATATATATATATATACACACACACACACACATATATATATATAAGTCTTATACATTTTAAGAAAGCTTGATTGAGACAAAGAAGACCGAGAGAGAAGATAAGTTTAAGTCTACTGGGCTGCACTAAGGCGAATCAAGGCGAGGTAAGGCGAGGAAAGACAACGCCTAGGCGAGCGCCTGGTCGCCTTAAAGTTTTCTAGGCGAGGCGAGCAAACAAGGCGTACCAGTGATAGCGCCTTATCGCCTAGGCGACGCCTTACAAACTACGCTTAGAAATTCAGTAAGCATATAATCACTCGCTCCCTCTCTAAACTATCTTATTTGATTTTTCAAAATCATACCAAGCAACTCATTCGTGATTCATCATTCATATCATTCCAATCTACTCTGAATAAATCAACAAAACAGTTTTTCATTTTCTTAACTTCTGTCCCAACTTACTGCACTGCCATAACTCGATGGGATTCAACGAAAAACAGACGCCACATTGATATTTCACGCACTATAGAAGCGGTCGTCATCTCACTCGAGATCGGAACATGAACGAACAGTTAATCCGTATGAATTAAGCTACAACGGCTACCTCGAACCGTCAAAAGCTTATCAATGTAGAAAACGAAATTCCAGAAAATGAAGCATAAAGTACCAAAATTCAAGCATGCGAGACGCATAGAGAGTACCTGCTGAGCCAGCTAAAGAGCCGAAATTCCGGTGGGAGATAACGGAGCCGGTTGCCATTCCCGGCGGTGAATCGGAGCCTCCGTAGAATCTGTGCTGCTACTGAAGTATTGAACAATCGAGAGCTTCGAGAGGTGAAGCTCTCCCTCTCACACCATTATACTGCTCTGGAAATTTTCTCAGTCTCTCAAAGAGGATAACCAGAAGCTTTGATATAATTACGTTTTTATCCCCGCGTCGATAAAAATGAGGGTAAATGTGGACAGTCAACGGAAGAAAATCTGACACGTGGAGAGAATTTTGCGGTTGCCCTCTGTGTTTGGTAAATTTTACTCCGCAGTTAAACGGGAAGTTAAAAAGGCATCCGGTTGGAATTTGAAACCTTTTTTATTAAATGCCTTAATTAATACTTAATTAATCGTCTCATTTTTTATCTTTAGCTATAATCCTAGCAAAGTTATCTTACGGAGTATTTTTTTACTTCTTCAATAAAATATAATATACCCGATTTACTATCATTGTCTCTGACCATATATCCACTTTTAATTTTTTGAAATTCAAATAAACAATTTTTTATCACTAATTAAATAAAAATTATATTTATGTTGATAAAAAATAATAATTTCATTAAACTTATTTATAAAATACTTTTAAAAAACCTTTTTATCTAAAATAAAAAATAGTTAATTTTAAAAAGTCAAAATTAGACAAATATTTTAAAATGAAGTACTCCCTCCGTTCCTTTAAACTCTTCCACTTTTGACTTTGGGTAAAAATAAGGAAAGTGTAATTTTGGTTGACTTTCCAATTTTGCCCCTGATGTGATGGGTAAAAGTAAGATGTGATAGTTTGGTTATTAGAGAAAAAGTATGATGTGATATGTAGGGTATGAAAAAGTAAGGGTAAAAGTGGTTTTTTAATAGAAAGTGGAAGTGTTTTAGGAAATTCAAAAAAAACGAAAGAGAAAGGGTTTTGTGGAACGGAGGGAGTAGTATAATTTATTCAATTTTTTTTTTTTAATTTTCAATATTTTTCATAACTTTTATGAAAAATAAACTAAAACAGTAAATTCAGTAAGAGGATAACTTTACAATTTACACTATTCTTTTTTATTTGTTTCTGGTGCATGATAAAACTCAAAACATTCTCCCTCAAGTTGGACTTGTTTGGGAATAGCGTTAGAAATTAACGTTAGCGTTTTGGATAAAATTTTAACGGTGTAGATTATTTTGAAATCGCTAACGCTAAACGCTGCCCGTAGATAGCATTTTCAAAACGCTAACTCTAATCGCTAACGTTATTCCCAAACATGCCAGTTGTCCCGTACTTTTACCATTTGTGCTTGATTTTTTTCTAGACAGCTTACACTGTTCTTCTTCCTAACGTTTTTCAAACCCAAACCAAACTTGTTTTGATACGATGATATAATTTAATATGAAAGATAAGTTATTTGATTTAGTCACAAGACACTTGAGTCGAACTACATTAAAAGATTAAATCTGATCGGTTACTTAGTTCAACTCCAAACTTATATACTGATTACTTTTGTCTTCAATTTTTGATGTGGATACTTTAACCATCCCCTTCAATTAGACATCAGGTCATTTTGAATTTAACCGATTGACAACTAACAATTGGGGGACCACAAATCGTTGGATATAGGCTTTCAGACGAACAATTGAATTATATAATCCACATGCCGGTTTTCATAGGACAACTGAGCTAAATACTAATGGACCACGAGAAATAAACTTCTAGACGAACATCTTAACAAATGAGGTTGACTAAAACTAACTCTGATATCATGATAAAAGTCCAGTGGGTCATTCATAGTGTGGGGAGGACACACGCTCATTCGAGAGTGAGAGTTTTGGTTGTCGTCAAGCTTCTAATGGACGGATAATGAAATAGTCTGTTTTGCACAATAAAATGAAATTTGAGATTTTTTTTTTAATTTTGATTTTTATTTTTTGAAATTTTTCATTAGTTTTTAAAATGAATTTCTACCTCCATCAATTCTTTTTCTTATGTTAAAGATTAGCCATACCTAAAAAAATAAAAAAAAATAACGAAAATGAGATAAACAACTAAAACCAAATAAAAATAATGAACTAAAAATATAATCAATAACAAACTAACTTCAAACTGATAAGAAATAAAACTGAATCTATACGAACTAGTGTATTTTAATATTTTAGGCATTATAGAGAGCATTAATGTATAACTTATACTCGTTGGTAAAATGACAATAAAAATAGAAAAGGAAAAAAATCTTTTCTTATTAAAACCTAAAAAATGGGAATAAACATAAAAAGTACGAAAAAGGTTAGAGTATAAAACTTGTCCTTGACCTATAAACACAAATTTGAACTTTTTATTGAATGTTTTCCTAGTCATTGTTCTAGAGCTTTAATGATTAAGAGGTCATGAGTTCAAACATCATCATTGTCTATTTTTTTAAACAAAAAGTTAACGTGCAAGGCTCGAGTAAAAATTATTTTTTTCTTGTTTTTTTTTTCATTTTTTATCAACGAGGGTATAAAAATACATTTAGATTAGAACCCACCACTATGTATGCTTTTAGTTCTATTTCTTATTACTTTGAGGTCTGTTTTTAAAGATTATCTTTTTATTTAATAACTTTGTATGATTTTATTTATTTTCTTATTTTATTTTTATTTTTATTTTTTATGAGGTAAAAAATTGATAGAGGTAGTTAGATATTTTAAAAATAAAAAAAATTAAAAAAAATTAAAAACCAAAATTATTAAAAATAATCTCAACATTCAATTTATTGCGCATAACAAATCTTGTAACCAGTCATTAGCAGTTTAATAGCAACTCAAAACTCGCAAATTTTAGTAAATTTAGAATTATTATCTATCATAATTTTAGATAAAATAAAGACTTTTTTTGAATAATTACTCTAATTTAATATGAAATTTTAAAAGTATAATATCTTTTTCAACATATTTTGTCTTTTTCAACATTTTCATTTTTTTTTTTTGAGTTTTTTATCCTTTCTAACTTTTGAAACTCATTTCAATTTATTTTTACTCTTTCTCATTTTGTTGGACATTCAAATTTGTTTTTTCAACGCTCAACTCAATTTTTTGTATAAGAATAGTAGAGTATTTAATTTTAAAAATAATACTTCAAAAAAAAAATTAAAAATAAACATAAATTCGTTTCTCTCCTCAGTCCTCACCCCTCTCTCCCATTTTATCCGTTTTCGTCGTCGCCGTCAACCGCACGCAGCCAACCACCCACCGCCACATTCCGGAGAAGGCACGACCGCCTTCCCCATTTTCTCCACGTTTAAAATTTCAATTTTTATTATTTTAGCGGAATACATTGGGGATAGATATACATATTTCACATAGATATCCCCAAGTATTACGCTTCTCCGGCTGCTTCGTTGTTTATACTCCAATAATTAATTCCGGACGAGGTATATTCGAGATTGGATTGGTATAAAAATGCTAATTTCTGATCCGGAGTCACTGAAATTCACCTGCTGTTGAAGTTGTCGGCAAAATGTTTTGATATTCAGGTGGTCGGAGGAATTGATTTCTCTGGAATTCGATAAGATATGTCTGTTTTAAATTCCAAGCTTCAGTTTCTTCCTTTTAAATCTTTCGTTTTGTATCTTGTAATTGTTCATGTGTAACTTGTAAAGGTCCATTTGTTCATAAAATCCATCTTTTTAGGTCTCATGAAATGCACAGAAGAATTTGCATATGTTTATGGCGATCATGGGCGATGTCTGGGTGATGAATGTGCTTATGTGCTAGGAATATCTGCTTCTCTGCTTGCTTATCACTCCTTCCCCCCATTAATAATCTTCACATTTTAGTTTAGGATTTTGATCGAAGTTATTTTTAATCAATTTATTTAAAGATTATTGTAAAATCTTGAAATAAAATTTGCATAGTTAAAAATTACATCAAAAGTTTTATAAAATAAGTGGTGAAAACACTGTTTTATTTTAACAGATAATTAAATAAGTGGGAATTTTCTCTATCGATTCCGAGTTTATGGTCAAAGTGCTTCAAGGATTTTCTTTGCAGTTCAGCATTTGATTTATTAGTGAAATGCAAGTACAAGTTTAGTGGCAATCTTTTGAGTAGTAATTTATCATCAGCTTGTCAACTGCCACGTCTTACTTTGTGTAATCTGTATATAAGTCGTACTCTGTAATTTTTTTACTTTAGATATTTAAACACAGCAAGAATGTGAGGTGAATATATGCACCATCATTTGAATTAATTGGAAGAAAAGTGAAAGTTAAAGAGCTGTTTGATACTTTCCCAGAGTCGGTGGTACTGATTCCATTGTATCTTTAATTACAGGATTGCAACTTCAAAGGGTTTCGCTGAATAACATATTTCTTTATTTCCATCTTGGGAGTCAATGACAGAAATTGATAGTAAAGTTATTAAACCTGAGGTATTTTCAATTTCCATCAGACACTCTTGAGCATTATCCAACTGATTTGGAGGAATTCTATACTATAGTCTATAAGTACCATTTTGACCCTCAGACCCTGATGATGGAGTTGGGATTATACTGGGTTGTTGTTGTTGTACTTTTGAGCATCATCCAACTGATTTTTAGGAATTGTATACTATAGTCTATAAGCACCACCGAACCCGCATTGCTATTTGTCAGAACTCTAAAATGCATGCCGTGTAAAAGGAAACATATAAAATCATATATAATTGTAGTATATGAAATCATTTTGAGCCGTATACTATGTGTTCCTTTATCAAGTATATTGTGTTTCTTGCCCTTCTCAGGCACAGCTCATGAAGTCCTATGTATGGATTCAAACATCTGATGGATTGACACAACCTGTAGAACAAGTAGTTGCAATGTTTTGCCCGTTTATTTGCCATGAAATGCACTCTGGATTGGGATCTTCAAAAAATTGCCCTATATTACTCCCTTCAACGGTGAATCCTGCCATGTTGAGCTTGATTATTGATTATTGCCATTTTCACCAAGTACATGGCCGTTCCAACAAGGTTTGTGAATTTTTTTCCAATTTATGGTTGTTTATCTAATCACCAAGTGTTCTTGTAAACCTCACCCAGAACGAGAACATTTTCAATGTGTCAATTTTATTGACAGAAACTATACTCTAACAAAAAGAATTAGGAAATGTATATAAATGTGTAAATCATTTTAATAAAAAGTACTTCATATTAAAAAAACACTTCATATTATTTAAGGCCATGTGCTGAAGATGGAAAGTCGTAAAAATGGATCCTCTATGTTTGGTTTTACAATATAAATTTGGGAAATACAAAGCCAAATCCAAGTTGATTAGAACTTTTAGAAATTCACATATATTCAGATTTTTAGTCTTTATATAATATAAATACTCCGTATATTGGTAAAATGGTCTTGAAAAATGATCTAGACTTCTATCCCCCCCCCAAAAAAAAAAAACTTTTTTCCTTCCAAATCTGACTTCTATTTTTCATCCTCATTTTCTTTCCACAACATTTCCGGGTTCCAAAGGGACTTTAACCCGCTATGCTTGGTTCGAAGAATTAGGAAGGAAAGGAGATGAAAAATGTTTCTTTCCTTTTCCCCACCAAATTGGAAGAAAATTTGTTTCCCCCCTTTTTAGTTTTTTTTCCCTCTCCTTTTCTTTTCCTTTCACTTTTCTTTTCTTTTCCACAACTAAACAAGAACAATTGTTTTCCATATCATTTTCTTTTCCCTCTCAAGTCTCAAACTCCTTGAACCAAACATAGTGTATAAGATCTCCTCCAGATAGTTTAGTTTTTTTCCTGCAGGAGAGAAAATCATTTGATGAGAAGTTCATTCGCATAGACATAAAGAGGCTATGCCAGTTGACATCTGCTGCTGACAGCCTGCAATTAAAGCCACTGCTTGACCTTACAAGTCGTGCACTTGCACGGATGATTGAGGGTAAAAACCCAGAAGAAATACGTAATGTATTCCATCTACCAGACGATCTTACAGAGGTGCCTGTTGCTTATAAGTAGCATAAATGCTGCTTACTCTCCTTTCTGTTTTAGTACTTGAGATTTTGCCATATTTTCTGTGAAGTTGACATGTACAAATCTATTCAGGAAGAGAAACTAGAGCCCTTGAAGAACACAATGGATGATCCACGGATTAGGCTTTTGAATAGATTGTATGCCAGAAAGAGGAAAGAATTAAAAGGGAGAGAAATATCGAAGGTGCATGTGGTATTACATTCTGCTCCATTTTTTATGCCTTTAATGTGTTCCGTTCATGTTAATATCGATGATATTCAGGTTCTTACTATTTCAGAATCCTGAGGTTGAAGAGGACCAGGCGGATGAACGTTCTGTTGATGACCTCATGTCCTTTATTAATGGAGAAGATGGAGGTATACACTATTGGAATTTTGAAATGAATTAAGGGTCTGTTTAGGGAAGGGAGGAAAATGACTTCTGGAAGTCATTTTCCAATTTTTCAGTGTTTGGCTGTTCCGGAAAATGGGAGTCAATGGAAAATGATTTCTGAAGTCAATGAAAAATGAGCTTTATTTGAAGGAAAATGTTTTTTGTTTTTCTCGGGCTGGAGACATTTTCCACCCCTCTCCTCCTAAGATTGTAAATCACCACGTTTTATCATGTTACAACAACATACCAACAACAACAACAACAACAACCCCGTTGAATCCCACTACAGTAGGGTCTGGGGAGGGTGTGTGTACGCACACGTTGCCCCTACTCGGAAGTAGGGAGGCTGTTTCCAAGAGACCCTTGGAAACAACATAAACAATTTTTTTTTCATTTTCCAAACTTTCAACAAAACTAGAAAATGAATTTATTTTCCATAACTCATTTTCGAGAAACTATTTTCCATCTTTCCAGACGGATTCTAAATACTCATTCCCCTGCATGACGCCTCTTTTTGATAACTTTTCGAAGTAGGCAAGCTTTCTAATTTGCTTTGGCCTTAGGAAACGTTATGTTGGTAGGAAGGAAATTTCTTAGTTGCTTCCATCTGCTTCTGATTATTTCTCTTTCCAGATTCAAAGGGTGCAAGAGCTTCCAAAAGTAGTAAGAGGAAGAACCGCAAAAGGAAAGATCAAAACAAGAACACTCCCACTAAACAGGAGCTTAAGACGATGTCTGTGGACTGTACTGCTACAGTTAATGATCATTCTAGGCACAAGGCTGACAGGAATTTGAACATGGCACCATTTGAAAGCAACTGTTTTGTTCCGGAACAGGATTCTGACGATGGGTTAGATGACGAGATTGACCCCGCGATGAAAGAAAAGATTGACAGGTAAGTAAATTGGTGGTGTATCAGTGTATGTTACTCCGTATTTATCAGCAATGTGTGCTTCATTCTACTTCAAAGTCTGACTGGAAAATATGACCCTTTTACCCCTCATGGCCAGGGAAGTTGCAGACTTTGCCCGAATATTAAACTCAGACTGGCCTGAAAGAATGCAAGAGATTCTCTCACTAGGCCAAGAGAGGAGTCGGGTCCCAATTACAATCAACGGCACGTCTTGAGAAGACAAGCAAGTAAGTACTCTCACTAATTTATTCATCTTATCAATTATTCTTGATGAGTGATTTTTCCAATTGTGTTGGGAGCTAGTTTCAGTTTTGAGGTATGATTTTAGATCAGGTCCCAACATTTCATGAAAATAGCAATGTGATGCACTGCACCCATACATGGGATTATACACTTATAGTCAACTTTGTAGAATTATGATATTCCAACCCAAAACTAATTGGCAATGAGAGGAGTGACTACTATTTTTAAATATATTCGTCTTTATTAACGAGTGTTTGATGTGGGACTATATCCCCAACTTGGGTCTTTTTGCCTCAAGTGGTCACTTGCTGGGATACACTTTAGCTTCTTTTTTTCCAGCTCCTAATCTTTGACTATATAGAAGTTACATACTACCCCCGTCCCTGAGTATTTGTCCATATTTGACTTTTTTCGGTCAAAATTGATAAACTTTGACCATAAATTAAATAAAATTGATGCTAAATATCGATACAAAAAATAATGTTAATAGGTTTATTTTATAAAATATTTTCAAAATATTATTTTATCTCATTAATATACCATATACTCCATAAGTTTTACTTAATTATATGTCAAAAGTTGAAAGTGGTTGACTGAAAAAGTCAGAACTGGACAAATACTCAGAAACAGAGGTAGTATGAGATTCCAATAAAAAAAATCAATTGGGAATGCATAACACATTTCAAACCATCGGCACGAAAATGTTTGCCTGATTGTGTTTTTTTTTTTTGAAAAATTTGGTCGGCGATCAAACAGAGCCTGAAGACAGACAGCCTGAAGTGATTTATGATCATCGCTAGTTCAGCAGCCACTGTCATGGTGCGCCCAGGGAATGCCATGCGGATTCGTATCGGAGCTCTTACAGAACTCGTTGACGTTTTTTCCTTGTTTATGTAAATATGACTTGTTGTAACATCGTTTTTCGCACACGGGTAGTTCTAAACAAATTGCGATTCTAGGACAGGTCACAAAATCTGAACCGCAGCTTGTCTGCATTTTTTGCCCTTTTAAGTAGTGACTGACTGACTAAGTTAACTATGTATTCCAATTCACCAGAATGACCAGATTAATGGAATGTTGTCTGCTCAGACATTGTACCATGTATGAGGTTTTGAAAATAAGGGACAGTTTGTCAATTACTAACACCTGAAAAAAATTATGTTTGGGCTAAAAAGAAGAATTTGGTGACTTTGAAAATCACTTGAATCTGGTGCTAATCATGGAGAAGAGTGACTCTCAAAATCATGTCATTTCCAAAATTTCATTTTAATTCGGAAAATTTGAATTCACCTATCTCATCTCAAAGATGAAGCTAAATAGCTAATATTGGTAAAAATTAATTGAAATATCAACACGTTTTGTTACTTAATACTCGTTTTAGTCCATGTAAGTGCACTCATGAGTCATTTTGGTCCATGTAAGTTCGGTTTAGTCAAATTAGTCTCTGCAATTAAGAAATGTGAATCAAATTAGTTCTTTATGCAAAATTTTATATTTTAAAGTTCTAAGTTAACACGTTAATTGACACAAAAACTAATGCACGGAGCCATTGCACTTGCATCAATTAACGTGATAACTCAGAATTTTAGGAGATAATTTCCGTTTCAAAGGACTAACTTGATTCACATTTTCAATATATTAGGGACTAATTAATTTGACTCAAACGAACTTGCAGGGAGCACAATGCACAATTTCTATATATTTACCACAATAGTGAATGTTAGAAATTGCATGTCGTCTGGTTACACTTTGATTTTCTTTCCTCCTAATTAAGCCCTTATTCATCAATTAAACTGGAGTTGATGGAAATGGGGACAAGGTCTATCTGGATCTCCTTTTGACCATAGATGACTGAGCTCACTGTGCTTCATCCCCAGTGCAAAAATTGTTCCTGAGAATTAATCACAATCACTTTTGTGGGTAAAAATTAAAACGCATTAAAGCCTCGTTCTTTTGGGTTGAAAAATTTAACTCCCAACTTCTTCTAGTTTCTTCCAGTTTTTTCTAACAGTGATTTAAATAAAGTTTTTATATATGATGAATATACAATAACATTATATATTCAAATTCATAACGTACCACCTCAAATACATAGAAGGATGAATTCTTTTTATATCCAAATTTAGTTTTCTTACTTATTAAATATTAATTTGGGTGATCATTTAATTGAGCGACGTTTTAACACTTTAATTCTTCCAACATTTTCCAACTCTTTCCAGCTTTTTACAACTCATTCCAGTTTAATTTCTTCCGGCTCTTTCCAATTTCTTACAACATCTAACTCTCAAATTCCAATCCAAAAGAACAAACTCTAAAGCAGAGATTTATGTAAGAATAAGCAATGTGTAATTACATATATACCTAAGGTGAAGGGAACTATGTAAAGCAATGCAGGTTGGCCATGTCCATGCATCAAGTTGAGGGCAACATATGTTACAAGCAAACCTGTATTATAATAATAATGTAGAAATTAAATTAAGTTTAATGTCACATATTACAAAACAAAATCCAAGAACCAAACCCTAGACAAAAAAAAATGTTCAAAGAAAATATTCTTATTATTGTGCAGAAAATTTGGAAAAGGGTCTTCATACCAAAACTGTAGGCCATCATTGTCCATAGAAAGTAACCACTTCGAAGGCTCTTCTTCGATAAAAAGTCATACCTGAAACCATCCAAGTTAAAAATATATTTAAACCGGAAAATCGAAAATAGTCCGGACCAATTTATTCCGGTCGGGCCAGGTTTTGTCTTTGGATGATTTCAACACATTTTTGATGACCTAGCTTGATTCAATCCTACTTTTATTTTTTCTATTCATTTATCGTGTTTCAAGAAATAATGTTAACATATAAATATTTCATCAACAATATGTCACGTTTAAAATAAATTTTATAGTTTCCTTAGTTTGTCTAGTTTCAAAAATGTTGATAAAGTTGGACAAAGTACTGTTTAGATCCCAGTAGTAGCTAAAAATATTCAAATTAGTCCATATACTCAAAATTGAAGCAATTTAGCCTCTGCACTGTTCTTTTTTCTTGGATCGAGTCTTTCTCGATCTTCACTTTTCTTTTATTTTATTTTTTTTAAAACTATAATCTTAGGATAGAATTGATTGAGTGTATGTGAAAGAATGAAATAGTCATGGGGGTCGTCACACCTGAGTGAGAAAGCAACAAGTAAGCCAGGTAAAATAATGTCCCCAAAACCAATGATGCTATATCCTCCCCAAGGGTCAAACATCCTCGGCATTTTTAGCAGCATCGGAATGCCGTCTTCTCCGCTCATGCCCCCACGAGCAACCTGTAACGCCCCGTACACGAAATAAAAGAACGATACGAAATGTCGTATCGGATATAGCTAGGGAAGAGTACGTATCGATCGAGCACATTCGTACTCAAATCTTAAATATATGATCACTAACTATAGAATGTTCATAAATAACATGATTCTTCTTCCGTATCGAAGAACACACACACACACACATAAACGTGCCGTTAGAAAAATGTATTGTATAGGTTCATTGCGGTGCAACGGGTACGTACCGTTATCATCACACTCTTCTCGAACAACCACTCCGATACGAACACCCAAAACACGTCGTAAAAGAACGCACAACCCAGGAGAACTGTTCCCACCTGACCAAAAAATCATTTGCTATGTAATTTTTTTTATTTCGTTCTATTTGAATGCTAATATATATATACTACTACCATCGTTAACTAAAACACTTTCTTTTTCTACTTTCACCAAAATACTCCCGCTTTATATTAAAAATTAAACTCACTTTTAAGTTTTACCCATACTAATTTATACCCTACTTAATTATCGCATTATACTTTTTCACTAAAAACCTACTTATCACATCTTACTCTTACCTATCACAATAGAAATAAAACTAAAAAGTCAACTACATATATACACTTCTTATTTTGGTCTAAAGTCAAAATAGGAATGCTTTTATTAGTTAACCGAAGGAGTATGTAGTTTCATTAAAGTCTAGTACTCCGTAGTATGTATAACATAAAATATACTCCCTCGTCCAAAAAAGAATGTCACACTTACTATTTCAGAATCTCGATGACTTTTGTTTGTTTGCTCATTTTGACATACTTTTGAACGATGTAATTTTTGCTTTTTATTTCTTTACCAATTTATAAATAAAATGATTTTAAAAGAGATGATATTTTGCACATTTTTCAAAATGTTGCAAACAATTTGGGAGGAGGGAGTAAATTAGAATCATATGAAATGCTTATATATATGGGCATGTCAAAGTACGTGGCAATATTGGCTATGGAAGAAGAAAAAGTAAATTGCTATGTGATGTTTTTTCACCTTGAGATTAGGCACTCTAACAATCTGGAGAACTGTGATGATCAATGCAATGCCCTGTCACAAAACCAAGTAATTAATAATTTGATAGCAACATAAAAGCATGCATGTCACAAACCTTAGCTTTGACAAAATCATGAAATTAAAATAAACCATATTAACCACACTCACAAGTATATCTTGACCTATCCATGCAAAGGAGACGTGCCGGAAAACACCCCACGCGGTGGCGAACGCGATGCAAAAGGGAGCCACCGCCAGCGTCAGATGTGACATTGCACCAAGGAGAGGTATTTTCACAAATGTCTCGGCAGCGTTTTCAAAGCATCTGAAACTATATCAAATCGTTGTTAGTTGTAGGGTAATTTTGGCATGATTTTAAATTTTTCTTTACTTCAGAAATAATACCCCATCTGTCTGTCCCAAAGTAATTATCTTCACAATTACTATGAACATATTGTATTTTGATTCCTTATACATAAGGAATACCCCATGGTGAAATTTTGGCTCCATCGGAGATGATGGAAAAAATAAAAATATGTATAAGGAATAAATCAAAATGGATCTGTAAACTGTCTGCGCTTCTTTAATTAATGAAGTAGCAGTTAGTCAAGCAATGCAACTTTCGACGTTGAGCCGGGGGTCTCTTTGGAAACAGCCTCTCTACTTTCGAGTAGGGGTAAGGTCTGCGTACACACACCCTCCCCAGACCCTACTCTTGTGGGATTTAACTGGGTTGTTGTTGTTGTATACATATTTTTATTGATCATTTACTAAACCAAAACAATCATATCTCTTGTTTGGTACTCCCTTCGTCTATTTTTATTGATCATTTACTAAACCAAAAAACTTTACTGTACTTATATTGAATTGAAAATAATTTAAGTCATACACGGTAAACCAAACCATTCAAGAAAAAAAAGTTAAGATACCATGAAAGCAATGTGACCAAACAGGTTTGCAGACCCTGCATGCAAATAGAATGAATTATAGAATCAAACATTGAATATGCAGAAATACTAATTAAGGGGTTGTTTGCTTCACAAAATCACCACATTATTCTGTACTCCCTCCGTCCGAAAAAGATTTACACCTTTCAAAAAAATTGTGTCCCACAATCTCCTACTCATTTCTATTAAAAAACCACTTTTACCCCTTACTTCACAAAATCACCACATTATTCTGTATAAAATAATGAGATTCCAACGCAAAACCAATTTAAAGAAGAAAAAAAAACTTGTACCTCGGCGGCACCGATGCAGAAGAGAACCACCAAGACCTCAATAAACCAAAACGACCTTAGCGTGTAAAGAGTAACGAGGAAGAAGGAGGCAAGAAGAACAAAAAGGATTGCAGAAACTACGTTGATTTCCAACACACCGCTACTACATTGTGTCCCCTCTTCCTCCTCGTGGTATTCATACTTATTGTCATCATCCTGCAATATACATACTTCAAGTTGTTATAAGGTACTACTTGTCAAGAAATTAACTCGATCGTAACTTCAATCAAACTTAATTGTGCATGCACGCAAGATTTGTTTTTACTCGAACCTTACACGTAAAAACATTTTTTTTTAAAAAAATAAGGCGACGGTAATACTCGAACTAGTAACTTCTAGATCAGTAACACTAGACTTTGATACCACATCCAGAAAACCAACTTAATAAAAAGCTTAAGCTCGTGGTAATAGCTAGACGTAAAAAATATTTTATATTCTAACACTAATATATACCACAACAACCATATAAAACTTAACCTATTTATTTGTAATTAATACAATAATTGATACAAGAATTCAAATAGTATGGCAAATGGAAATGAGGTGAACTATTATTTTTGACCATGTTTGGGAACTCAAATTTGGATTTCAAATCCGGATTTTGCTCAAATTTTATGTCTGGAAAATCTTGAAGGTCAATTGCAAATTCTTTTGTCTTCCTTTGCTTGAATTTCAAGTTTTGCAAATTCTTGTTTTGACTTTGGGGAAAAATAAAGAAAGTGCAATTTTAGTTGCCTTTCCAATTTTGCCCCTGATGTGATGAGTAAAAGTAAGATGTGATAGTTTAGTTATTAGTGAAAAAATATAATGTGATAGATAGGGTATGAAAAAGTAAGGGTAAAAGTGGGTTTTTAATAGAAATATGGAGTGTTTTAAGAAACGGAGGGAGTACAAAAATTGAAATGAAATGCTAAACACTACCTTTAGGAATTTATCGTGAGCAATGGCCGCTTCCCTGGCGCTCCGTGCCGACCAATAAGACGCACAAGAAATGGTCGAACCCGCCATCAACCACAAAAACACTTCGGCTACGTCAAATGGTGGCCGTTTTGGAGAGTATAGCTGCACCCATACTTATATACACAGATATATTATTAGCGGCATCATTATTTATCGGAACGATGCCCGGGTAATTCAGTATTAGCATGATATTGTCTGTTGTAACGATTTCTAAAGGGTTCGCTCATTCATATTTAGCCGGCATAACTATAACAAGCCTGAACGGAATCTCCGTACGCGGCGTGAAATTTAGTGTTCCGCCAAAACAACATTGCCTATATGACAATTTGAAACGTTTGCAATTTGACATTTTATGTGTCGTGTTTTTTGACATTATATTTTGACAGGTTTTAGTTCTAGTCAGAAATTTTGCAATAAAAAATAAAATGGCCAACCCTAGCCTAAATTTATGCAAACAATGAAATGCCATGCATCAAGTAAGATTAATTTGGGAATTAGGGGTTTATGCAAACAATTGATTAATATGGATATTAGGGTTTTTACCTAATGAGTTATTCATTACATTTTGTATCAAAATTTTGCCAGCATCTTGTGGGAGCATGACTGCAGGTATGCCAATATCCAGATCACTCTCATTTTCCCCACATACCATCTTCATCAGTTCTGCAACCATAAGCCTAAAATGAATAATCCACTTCTATCTTCAAGAAAGGCAATTAAATGTTGGTGCGCGATGCGCAGTTTGCAAAAGGCAAGTGCTGTCAAGGGGTAAACTTGAGTTCGATTCGTAACAACTGCACTGAAGGCAACCATGCTAAACATAGGACTTCTGTAAGTACTAGTTGCAGGATCAACTACATCCCACCAGTCTGTGATGAAAGTCTAACTACCTCCTCTCAGGCCCCCCCCCCCCCCCCCCCCGAAAATGGGGCTTATCCTTTTGGGAAAGGCAATTAAATTAGAGAGGATTCTTTCGACACCAAACTCATGGATGTCACAATAGCATTCTATTACTTCCTCCGTCCTTAAATGTTCTTTCTAATTACTATTCACATTGTCAAATTTTTATCATTTTCATTATGAAATATTTGCACTAAATAACACTAAAACTTAAATTAAGGCATTCCCCTAAATAGTACTTAAATTATTTTATTCTCTAAATAACACTTAATAATGTCCATAAAGAGCAATTATGTCCATTAATGACGAATATTTACTTGAATAATGACTAATGGATAATGACTAAATGCGCTACATTAGGTAAAAACACATATGATGCTATTTAGGGAAACTGATTATGTTTTAGTGCTATTTAAGTGAATTCTCCTTTCATTATACCTATTTTCGTTAGTTATTTGCTAAAATTATATATAGTCTTTTCACTTCTTGTTTTGTAGAACTTTTGATTTTTACGATTTTATTTTTTAATTTTACGGTTTTGATTTTTTCAGTCAATCATTCTCAACTTTTGACTTGTAGTTAAATAAAATTTAAATTGTACATTAATTAGATAAAATAATATTTTGAATATATTTCATATAAAAATCTAATAATAAAATTATTTTTGTATCAATATCTAATATCACTTTTATTTAATTTGAAGTCAAAGTTTACCATTTTGACTGAAAAAAGTCAAAAGTGGACAAATATTTAGGGGCGTAACCTCATAGTTGGATCTCTTTCTTTCTACAAAACCCAATACATTAATCATTTTATGTATTAAAGTTTATAAAATAAGCACGAACCTAATAAGGACCACCAAAAAACTTGCCTATACTACCTGTTGAATTTTATGAAACAATAGATTTTACTCAAGGAAATAAAGGAGGATACATGGGAATATATATATAGGTGGAGATCCTAATATGAGTAGGATTCCTCTAGGAAGATATCTAGCTATTACAACTTCTACTAGGAATAGAATTCTAATGTCTAACACTACCTACATTTAATTAAGAAGAAGATACATTCTAAAATTATGAAGAAAAAGAAAGATATGAATATATAAAGACCTGTTTGGTTGTTTATGATGAGGATAGCTGAGGCACCAGCTGCCTCTGCAACATTTGCTTTGGTAGCAAAACTGCAATTCCCTCTATGCGCCAATATTGCTTCACCACCCAGCTGTTATTTTTATGCAACAATAGTTTTTTTTTTAAAAAAATGTTGAGCTCATTTACGAAAAAAATGGAAAAAATAAAATAAATTAAAATAAAGGATTTTTTTGTCTTTTTGGGTACTTCTTCTATCCCAAGTTAAACTATATGCTATAACTTTCAAGGAGTTTTAAAATAATGAAATCTCTTGTTGGAATTTATGCAGAAGAAAGAAAAAAATATGCGAACCACACAATACTTGTTTTTTTAATGACAGACATTAATTTTGAAACAATTAAAATTAAACAATAATAATGTCGTTAAACTTTGTTAGTTTTAAAATGTTAAAGTTGTTGTCAAACAAGTAGAGAATTACGGAGTACTTCTTATATACTACCACAAATTATCGAGAAAAAAAAAGACTGTGTTATTCCAATAAATTTGTTTTGAAATACGGAGTATTACATTTTTATTTTATACTCCCTCCGTTCCACAAAACCCTTCCGGTTTTTACTTATGGGAAAAATAAGGAAAATGTAATTTTGGTTGACTTTTCAATTTTGTCCCTGCTGTGATGAGAAAAAGTAAGATGAGATAGTTTGGTTATTAGTGAAAAAAGTATGATGTGATAGGTAGGGTATGAAAAAGTAAGGGTAAAAGTGGTATTTTAATATAAAGTGGAAGTGTTTTGTAAAAAACAAAAAAAACGAAAGAGGAATAGTTTTGTGGAGCGGTGAGAGTATATATCAACATATAAATTGAGATAATAACGAAATTATTGTAATAGAGATTTGCAAAATGTCAAAAAAAAAAGAGAGACAGGAACAGTAATCAAGTAATCATGATGACTTTTTTGGGCACAAATTAAAGTCTTAAGACACTATAATTACGAGAGAGAGAGAAGAAAGAACCTTAATCCTCGGCGTGTTGTTACAAGAGTCGGTTGGATTAGCAAGTGTAAGGCGTGTTTGGTTAGCGCGTTTCTCTTTCGACTCCAAGCTACGCCCAAATCTTGCACCCACCCCAACAAATTCCATTTCTTCCTTCCCCTCTATCCACACTCCAACTTTTACCTTCACAATGCAAACAAATTATGTCATAATTAAATGTAGTTTCAGGCTGCTAGCCCCAAAATGTGAAAAAATAAAATTTGTCCTGTGCAAAATTCACGTGCGTGTTGTCTCTGTTTTCCTTTTTTAAGAGTACTTGTGCTGTAAAATTAGTGTTGGATCTGATTTTTAATGATCATTTTTTAACGATTTGAATATTAAGTAATTAGAATTATAATAATGAACATCTAGTAAAATGGGACTCTGTGCGGGTGGACACCCTGCATGGGTCGTCCATGCCAGGTGAAGTGTGAACGTTTTATTATGTGTGTGTGTGCGCGCGCGCGCACGGAGAATGATTGTGAGAATTGAAGTTGCATGGAGACAAGGGCATATACCGTAGCTCTCATCACTAACGAATATACGATCATGTTTATTTACCCACTCATTATTTTTCAAGGACCGAATATACGATCATGTTTTACCCACTCACTACTCCGTCAGCTGAAATATAATGTAAGTACATTTCTGGGTGGGCGTTCCATCTTTTTAAGAATGAGAAAATCATAAATTTTTTTTATTTTAATTTTAAAGAAAAACAATAGGGTTTCTGTTCAGACAGCATGAACACCAAGTTAAATGGGCACGGGAAATGCTACATATTTTTTAAATAAAAAAAGGGAAAGGAAAATGTTACCAGAACAAAGTTGTTGTCGCAGCCAGGCCTCCGAGGAGTGTTTTGACCATAGTGAACAGTGTCTCCGCCGTGAACCACCCAAGAACAGCTCAGCAGCAGCAGCACCACCGCCACCGCCGCCTTTACTGCAACCGCGGTAAAAACACAACTGTACCGTATTGTTATTTTTAACTCCATTTACCCATTGTAAAATAACCTTCAAATTTCCTTTATATATATATATATATATATATATATATATATATATATATATATATATATATATATAATATATATATATATATATATATATATATATATATATATATATATATATATATATATATATATATATATTAGTATATATATATATCGAAACAGCTATTTTCAAACAGCTAACTACTTTACCAAACATTTTTAACGAACAGCCAACTCATCCTGCCGGTCAAACCAGCTAAATTAAACAGCTATTTAGAACAGTTGATACAAACAACCAACATCCAAACAAGACCTTAATTTGGGACAAAGGAATATATACTAATTTTTTGTGCATCCCACAAAACAGTTCTAACACACCTAAAATGTCTAAAATATCAAAGAGATACTTAGGCTCCATTTGGTACACGGAATTCAAACTATGGAATTGGAATTGAAGAGTTCAATTCCAATTCTGGTGTTTGGTAGCACAAAAATTATGTGAATTTGGAATTGATAATGCAAAAAATGAATGGGAATTAGTAAATTCAATTCTATGGAATTGAATCTTATGAAATTTCAATTCCAATTCTATTCCAATTTCATCAATTTCGTATACCAAACGGACCCTTATAAATATTGAATAATTGTCCTAACGCTAATTAATTCTTGTCCTCCATGTGAGAAAGCCCTGACTTTTAAGTAAAGACAATGTTAATTTTGATCAGTAGTGACGATTCAGTGTCTTCTTTTCATCATTTATCTCTACATGCTTTACAAGTAGATTTTAGACTTCTATATCACGGAGTAAATATTCTTCCTATACCAGTATTTTTTTCTTAGAGTATTTTGTACATAGTTAAATTAAAATTTTCTCTTCACATACTTTTTTTGTTACTCGGTGTTTGTTAAAATAATACAGAATATTCTCTAAATTTAATTGAAAATAATTTTAATCAAAATGTCATAAACCGAGATCGAAACGAAACAAAAACCATGGGTGGAACCATGGGTGGAGGAGTAAAAAGAGCACACTATTTGTTGAGTTTTTTCAAACTTGTAACTCTAGTTATCTAAAGCTCATATTTTAATCTCTTCCAAGAGGTTCGGTACGTTTATGTTCCTTCTCGATACTTTTTTAGTTCGGTATTTTTTGATTCGGTATTCTCAATTTTTTCGAGAAATTTCAGTATCGGTTGGGTACTTACTCACCCCTAGATCTTTTGATGTAGTTTTTAAAGATCTAATTTTTTTAAATTCTACTCCATTCTTCATATAAAATAATTTAAAAATAATTTCAGTCAAATATCAAAAAGCGAAACAACAGACAATTTGAATGTGCCTCTCATTTGGAAGAACTACAGGTACTAACGGTCGATCCTAGTTTACAAGACCAAGTCGATGTCGAACCAGTCGAAACATTAGTTTACCAGTATTCATCCAAAGCCTGGCTTCTTTTGGGCTTGAAACTGCGGTCTAAAGCAGGCCCTCAATCATATCTTCCGCATATTCCCAAGCCCAAGTCGGTTTGGGCTGGAGGGGATTGGGTCATGCTCCTTTGCTCAATCCAGCTCCCCTTCGGCTGTCCAGTGTCCAATAGCTTTTGGGCCTCTCTTTTTATTCGTGTCAGCCCATATTCAACCTTGATGAATAGTATTAAAACATATGTCTTTTTCCAATATAGTACATAAAACTTTTTATTTTCTAAATAATACTTGAATAATGTCTAGTAGCGAAAACAATGTATAGTAGCGGTGGACATTTACTTTAAATAATGTCCAATGGCAATGGACATTTACTTGAACAATGTCCAGACGTCCAGTAGACATGACATTGAACAGTGATACTACAATGGGAAATAAAAATATATGATACTACATTGAGAAACTCAAATTATTCATTATTCACTTTTTTCTGTCACATCAAGGATAAACATGAAAAGTCTTTACAATTTTTAAGTTTTCTTAATCTCCGTGTCAAGTCAAACCGGAAGAGAAATATTTGAACCGAAGGAGTATTTTTCCATGGACTAATAATTGGGTCTTTATC
Source organism: Cuscuta australis (assembly GCA_003260385.1). NCBI lineage: Eukaryota > Viridiplantae > Streptophyta > Magnoliopsida > Solanales > Convolvulaceae > Cuscuta > Cuscuta australis. The sequence goes on along the minus strand of NQVE01000015.1, from coordinate 4,384,604 downwards.
TCTCAACAAGAACTAATACAGATAACCATTCTATGTACTAAGTTCCATAAAGTTACCTGTATATCGTGATCAAATGGTATATACCAGCTAATCAGATAACGACATACTCCGTATATATATACTTCATCTATGCAACAAAGAAAGACGTAGTTTTAAGAGTTGCATACACAAGATGAAGAGTCAATGCTGGTGGAGCCATTCCTGTATAGCGGAACGAAGGGCGCGATTTGGCACAAAGTTAGTGTGTGAGAGCTTGTGATTGGTCATTGGCGACGTGTCCTGACCGCTGTCCAACCATGCTCGAAGAGCTTCGGCCTCGTAGGTGAAACCATCGGCTGCAACCACAGGGTCTTCCATGATTTCCTGCATATTCCAATCATCAAGAAAAACATGTCAAAACTCTAATGGCAAATAGGTTTTTTTTTTCAGTTTTGCTAGTGCCACCGATAGAAGTGCGCACTAAAACCACTAACAAAGAGGCTTTTTTTAACATCTGGTTTCTTGGAAACAATCTCTCTACTTTAGAATATGAGTAAGGTCTGCATAGACACACGCACACCCTCCCCAAACCTTCTTTTTAATTTCATTGGGTTGTATTTTTTCAAGTTCTTGCCTACTATTTGCCATTTTAATGGGGGGGGGGGTACAGATATATGAATTCATCAAAGTGTTTAAAAACCCATAAAAAGATGCTTTTTAAATGGTGTTGGTGGGTTTGGTGCTACCACTTCTGTTGGCGGCACAAGCATTTTCGGATTTCCCCCCTACCTACATTCTACTCTAGTGGGGCCCATTTGAGAACCCATAGTGGGATCCAGAATGGGTTCGGGATTAGCATCATAGACACCCGCTTCCCGGACATGGTATGAATTAAATTAATAAGCCCTAAAAAGGACATCACCAGACGACTTAAATGTGCTAACCTGAAAAATGGGACATAGAAAATAGTGTGGAACATGGCAACGCTCATCCGAACTTAGTAGTTGAAAAGATGAGACCCTGCATGAAGCCCTTCTCATCGGTTCTAGCACCTTCCACGCCTCTGAATCCAGATCAGGTCTCTGCCCACGGTTCATCTCACAGCAACTCATAGCTAAGTGAGCCAACTGTTTAGCTTGTACAAACGGCCAGTCACCTGCCGTTGGATCCAGAATATCTTCTAAGTTCCCTTCATCCAAGGCAAATTGAACTTCCTTTGTGATTCCTAATGCAGGCTTTCCAGTCAGCAATCTCAACAATATGATTCCAAATGAATAGACATCAGATTCTGGAGTAAGCTCTCCTGTTGCAAGGAACTCTGGATCCATATATACAAAAGTGCCTTTTTTGTCAGCTCTCCAAATAAGTTCATCTTGAGAGAGAACACGGCAAGTTCCAAAGTTACTTAGCTTACTCACAAAGTTGAAATCAAGCAAAACATTTGCAGGTGTTAGGTGACCGTGAACAATGCCTTGATCAGTGCAGGAATGTAAGAATATAAGAGCAGAGCATAGCTCCGTTGCAATACGGATCCGAGTTTGCCATGAGAGTGGTGAGGTGTTTTCTTTGCAGTTGATACGGTCCTCTAGGCTTCCATTAGGAAGATATTCATAGACAAGTGTCAATGACTCTGGACAGGCTCCAATAAGAGTGATTAGGTTTGGATGCCTCAACTTACTCAACATATTGACCTAACAGGAAATGAAAAAAAATAGACCATAATCATTTTGCAATAATTTATCCTCCTTTGAGAGAGTATTGCTAAGGATCCAGTTGAACCCAAACAAGATATAAGGGAATAAAGTAGTGAGAGAATATAGATTTTTATCCAAATAAAGTAGAGGAAAGACAATTTGAGTGAAAACATAGATTTGTATCCAAATTTATTGTGTTTATCTATTCCTTTATACTGGATTATATAATACTACACAGAATTAAATAATTAATGATTAAGTAACGGTCCCTCAAAAGATTAGCTAGTTGATTGACATTCTAAATTTAATGTCACCGATCCTAACTAGTTGTGATTAAGTTGCTTATGATGTATGCTGATTGCATGACCAAGAAAGCTAAATATATCAGCAACAAAATAATAAATTAATTAATCATACTTTTACATTCCCAAGGTAGAATCAAATATAAGAAACCAACTTGGCTTAGCATTCTTTTTACTTTCCATAGAATTGTCTGTGATCCAAACATTTCCCTAAAAAACAAAAGCACAATACCAAAGTAACTTCCTATATCAGACCGTAGAGGTAGGGTAAAGCCATCCAATCCAGAATATGATCACTAATAGGGGGGAAAACCAGGAAAGTCTAACCTCTTGTTGAAACTCCGATAGACCTTGTGAGCTATTATGATTCAAAATCTTTATTGCCACTGGTGTCTGGCGAACAAGACCTCTATAAATGGTTCCATAACCATCTTTACCAATCTTTAAGTTAGGGTCAAAATGGGAAGTTGCTTCTCTGATTTCTGAAAGTGAGAATTCGGCAAAGAATTGAGCTGTAGATGAATTTGAAGCTTCTTTGTCTAGTTTTTCTTTCACATACTCAACCTCTCTAAGTGCATTGTCACGCTCCACCTCCAAAACATCTCTCTCTTTCCTGAACTTCTGCAGAAGTTCAACTGCAGAGAACATCTTCTGCTCCAACTCATGTACCGTCTTCTCGGAGTTCGCAATCTGACTCTCCATTGAAGATTTCTGTTCTTGTGCAGCCTGAAGATCTTCCCTGACTCTAGCTATCTCCGTTGTCATCTGTTCAACTTCATCCTTTCTCCTTGCTAGCGCATCCTCACTTGCACTCCTTCGCCTGAACTCCTCGGCATACATTGTTCCAGATGCATTAGCCTGAAAAGCGAACATCACTCTCAAACATCTACATAGTATTATACTATCCATCTATTAAAACCAAGGAAATATATGGAATCATGTAACAGCAATGAATGCAAAACAAAAATCTGGAATGAATGTTCCCAATTTCCCATAGGATCTGTTTGGATCATGGAAAATGTTAGGAAAAGGAAGTTACACACAAAGTGGTAGAGAAAGAAAAAGTGCTAGGAGAATTTATTCTCGTGTTTGGTTTTACATAAAAAAGTAAGAAGTGGACAGGAAAACAAAATACGAGTAATTCTTCAAAAAATTTACGTATAATTAGATTGCTTGGTCTTTATAGACAACAACAACCATGCAAGGCATTTGACTAGAGTGAGTGTCGGTACATGTTGCCCCTACCTAGAAAGATTTTTATGTATTATAGACACAAAGAAATAAAATGAGTATCCACAACTGTGTAAAATAATTTGAGCTTTAGAGCAACTCCAACGCATACTTCAAAAAATGGTCAGCTAAATGTCAAAGTGGATGACTCAGAGTGTTATGCAGTTGCTTTTTATTCTCACACTCCAATGGCATCATGCTTATTTCTATTTTTTATTATTTGTTTTACTTTTCATTTTCTCTCTCCTCAAACGTATGTCCATTTACTCCATTACAGTTGGGGCCCATCACACTCAATCACCTACTATATCTCATTATTTTCTAATTTTTTAATAATAGAAGACAAACAGTGAACTTTTATTTATGGAAGATGGAGTCTGACAAATAGCTTGCCTTCCAAATTATGGAGTACCCGTTGGCGTACACAAAAGGCTTCAAAAAGCTACAGTGATATACTATATGTTATACTATTATCCCTCCCATTTTCTTGCCCTAGGATATTCCGGGTTCCAAACAGACCCTTAAATGACCATGTATGGAATTGGAAACTCTAATAACTCACTAGCAATCATAAAATAATATCACAAATTAAGTACTAGTAATTCACAATGAATCATTTTAGCATCCTACTCTATCCGCATATTTAGTGCATAGTTATGCCGCTAGATGACTAGTCCTATCATAATGTGTTGAAGGGAAAAAGAAATAATAAAGAATAAGAAATTGAATAAATGAAGATTCAAATTATACCCTGCGCCTAGCTTCAAGTGCTTCCTTCTCAGCTTTCATACGCTTCTTTGTTTGTTCAAAAGCTTCTTGTCTGGTTTTTTCTGCTTCAATAATGTATTGTTCAATTCTATCGTTAAGCTCATCATCCACACATTCAACCTGTTGGTCACTTGGTCAATTAATAACTCATTTCAACGCAAACCAGGGAAAAAGTTGTTAGATGAAGTGTCCCCTCCGCACATAGACTGAGCATAACAAAGTTATAAGGAATAAGGAGCTTACTGCAGTGGTCGGTGAAGTGTCCCCCCCTCCTTTGCACCTGGTTATAGATGCTGGAGATGAAACCTCGCATATATCTCCAGGTGAAGATGATGGAAAAAGTGATGCCACCCCATCCCAAAAATCAGACCTTCCTAGTACATTTGAACTGCTAGGTAAAAACATCCGACCTGTGCTAGTTGTGCTAGGATATTCAGAATGTTTTTTGATGATGCTATATGATTCTACTCCCTGAAATTCTGAAAAATATCTTGTAACATCTACTTGATTATTGGGCCCTTCTGTAAAATTTTTCCTTGGAGAAGTTAGAAAGCTCTGGTGTACACTATCTACATCAGAACTTGTCCCAAGTGGTGGAGATACAACCTCTGCATTAACTCTCACTGGTCTACTTTCTCTGCACACATATGGTGGATGCTGTTAGCCCGTGCTCCTCAAAATTGTTTGGTTGTGTGATTGAGAGAGAAACCAAATATCATCTAATAAAGGAGAGGAGAAAGGGGATGTGATAAATAATCACATTGTACCGCAGCTATCAAAAAATAATATTCTGATCTTGTTTTCAGAATACTAAATAAAAACTTGCTGCATCTCAACTATATTAATCTACACTGAGCTTCTATACAGTTTCCAACAAAACTATACCTTGTATAAATAAGATTCCCTTTGCAAAGAAACCAGATCTGACAGAACGGTGGCGCTTGTTCACACACATATATAGCTGTGTTAGACTTGATCTCTGTCATTCTCCTGCAATTTTAATGTACGATCTGAAAAAGACTGACCAACTGCTAAATGTAACTTTTTGCAAAATGATAGGAATGGAAGAAAGCAATAAATAGTTGTGGACATTTTCTTTTTGAGAAATGCATAGACACACACACACACACACTACTTAATTTGACAAGTGTATATCACCTTTTATTTGTTGGGATGGAGCTTGTAAGGTCGATTTAAGGAACAAGGTATTTATAACTAAGAGAATTGGCAAAATGGGATGCTCTTTCTGAGTATTATTCGATTTTTACATTGCATCGGAATTCGGGAAGATTATGGGAAGCAATTCTTTACTGTTTTTACTTTGAGTAACACTTGTTGGCAGCTGCTCCCATAACAAGCTTCCTGATACCATGCTTAGAAATGAGATGCACTATACCGTTCATTACAGAGTCCATTTCAACGAGAAGCATGTCTGCCTGAGCCTTAAAGAATCAAAACATACAAATATTATTACATACTCTAGAGAAAAAGATACAGGTCCATCCCGCAGAGAAAAAATATTTTATGAAGGTAAGTAGGTAACCTGCTTAAATAATATAAATGAGTAAATCCTATAAATTTTCCTTTATAACATGTGATTTGTCCATATATAGTCCTCAATTCGAAGATATTATGTTTGAGGTCCTCTATACTTGAAAACTTTTTCAGAATCGTCCCTTTGGGGATTACATGTGGAAAAACATATTTGGGTCCAAAAGACTGATCATGGAATATGGGATCACAAACATAGTATCTTAGAATTGAGGACTATATATCCGGAAATAGCCGCTCTATGTTTTAAATATAGGGGTCAAGTAACGAGGGTAACGTACAACAGACCCCCCCCCCCCCTTACCCTGCAATGGGTGAGAGTCTTTGAGGCACTGGGGTGATGTTGTTGTTGTTAAATCTGGACTATATATAGAAAACGCTTTGTTATAAAGGACTATTTATAGAATTTACTCATTCAAAATTTAAAACAAATCATCCTAATCTAAGGCCATTGACTTTTGTAGCCACGGGTGACAAGGAGGACTCTCCTGTTATCCCTTCTCATTCGCTCTCCTCGCGGCACTGGACTATGACTACTAACCGATCCCTTAACATTACTCTTCCAGGAATATAGTGTGCCATATCCATCAACCACAGTATACTTTGGGTTTTTCTTTTCTTGTAAACTTGCAAGATTAAGCCGATCATTGCTCATAATTGAATCCATTAACATCATTCCAAATCTTCATGAATGCATTATAGAAATCCTGGAATTTTTCATAAACAATTTTTACACTTAAGACACATTTTCCGTTTCAGATAATTCACCCACTTCTAGGGATGCACTTCAACTTTTAACTAACCTCAATGGTGCAACATAGTTGGGATTTTTAAGGTGGGGTGATAATCATGATGTGTTAACATGAGAAAATAGAGAAGATTCAGTAACTACTCCGTATATATTTGACTCTTTCATGCATCATTTTATGCAGCTTTAGAAAGGAAAGGTTTTGGCACACTTATCAACCTAAGAAGCTTGGCAGATTAATAGAAAATGGAAATTAACATCCTCTAAAAGACAGATTAAAGACAATACCCCTGCTCGGCTACAAATGAGAAGATATTTGTCTAAAATCTTGATAATGTCTTGCCTCTCTTTTTCTTGATATGATCTAACTTGATATCCTTCCAGGTCAATCCCAGATTTATTACCCACTGAAGAATCACCAAAAGTTGAAATGCACCACATGTTAGACATAGTTGTAAGTATATGGCATCGAGATCATACCAATAACAAACACTGAAAATATGGTAGCAGAAATGGAGGAAAGCTGTTCCACCCTTTAGGAGGAGACATACGAGGTACTTCGCTGTGGATTTCTATTTCAAAAATGCATAATGATGTTTATCACATCAGGTGACAACCAGTAAATGTTAACATATACTCTAAAGACAAGGACCTTGTAATTAAAATCATGTGATGGCTTTACATAAAACAAGACAATTTTTACAGCTAAAGCTAAAATGATGTAAAGCCCGTAATGTTATGTAAACAACTAATGTAAAGAGTGAAATGAAATTGTTTGATTCCTCAAAAATCTTAATTGGTTATCTCACATTGGACTGCCCTGCAAGAGGTATTCCTCAAATTCAAAAATTCACTCAGCAGGAACCCTAAGATCAATTCTAATCCCAGCAAGTTCGATTTGAGACTACAAACTCCCAAAATATGCAATCACTTCAAATTAACTCCCAAAACGAAGAACAAACAAATTAAGATATCTGATGTTACAAAAAAAGCTTACTTGGAGTGTGTACATGAAGAACGCAAAGTCTTCTACCTCCAGAGTTGTGCAGAGCCCAAGCTATAGTATATTCACTCTCTTTCAAATCCCTCCCCACCGCTACGTACACCGTGTCTTCGGAAACGCTCGCCGCCGGCGTCGCCGTCGACGGACTTAGTGGCAGCTCGGCAATTACACTGCCGCTACCGCCGACCAACTCCCGACCGGACATGTCAATTTCAGGGGCAATAGCAACTCCTAGCATGTAGCTATTTTAGAGTTTTTAAATTATTAGCTTTAATTTAAAGTACTCCGTATTTAGATAGGTAATTAAATTGTTGACACGAAAATATCAAATACTCCGTATGTTCTTTCGCCCAAAATTATTTACGTGTAGTTTTAAATTTATTTTTATTAAATTTATTATTATTATTATTAAAATTTTCATCATATTTAGCACACTCGGCGTTAATAAATAATAAAAATTTAAAATTGTGTCATAATTTATATATAAAAAATATTTTTATCACTAAACTAAATTAATTATATACTTTATATTTTCCATAATGGTTCCCAAGTTAAATAGTCTAGAAAAAATTATCCAGAATAATTGTAACTTTATCCGATCTTTCAAAAATAATTTCATTTTTCATTGTGATGCATAATAATTCCAAATTTATTAGAATTTGCAAATTTTGGTTTCGTTAAGTTACTAACGACGAGTTAGAATTACTTTCTACCTCCATTATTTCTATTTTTAAAGATTAGTCTAACGTTGGTAAAATTTAAAAAAAAGATATAAAAATAACGAAAATGAAAAAGTATCTTAAATCATACGAAATTAATGAAAAAAGTAATCAATATAAAATAACCTGAAACTTGTAAGAACTAAAATAAAAATATATTGAGTAGTGGGTTTTAACATTTTACCACTATACAAAGTACGGAGTAGTACCTAACATTTCTTATTTTAAAGAAAAATTATCTGGATTAATCCTAACTTTATCTGTTCTTTCAAAAAAAAGTAGTACATTAATACTCCGTATATTGCGTAAAATGTTAGAGCACTCCACTCGGTTTTTTTTGTTTCTTTTCAATTTCAGTTTAATTTTTACTGATTAACTTAATTATTTCATTTATTTTTTTAGGTTTTAATTATTTTCCTCATTTTTGATATTTTTATAAGATAAGACTAATCTTTAAAGAGGAAAAAGAAATTGAAGTAGAAAGTCATTTTAAAAATTTAAATAAAAATTAAAAAAATGAAAAATGAAAATTCATCAAAAATATTCCCAACTTAACCCGCCGTTAACAACTTAACAATGGTCTAAAACTCGCAAATTTCAATAAAGTTGGAATTATTATGCATTACAGTGAAAGATGAGATTGTTTTTTAAAGAAGAGGTAAGTTGGGATTATTTTAGATAATTGTTACAATAATCTATAATTTTGTTTTCTTTAAAACAACATTAAGGCCCTGTTTGGCATCAGCTTCAAAATTAGGTTAGCGTTTTGAAAAAAGCTATCTGACGATAGTCTTTAATGTTAGCGTTTTCAGAATTAATCTGTACCGTTAAAATTTTATTCAAAACGTTAACGCTAATCGAAAACGTTGTTACCAAACGAAGCTTAACTTGTATTAAATGAACTAGTTCCTTAAATACTTTATAATAAATGAACTAGTTTCTTAAATACGTACTTTATAATAAATGTTTATAACTGTATTTATTTATTTTTTATTATTAAATCTAATTACAATTATACTTTTAAAAGAAATTTAGTAATGTACAATATATTTTCATTAAAAGTTGTTTAGCAACAAAATAAAAATTAACACGGTCAATATACTTTTATGTTAGACAAGAGCAATCGTGGGTGTCATAATCAGTATTATACAACTAATTGCTAATTCCGAGAGTAGACAAACTTATGTGGGGATTAGTTGTTTGTCTCTTTTACCAACAAAATAAATACCTAAAACAATACTACTCCATTCATTCATATTTTGATTATAAATGGGAGGAAATTAAAAATAATTAATTTATTTTTTTAAAGATTGAGACATAAATAAAAAATAAAACGTACTTTCTCCGTTCTTTGGTTTTTGTCCACTTTGAAATGGACACAATTACCAAGGAAAAGAAGGATAGGGGGCAAGTTGACTAGAATGCCCTAACATTATTACTTTTGGGGTGGGTGAATTGGCAAAAAACAAAAGAAAAAAACAAATTTTACCCACCCCACAAATTTTTCTTTACACCCATGTTATGAATGATATGGACCGCGGGCATACAAGGAATGAAGAACTCGAGGTGGTGAACGAGGAGTGGGACCATGGTGATTTGGGGTCTAACATGGAGACCGATATGGGTCGGGACGTGGAGACTGAGGAGGCGAACGTGGTATCAGACGTGCGCAAGAGTTCGCGGGTTAGACGTCTTCCCGCATGGCAAAAGGATTATTTAATTTAGCATTTTGATTACTTTATAATTATTATTGTACTTTAGATTTTCCTAGGTGAGTGTAATTATAATCTCCTTCGAGGGTTTCTTTGCGGTTCTTTACCTCGTCGCTTTTCCTTGAATCGCCAGGGTAGAAAATATAGTAATTAGGTTTAAAGGGTTTTTGGCTTCTCCTTACTATAAAAGGACTTGTACGACAATTGGCCAAGTTATGAATGGAAATACTAAAACCCTAAAAATCTCTCTCTTCCTCTCGTGAGTTCCGGCTGCCACCACTGCCGGCACCCTTCTTCTCTTCCTTCATCTTGTTTTGTGGAGTTCAAAGGCACTCGAAGCCTTCCCTACCCCGATACTTTCGTATCAACCCATCGAATCAATTCTTTTTACCCATACCTATTTACTGTTTTTATTTTTGGGTAGGGAGAAAATGGTGTAAGCTATTTGATTTGAATGGTAAACTTGGAAATGTGTTTATTTTTTATTGCCATAATAGAAAAGTGGAAAAATATTGAGTGACAACCCAAAATGGAATACTGGATAAATACTGAGGGACGGAGGGAGTACATAATTATAAACTACACCAAAGTTTTATTTAAAAAAATGTGACAAGAATATTTCATTTTATCAGACAATCAATGAAATGCATAAATAAACAAGAATTATCTTGAATTTGTAATAACAAAACATTGTAATTAATTGTGGAACGGAGGGAATATAAATTACAATGTATCCTAGAATAACTTTTTGGTCGAAGTATGATATTTATTGATTACAAATTAAATATAGTTTTAAATAAATAAATAGCATAAAATTATGATATATAAAAAAGCACCCTTAATTAAATAAGCATAAAAATGTTAAATACCATCAAAACATAAAAAAGAAGTGACGCTGCTTTTAGCTTTTAAATATGAGCTTGCCAGTGTTAAAAGTGACAATATTATTATGACAATATAACTGTGTGAATAGTAATTATGTGATGTTAGATCGCTGGTCAACGGTGGTTAACGTTCAATATATAAGTAGTTTATACCCTTCAACCTCTCTCATAGATCTTTCATTCAAAGCTCGTCCCCTACTCCCACTCCAATGCACTCAATTGAACCCATCAATTTGGATTGATATTTTGCTCAAAATCAAGGGTGCACTAAACACTACTTGGATGGGGGTGCAAAAGGTGGCGTTTTGTAAGGACATTAGGTTGGTAGAAACCATTTCGAGATCGAATAACCGTAAGATGTTTAAATTGGTTAGAGTAACATGATATCTGCTACCCATGTTAAAATAAGCAAAGTTATGCAATATAATTTGTGTGTATCCATATAACCTACTTAAGGAGACACTATATTTAGTATAATTTTTTTTTAGTATAGTTACCAAGAATCAAATTCGATCATTATCGCATTTGACACTCTTTTCCAAATTAATTGTGCAACGCCTCCAACAATCTTTCTAATTCAATTGGCGTGAGACTACATGCTAAATTGGGTTGATTTGAGAGATAGGGCAAAGATAGATTCAAGTTCCATTAAGGTGGGTAAATTTTATTGGATAAAGAGAATGACTAGCAAGTCAAGAATTTGTTCCGGAACAATATCTTCAATTAGCATTAGCATTTTAGATAAAAATTTAATGGTATAGATTAATTCTAAAAACGCTAACGCCAAAAAATTATCGTCAGATAGTCTTTTTAAAATGTCAATCTAACCTCCAACGCTAATACTAAATGAGATCTAAATCAGTGGTGCCTTGAGAGCGTCGTATGGCCTCCAACTCTCCAAGGTACCGTTTGCTATCAATAATAATATTTGATTTATACATGTTACAAAGAAATTATATAGTGACTATTTCACATTCCTTTGATAAGTGTTGCCTATGTACTTTTGTAAACTTGAAATTGTCAATGAACCAACTTAATCAAAAGCTCAAAATTTGTGGTTGTGGCCCATAAATGATCTTTGATATTCTAACGCGCGCCCTCACGAGTTGAGGTAGTTTTTTTCGAGACTTACACGTGAAATCTTTAATTTTTTTTAAACTGAGTGGCACTGAGTTTCAAAGTAGTGACCTCTTTGGTCAAGAAGGCTTTGATATCTTGTTAAGAAACCAACTCAACGAAAAGCTCAAGTTTGTGGTTGTGGCTCAAGAATGATTTTTTATATTCTAACAAAAATTATATATTTTTTAAATATCATTATTTAAATCTGTGACTATTCATTTTATCACAAAATACAATGTTTTAATATAAATATGAAGTATTACATTATTCGTGTCATACAGAAACTGGAAAATCAATACCATTGAAAATGTTCGACAAAATAAAAAGAATAGCGTAAGGACTAAGGAGGAACTTGATCGATGACTCTCCATCACGCTCCTCTTTCATAAAAAAAGAATGAGTCTCATCTTCTCAGACCTGACCAGACGATTACTAAAAGGAAGTAAATTGAATTTTAATGAGAGATTGTCAGGGTCTTCTTCCATTACATGTAGGGTGAAGGGGCATTACCCAATACATTTGGGGAAATGCCACAATCACATAGGGATGGCTTATCTCCCTCCTGGAGCAGGGGACATGGGAGACCCTTATTAAGTGTCATGGGAATGGGAACAACCCCTACGAAGAGGCCACACCTTGTGGATTAAGGGACTATTGTGAATCACTTCACAGTGGGAGACACAAGACGTACGCATGTGTAGGTCCATGACCCTCCCTCTATGATTCTCCAGGCAGGATTTGCAGGAACAACACCCCCCACACCACCCCCACACACACACCACTTCTTCCCCATAATAAAAAAGAGAAATTTACCTAAATAGGACTAAAATATAACGACTTTCCCAATATATATATGACCATATGTTTTTATTTCTCAATGTAGGACCTTTGGTCATTATCAAGTAGTCATTATTTAACTAAATGTCCATCATTACTGGACATTGTTCCTCCCACTAGGTCATTATTAAATCCTATTTAGGGAATAAAAAAATTTAAATCCTATATTCGGAAAGTCATTATGTTTTAGTTCTATTTAGTGCAAATTTCACCAATTAAATTTTTTTTTTCATTTGTTTCTCATAAAAAAAACACAGTATTTTTCTAAGGAAAGATAAAAGACTAGAAAAAATTCTGCTTTAAAAAAATAATAATTTTCAAGCAACTTTTTTTTGTTTTTCAATTTTTTATAGTCCATGAAAATCGAACACTAAAATTTTATGGAATAAACATAATATTCAATAATGCTCATATATAAATGAAAATAAGACAAATTTGTTCTCTTTTCACTTATTGAGTCAAACATGTCGTTAAAACGTTGTACGTGTTCATGTTATTGTTTTCTCTTTTGCAGTGTGAAAAGACAAGTGCTACGGGGCGTTTTTTAACTTTAATTATAATTTGAAATCGATTGAAAAAGCTAGATACTCGTATTTTTTGTTTTAGGAGTTAGAGCATGCTGGTTGAGGAATACGACTCGTATTTGTTCATATAACCAACCTCAACAAGTTTATTTGTATACCAAGTTTGGGTTACAAAGACATAATTAATCTATGTTACGAATATGATGTATTTGTGCAATGCAAAGTCACATAAATAACTCGTTTCTGTCACACATACTTCATCTCTTATATTATTTTTTTCTTTTTTATTTTTACATGCCTACTGTTCTTGTCTTATATTATACGGAGTATTAGTTTAAATCATACTCCGTGTTTATTATAACAATATCTTACTATAAATATTCGTATCATTCTCTTATATATTTGGTGTATAATACTAGCTTCATTATAATATATTCGTCCAGTTTGATTTTGTTAAGTGAAATTAAATAAACATTAGATTTCAGTTAAATAAAAACTTTAATATATATTACTACAAGAATAATTTAATTATGTTTATCTTAATAAAGAAGAGGATGATGAAAACAAACCGGACAAATACATTAAAACAAATAAAAACAAATAGAGTTTGTTAATGTTTAAGTGTCTCCTTCTCTAATGAATTAGTGTACATCAATCAAACATAGTTGTAACCAACATAGACTCTACTTTTTTTTTCCGCAGGAAAAGAAAAAGGACTCGATTTCTGTTCATGGTCCCGCTATTCCACTGATCTTTTCCCTGTCCTAAGTTCTTTCCCTTTCTCGGAGCCCTATATTACAGTTTCACCTTCCCTCGATCTCGCTCTCCACCTTCCCCCCACTCTCCCAATGGCTTCCCTCTGCGCCAGAGATAAACCCAAGCCTAAATTTTTCTTTCTGAAGTGGTGGGTCGGTGTTTCCGTTTTCTGGGTTTCTCTCTTTTCAACTTTTTGATGATAGAACAGATCGATTAATACCAAACCAAATTAGTTGTTTGTGTAAGTTCTGGGGTTTCTTTTTTCTTTTCTTCCCCATTCTTTTTTCTTCTATGGTGATTTTTTGCTTTCAAAAGTTCGTGTTTCTCTGATTCAGAAAAAGTTTTTTTTTTTTAAATTTTCAATTTGGATTGCTTACATTCTGAGTGTTTGATCTATACAAGCAAAATTTGATCTCAGTGATTCCAATTTTGGAGGGTATTTCGAAGAAAGTTGCAATCTTGGCTGCGACTTTTCTTCTGGTTTCATGTAAATTGAGAGAGCAGATTTTGTGAAGAGAAAACAATTTTTTTCTGGGTGGGCACACATACCTTGACAGGTTGTTGTTTCAAAGTGAAGGTCTCTTCTTGAAGATCAGATTGACCAAAAGTTGGATATATATTGGTATTTTAGTTAAAGAGAGAATCATAAGGCTGAGAGATCCTGGCTGGAAAGATAAAAGCAAAGTTTTATTCCTTGCATGCCAGGTAAGGGTATATACAGCTCATTGACCTTCACTGTCTGGGTGAATATGAAATGGAAATTTATAGTTATTGTTGCTTTTCTTTAAAGCTGCATATTTCTGTCATAATGATATATATTTATGTGTGTGTATTGAACTTTCTGCAACTAGGTGCTCAGATTTTTAGTTGAACTAATGAACTCTTCATTAATTGACTTTTTCTTCTTATTGCCAGTAAATCTTGTGGATTTATGGCAGTTCTTTGCAATTGTTTTCTTTATTTTCTTTCACATAGACATATAATAAGAATGTAAGTGTGACTCTTAGGACACTATTTACTAGTGGAAACTTGGCTTTAATAGTTGAGTGTGCTCTAAGATTCATTCATACTCTCCATCACTTGAAAATTTTATACTCCGTAGCTTGTAACGAAACAGAATAGAATCCATTCATACTCACCCTGTAAATTTGGGACACTCATATTAAGAAAATGAAATTATGTGCTTCAGATTTATTTTAAAAAAAAGAAAATTAGATATTTTTACATATTTTTGCTATGAATTCAGTTTTTTTGTATTTGTAGTTTTAGCTGTATGATTTAATCTAGGGGCACTCGGTATGAGGTAATGTGGTGAATGTGTTGCCAAAGTGGGGGTTGGAGAGTATGAGGGAATGGGTTCTGGATAAATTTATTGTAACCAAACAACATGTTTGTGTTTAGAATCCCTCAATACTTACTCCATCCATCCCTAAAGAAATATAGGGTGTGCTCTTTGCTCTAAGTTTAAGAAAGTAAAATTGTGTAAGTGTGACTTCTTTATAAATTAAAGAAAAAAAAATATGTGGTGAGCCGAAAAAGAAAAAGTTAAGTTCTTTTAGGGACGAGGGGAGTACCTAATGCCTATACATGTGTAGACCAAACGCCTTTCCATTTGGCTTTCTATCTTCTTTCAGATTCTCATAATCTTCCCCAAAGTTCATTTGCCTGTGTGTACAAAATGTGAGGTGAAATCATGGTTTTATGTTCTTCCACTTGATTTTGAAATGAGAGTTATGGGTCACAACATATTCATTTCCTTCCAACTCCGTAAATTTTCTAATGGATAATTGCTTGTTCCATATTTAACTGTATTGAAATTCTTGATTGTGATTTTCAGGATTCATATAACCAAATTGTTCTGAAACTTCACACTCAATTTGTTCTTTTGGGTATGATTTGTCAATAAACAACATAACACCACAGTCAAACGATTTCCAACAATGGCCAAGAAATCACAAAGGCGATTACGTTATGAGAAGGGCCACATAGGTTGTATGTGGGGTTTCATTAGCATCTTTGACTTCCGACGAGGCGTATCCACCAAAAAACTGCTTGCAGATAGAAGGCGACCTGGCAGACAAGTTGGTAAGAAATGTTTTAATTATTCATTAATTTTCAGTTCTTTTTTTCAGTCTAGCCATCAAATTCTTCTTTTTCCTTTTCTTTTAGGTGCATCTTCAAGTTCAAAGCTCATGATTCCAGATCACGGTGAGAATAGTATGAGAGTTGAGGTATTCATTTTGGGCCTTCTCATTCTTTCACCATCCATAAAAATCTACTCCGTATATTATAATTTGTACTAAATAGGAGTAAAGCATAACCTCTAGTCCCATATATATTACTAATGTTTTATCCTCAACATTAGACTTGTTCACTCCTCAAAAAAGTAATAATAAATATTTTTTAAAGGAGTGAATGAGCTCTATTTTGGGAATAAAAAGTTTAAAACTTTATATGACTTTCCTAAATATAAGTCTTTATTAGAAGTGGATGAGTTCTATTTCAAGAAGAAAATACAAATAACCATGCTTTTTTATCATAAAACACCTTTTAAAGGTCTGCTCTTTTTTATGAGCCTTTTTTCTCCATTTTGTGTTCCTAATAAGTATTTTGTTCATTTGTACTCCATATATTCTAGAAGTGTTCATTTACTATGCATAATAAAAAGAAGATAAAATTGGAACATTGGAGTATTGCTTTAAGAACTCAGAAAAGTATAACAAGGTCTGTAGGGAGTTGCTGTCTAATATAGGGTTGTGATCAATCTTTTAGTTTCAATGATGTATTTTCTCCCAAAATTTGATCTTTCGATGTTGAATGTTGATGTATTTATGCCCTGTTTGGATGGAAAGATGTGAAGAGAAACCAATATAAGAATGGAAGTTTGTAAGGATTTTGATGGAAAATAAGGAAATGAAAATGATGTTTATTTTCTTCCCTTTACGATCTTTTCAATTTGGATAGAGCAAATTTCAATACGTTAGTTTATTTTTTCATTCATCTCCACATCAATCCAAACAATATGAAGAAGATCCACCCCACCTCACCACTCCCCCAAAAAATCTGCCTTTGTTTTGGACTGGTTATTGAGGCACTGCTTTTGCAAAAAACCCTCTGATGTCCTTTTTTTTACTGACATTAACGAGTAAAAATGTCACAAATTTTAGGACGACGAAGAAAGAGAGGTAGCATCACGTGACAAAGCTAAAACAAGGGCAAAGGAACTAATGGGAAAAGATGCGCCAGCCCCCAAGACTCAAAGTGTTGACGGAGACACTGAACTTGAACCACAACCATTTGGAACCAGCCATAGAACGAAGTCCCATAAAAAGACACATGAAACTTCCAAGAGGTCCAAAAATTTGTCTCTATCTGATTTGGATGACTATGTCACGAGAGAGGCGATATCCGGATTATCTTCTCGTTACAAAGTTTGTAGCTCTGATGACTTGAACTGTTCAAAGGAAGAACAGCTGAGTTATGCAATGAAGGTGTTTATAAATCATAAACTCAAGAACAGCAATAAGTTCTTAAGAGAAGAAGGTGAGATTAGTGATGACTCCAAAGAGTTGACAGATGCACTTGAGACCTTACGTGCTAACACAGAACTGTTCCACAGACTTTTACAAGACCCAAATTCTAATTTGGTAAAGCATATTGAAAGTCTGAATGATGGGTTAGAGAAAGTGGCTGATGAGATCATTGAGCGCAATCAACAACCACCCAAATTTACACCGAGGAGAAGAAGCAAATCGCAAGGAAGCTCCCAGCCTTCAAACAAAATTGTAATTCTGAAACCCGGCCCGGTTCGCTTACCAGTTCACAATAAGGTTCAGAGTGAGAGAAACATGTCCCTCTTCTCATTCACTGAAATTAGAAGAAAGCTTAAGCACGTTATGGGGAAGGACCGGGAAGGAACATCTCCAGAGATTAAAAAGAGTGTTAATAGTGAGAAAGGGGTTAGTGGAGAGAATGTGGGATGGAGTTCTCCAAATCGAAACCATTTTTACACAGAGAGATTCGCCAAGAAAAGGGTACCAAACATATATCTTGAGGCAAAGAAACATATATTTGAGATGCTGGAAAGTGGTGAGGAAAAGGAAGGGTCATCAATGAGTGGGAATTTGTCCAAATCTCTAGGGAAGATTCTCTCTCTTCCTTCCGATTATTACATTTCTTCAAGAAGCAGTTCTGGCAACAGTTTTAGCAGCGAAGATCAAATCTCTTCTTCACAGAGGAGAGTGGAAGCAGATGTCCCTTCACTTGGACAAGCGGCTGTCGAAGGTACTAACACTTTCGGTACATTGATTATCATGTAATTTCTACTATCGGTCCATCAGGTCAACAACTTTCATCTGATTTCTCCTTTGGTCCTTTAGCCGAACAAGTTACTGGAAGGACCAAAAGTGAAGAAATCCATAGTCGCCAAAAAAATTAAAAAATGAAGGTCTCTACAGGACCAAAGATGAAATTTTTCTGTTGAAAACTGTCTGTTTTAACTTTTGATGAATTATTCATTCTTTATGTTAATTTCTGAAGTACTCAATGGATCACAGATAGTGAAGAACAGTCTCAGAGTAGATGCCACGAGAATGAAAGAGTATCAAATGCTTCCCGTGATTTATGTAGCTGTTCAATTACTGTAAATACGGACAATGCTTATGTTACAGTGTCATTCTTTGATGAGAGCTCTGAACTGACATCTGAATGTTTAAAAACAGTGAGTTGCCGTTTTTTCTTCCCGTTGAGCTCACATTGTTAGTTTATACATAGTACTCTATCCTTCCCGCTATTTTTGGGACATGAGAGACCAGTAGAGAAATTAAGAGAAGTAAGATTTTGTGGTTGAACTCGAGGTTAAAAAGTAAGGTAAAGTAAGAATGATTGTGAACCACGCAAATATGACCAAATATGGTATGGGGGGAAATAGTGGGATGGACAAAAGGTAAAAAGGACAAAAACAGTGGGACAGAGGGAGTATATTCTATGAAAAAAATCTTTGCCGCTTTTATCCTTTCGACAAACTCTCTATCCTGTCAATTTCTTATTGATTTTCACCGGATAAGGGGTGGGAAAGGACCCAAAGAGGCAAGAAGTCCGTAGTCATGCACAAAAGTGGTAAAAAATAGGGAAGATTTCTCATATTACGTCACCACACACAATTAGTTCCCTTCTATTCTGTTTTTTGGACCTCCATTGTTTTATCACTTTCAGGAATCCAAAGGCACAGAACAAAATTTGTCTTCTCCTCCAGATTCCTCTGCAAACTCATTTGAAACTTGTAAAGCTGGTCCTGATTGTGTGGTGGACAAAACAGAGCGGCCTAGTCCCATATCTGTTCTTGATCCATTATGTATGGAAGATGATATCAGTCCAGCAAGCACTTCATGTCGATCAGGTTTGTCGATTCTAGAGTTTGTTCTTAACTCAACCTTTTGTTTGTTGGGCTCGTTTCTTTTTACACCAAGCTCTGGTGTAAAAAGATAGAACTTGGAAATAATAATATTTTTGGTTAGGAGAAAGGTAAAAGTGAAAGGATAGAGAAAATTCATGTGGGACCCACCCACCAACCAAAAAACACTTCAAAATTAGAGAGAAAACTTGGGGAAAATCATAATTTTTTCTTGCAAATTTCCTCCACCTTAAGATATTTTCATGAATAGAGTAAGGATATATTCATTTATACAAGAAAATCCTTCTTATCTTTTTCTCCTATATCTTTCCTGATTCTTTCAATCATGACACACTATGGCCTTGTTTGGGGACACACCGTTTTCAAATAGCCTTTTCAAAATGCTATGGCTAACTAAAACTAAATGTTGTCATTAGATAGTCTTTTTCAAAATACTAAAGTCAAACGGTGAAACTTTTGCCAAATGGGCACTATAATTTCACTCATTTTCTCTCGTTACCCAAACAACACACCGTATCATAATATGTAGCAGTTTTTTTCAATGTCATGATCTAGCTTTAAATGAGTTATCCTTGGATTTACAGTTGAACCTGACATCCAACCACGGAAGATCCAATTTGAGGAGGAATCAGCAGCAGCAGAAGCAGCTCATTCAACTCCTAATCAACAGGCGCTAAGGACTTGTTTGGAAAGCGAGGAAACTGCGTTTGAATATGTAGAGGCTGTGCTGTTAGGTTCAGACCTGAACTGGGACGAATACCTCTCGCGGTGGCTTTTCTCAGACCAGATTCTAGACCTGTCATTGTTTGATGAAGTAGAGCTGTTCTCCAACCGTTCTTGCCACGACCAAAAACTCCTTTTTGATTGCACCAATGAGGTCCTCAAGGAGGTGATCGACTTCCATTTCCCGATTGTCAAACTGAACATCAGGCCCATCCCCAAGGGGATGGACCTTATCCACCGGGTTTGGGCTGGGGTCGAGTGGCATCTTCTAAAGCATTCCCTGAGCCGTTCTCTGGACCAGTTAATCAAGAAACAGATGGAGAAGCCCGGGGCATGGCTGGATCTCCATTCTGAAATTGGAATTATTGGTTTTGTGATAGAATCAGCTGTTCTTGAAGAACTGTTAGATGAAATTTTTTATGAGTTGATTTAGTTTTTTTTTCTTAAATTTTTTTTCCACTTGTTGAAAGGTTTCTCTTCAATGTAAATTCTTGTGTGCTTCATCTCTTGGTGCCAATGTGTAATACTTTTTTTGTTGTTGGGGCAAGTAGTGTTCATGTGGTTGGGGTTTTTGGGTTCAGTATTTTTTTCTTTTTTAATTTGACTGTTTTTACTTGTGTGATTACATAGTTGTTGTAAGTTGTAACTGAAGAAGACAGAAATGACAATAATCTTGAACTTATTTGCTTGAGCTTGCATTGTCTTAGATCAAGTAAAGTTTTTTTTTTTTTGAGTTCTTTGACACTAATGATCGATGCCATAATATGACATGAGTCGTGCTAGGGTAATCCTAACATTTTGGAATTATCATGATTTTATATTTGTATAGATATGCACAAATAATAATTGTCGGTGAATCGTAAATGAATTTGTTTGTAAACTTAATTTTGGATTTGGATATCAGATTTCACTCATATTATATGTTTTAGAATTTATACATGAATGGATTTGGGCCTAATTCATCTAATATATAACAAAATCAAGTTATAAATTCACACATTCTTGTAATTTAAGTTTGACCTTAAATTTTAGAATTGAAATTCAAATATGTATATAAATCCATAGTTTGTAAACACTATCCTATTGAATTTGAAAATTTAACAACTAGTTTTAGATATTTGAAAATAAGACTAGATAATTAGATCCACACCAAAATAATAGAATATTGTCAATAATGATCTTTTATTTCTACTGGGAATCTTTGAGTGCCAAAGGGCACCTTTAGTCCAATGGGATGAAGTGTGCATGGGAAAGAAATATGAAGGACTGGGTATCAAAAATATTGGAAACAAAAATAAAGCTGCAATTATGAAGTTGAACTGGGATGTAACAGGTAAATGAATTCATAATAAGTACATTAAAGAATCTACATGGTGGGATTATATCCCTAAACTCCATTCTTGTGCCTACTGGAAAGAGATGATCAAAGTAAGGAAACAATTTAGGGATACGCCAAAGAAGGAAGTATATGAGATCAAAGATGGGTATGAGTGGCTATAAGGAAAAAAAGTACCTAAATGGAAGGAATTGGTATGAAGCATATGGTTATCCCCTAAGATCCAGGTAGTGTTTCGGTTAATTATGAGAGGTAGACTCTGAATGAAAGATAGACTGCTAAAATATATCAAGGTTGATCTTATTTGTTGCCTTTGTAAACAAGATAATGAGACTACTGCTCATTTGTTTTGGAAATGCGCATATGCTAAGAAAGTATTTCACAGGGTGTATGAACATTACCAAATGCACATCGATTTTACTGAGTTTGTAGAGGTGGGAGTTGAGATCATGAAGATGACAAATAAGAAACTTAAAACTATTACTTAAGCTATATAGGGTGCTGGTTGTTATGAATTATGGAGGGCAAGGAATGGCAACATCAACCACAAGGATATTAAAGAAGATGATATTATTAGATCTATCTTATTTTATTTAAAATGTTTTTTTATAGTATAGAAGAATGAAGATGTAATAAGGTTAATTTTGAATTTGTATGATGACTGTTTGGTGGTGAATAAAATTACATTATTAGTTCAAAATAAAAGTCTTATAGAAGTAACATGTTGATTAAAGACTTATTTAAGTGATCACTCAGTGTAAGAATGAGTAATAGAGCTTCTGGGCTCAATCCATCTTATATAGAGAAAAAATTCAGATCTTAGTAGATTACGTTTTATAATTACTTACGGAGTATCTCTCACTTTTGTGATTACTCTTTGTTCTTTAATGGCGAATTACTCCGTAAAAAAAGAGGGTTTATCCTATCGCGAGAGGAGATGTCCGAAAAAAGAGAAGAAAAACAGAAAGTAATTAGTGTCCCATATAATTGATTGAAAGCTTGACAAAGTTATGAAATATTGTTAACTTGTTTTTGTCACTTAAAAATTCATATTTATATTTGGGGGTGTCATATTTCAGTGAAATCATAATATTTCATGTTATGGAGCATTGATTTTTGTATTGTTGTCACCTTTAAGTGAAATACTTAATTCTACTTGTATAAAGTTGTTCATTGATCATTTTATTTTTACTTTCAATTATCACTAAAAATAAGAATATATACTTATTTAATTTTTTTTGATGATTTGCACAAGTCTATATGCAAAAAAAACATTGTTTCGGTTATAAGTAACTTTGTTTTAAAATTTTAAATGACATAGTTTATATTTTAAAATGATGTCATTTATTCAATTTTTTTATAAAAAAATTAAACGACATCGTTTCTAGTTGTAAAATATTCCTAAACTACCGAGCCAATGGTCCGATACGCAGGTAAACTCCTTAGTGTCAGATAGATCGATCGGTTGCTGTAGAGACAGAGCTTCAAGACCCGTCTTTCAGTTCCCTGCGATTTTGAGAACGCCGGATTCGAAGACCGGCGAAAGACGGAGTGAAGAAGACCGGCGAAAGACGGCGAATAACAACTCACAATCTTGAATTGTGCAATTCCAGATTTCCAGGTTAGGTCTAACCCTAATTTCTTGGAATGAATTCGAAAGTAATTGAGTGTTTTCAAGATGATAGTAATTGTAATTGGTCTGGAGAAATTAATTGCGGTTTGGAATTAAGCGTTAAGCCCCAGTTTGATATTTAGCTTTCAAGTGTTGGAGTAGCTGCTTAAGTGTGTTGTAGTTTCCAAAACACAATTTGAAGAATCACATTTGTTGTTATTGTTATTATTGTTTTTATTATGCTTAGGGTTCTTGAAACTCAATCTTTGTGCTTATTGGTGCAGTTGACTTGCACACTTTTCTTTGGTGCTCTGATGCTGGTGGCAGCATGCAGATAGTAGTTTGGAGAGATGCAAAGGTATCATGCTAACAGCTGCCCTGGTGCGGTAAATAGTAATAGCACGTTTGGTGGAGCAGCTGGAAGGGATATCTCCAGAGCTGAAGCTAATACATTAGCACCTAACTTCTCCAGGTTTGGTATATTATTCACACATTTCCTTGATTTCTATTATTTCATGTATCTGTTTGAACAAGGGATATGCTTTTTCCAGAACTGTCAACCCTTTATTCTTTCATGTGATCCGTAGTTGATTGTTTTTTTAAATTTCTGTTAGCTTTGCATACACAGCGTGAAATTTCATGCAATTTATTTTGGAACTCTTTATTCCGTGTATGAAGAGATAAAGGAATATATTACTGTCGGCTGTTGCCTTTAGAAATGTTTGTTGTGCAGAACTGTTTCATTTTTCAATGAATTTCCCTTTACTGAAGGATATGGTCATCTTTTTAATGCAGGCGAGCATTGCAACTGACAGCATTCAAATTGAAGTGCAATAAAGAACCACTAAATTCCAGGCACGTTCTGTGGATGCAAAATTCAGTATTTTCTTTATTCTTCATTTTTAGTTCTTTTAGTATGAATCACTTGTTATTCATTGGAGCGTGCATTTTTCATCACCATTCAATGTATTATCTGTATTTCATGTCCCTAAATGATGTCAACACAGATTTTCTGGTGTTGGTGTAACTGTACCTGCAACCTTGGAAATATGATGTTCTGATAAATTATGGACTAACAGACCATTCAAATCATATGCCCCCGCCCACCATTTAGTTATTTAGTGTTCTCCACGTTCTCATTTGCTCAGACTTATTATGACATGTGATTTGAATTTAGTTTGGTCTATAAATGCTTTCAGACTTGGACCACCTGACTTTCTTCCACCGACACCTAATTGCCCTGAAGAAACACTCAACCGAGAATATGTGCAATTTGGTTATCGGGAGGCAGTTGAAGGGATTGAGGTATTTTTCAGGAATGAGGACATTATAGCTCAGTTTGTGTAAATGAGGTTACCTGCGTCTTATGTTTCCTCCTGTGATGTGTATTAAATATTGCAACTTACTTTTGACATTATCAGGAAATACGCGAAAGCTCACTATCACAGGCTCAGGTTTTTTCGAAGCCTGTCATACTTAAATGCAAAGAGGTAGTTTCTTTGGAAGATAGTATGGCGGAGTGGGTTAGCCAGATAGTACCTTTGCTTTGAAAATTGAAACTGCTTTCAATTTTATGTCATTTCCAGGCAATCAGAAAGTGCCATAGGACCATCAATGAATCTCGGGCTAAAAAACGGAAGGTAAGAAGTTTTACCACTGTTATTTACTGTATGATTTTAGGTTTTGGCAATTTGGCCTCATCAGCATGAACTCCTATTGTTTCCCTAACAGATTTTAATAGTTTGGTAAATTAAGAAGTGTGGAATATATCTCCTCTGCTTTTGATTTTTTAATTTCTCTGCAAAACAACACTCACTGAACTTTTTCTCGCATCTCTTTTTTCATGTCCTAAAATTCACTTCTCATTTCCTATGAAGGAAACATTTGCGTGTTCATATATTTTATGACTTCTAAATCATCTAGCACCACAATTCCACTTTTCTTAATAACCATGCCAAGTCAACATGGGAAGTATTTTTAGGATTGATGGGATATTTTTCCCATTGGAAGCATGGTTTAAGTAATGGTAATATGTACTCCCCATCTCCTTCCGTCCCTAAGTTAGTCACACTTTCTATTCTTTCCATCCCAAAAGTTAAAGTTACACTTCTACTTTTACCTTTTAAGGTAATAAATATGTGGCTCACTACATGTCTCTCTTTTCCAATTAAATTCTAACCACCCACTATTTACTTTTTAACATCCTTCTTTAACTCCTTGAAGTCAAAGAGTGACTTTGATTTGTGGAGGGAGGGAGTATTCTGTAGACAACTCAAAGATATGTTCAATGTGAATGATCATTTGATCTAATGCAGGCGGGCCAAGTGTACGGAGTGCCTCTTGAGGGTTCACAGTTGACCAAGGTTGGTATCTTCCCTGACCAAAGGTCATGTGGAGAAGATTTCAGAAAGAGGTGGATTGAGGTTAGTTTCTAACAATGTTTAGGAATTCCATAAAGGTTGATATGAGTTTTCCTTGCTTGCATCACTAATCTTTTGATCTTCTTTCCAGGGGTTAGCCTCACAACACAAAAGACTGCGGTCTTTGGCAGATCAGGTACCTCATGGTTACCGGAAAAGATGGCTTTTTGAAGTTCTTATCAGGAATAATGTTCCATTCCTACGGGCAACATGGTTTATAAAAGTGACATATCTTAATCAGGTAATATCTACTTGTTTAGCGAGTGAACTACATTAGTTCTTGCATATGCATTTGTTACCCTTGTCTGAGAGAGTTGCAGATAATGCATTATTTTTCTGTAGGTTCGTCCAGTATTCTCCAGTTTATCATCTGGTGTGCCTGACAAAACAAACTTTTCCCGTTCAGAGCAATGGACAAAAGATGTCATTGATTATATGCAGTGTCTCTTGGATGAATTTGTTTCAAGAAATACTGGCCATTCTGCTGCAAATATCAGAGATCGGTCACCACAAATGGTTTATCCAGGATCAATCCAGCTAAAAAATGAGCCAGTTGCTTCAAGTTCTGATCTTGGGGAGCCCTCACTACATTTTAAGTGGTGGTATGTTGTGCGTATTCTACAATGGCACCATGCTGAAGGATTGCTTTTTCCTTCTCATGTTATTGACTGGGTTCTCACCCAACTACAGGTTCCAGTTAATTTGAGCTCTTTTCAACTTAGTCCTAAATTGATTGGCTGCCGTGAGCTATCTACCGATTTTCATATTTTCCATCTTATGCCTCCAGGAGAAAGAGTTGCTTGGGCTTTTGCAGTTGTTACTACCTGTTATATATGGGTTTATTGAAACTGTTGTCTTATCCCAAACCTATGTACGTGCAATGGTGCAAATTGCTATTCATTTCATCCAAGAACCTTCCCCTGGTGGATCCGATTTGGTTGACAATTCACGCCGGGCATATACTATGTCCGCACTTATTGAGTTGCTTCGGTATTTGTTACTTGCTGTGCCTGACACATTTGTTGGTCTAGACTGTTTTCCTTTGCCTCCTTGTGTGGCAAATACATTTACTGATGGAGGTTTCTTCTCTAAGGTGTGTGAGGATGTCAAAAGGGTGAAAGTGGGTCCTCTTGAAGTTGCTGGAGTACTTAGAGACAGGGTTCCTGAGACTCGTTCTGAGTCTGTATCCATTGACCTTGTAGTATCTTCAATTAAGAAACGTGCAGATAGTCTTGCAGAAGCGGCAAGGCCTGACCATACAGGTCAAAATGTTGCCAAAGCTTTACACGCATTGGACAAATCCCTCGTAAATGGGGATTTGCGAATACCGTATAAGTTCCTCTTTGAAAATCATTGTGATGGCATTGTGGATGAAAGCTGGATAGCAGAAACCAGTTCTTGTTTGTTTTCCTCCCTTAAACATATCGGGGAAGTGAATCTCTCATTTATCTGTTCTGTTTTTTTCATTTTTGAATGGGCAACATGTGATTTCAGAGACTTCCGCTCTAGCCCGTCGCACGAATTAAAATTCACTGGTAGAAAGGATTTCTCTCAAATTTACATTGCAGTACGACTTCTCAAGCTAAAGATGAGAGAAGTGCAAATTTCAAGCCAGTTCAAGAATGAAAGCAATGTAAAAATAGAGAATGTTGGAAAGGATCCAGGCCAGCAGAATAACATTCATAGAAGTGTTGGTAATGGTGTCGGTGAATCTTTTCACAGCACAAAGAGCAGGGCTGGTAAAAGCAAGGATTTTCTACGTTTGTTTGATAGTCCAAGCCCTTTGCATGATGTTATTGTTTGTTGGATAGATCAACATGAAGTTCATAATGGAGAAGGCTTGAAGCGCCTTCAATTACTTATTGCAGAACTTATCAGGGCTGGACTCTTTTATCCCCAAGCTTATGTTAGGCAGCTGATTATTAGTGGTGTCATGGATGAGAATGTACCTCATGTTGATCCAATTAACAGAAAAAGACATTGTAGAATCTTGAAACAGCTGTCTGGTCCTCAAGTCTATGATGCTCTTGTAGAGGCCCAAATTGCTGAACCACAGATACTTTCAGAGCTGATGAATGTATACTCAACTGAAAGGCGTTTGGTGCTTCATGGGGTGCTTGACCGCTATAAAAGCCCCAGTGGAGCTAGTAGTTCACACATGAAATGTAAACATCTTGACTCAGGAGGTGAAATTGCTTCTCCACCATTTGTAGAGTGCAGATCTGTTCCGTTAACACAAAATGCTTTACCCAAAAATATGCACACAGTTGAAGTTGAAGACCTAAAATTTTCAGTTTGCATGGTGTTGCAATTTCCTTGTTCGATATTAACTGAAGCAGGCCTTCTTCAGGCTCAAAAAAAAGTTAAGAAGCATTGTGTGGCTTCCCCCAACACTATGGATATAATTGAAGCAACACCAGGATGTGAAGAGTGTAGAAAAGCAAAGAGACAAAAGCTGAGTGAGGATAAGAGCTCAATTAAAATTTACCCGCAGAATCAATCAGATGATGAAGAGAGTTGGTGGGTAGGGAGGTGCCAAAAGCCCGTGGAATCTTTTAAAGTAGATCCACCACCTCCTAAGCCAACCAAACAATCCACACGGGGTCGGCAAAAGGTTGTCCGAAAAACTCAAAGTCTTGCACAGCTTGCTGCTGCCAGGATTGAAGGTAGTCAGGGAGCATCAACAAGTCATGTTTGTGATAGTAGAGTGAGCTGTCCACATCATAGGTCTGGCTCTGAAGGTGATCACCCAAGGGCAGTGGATGGAACTAAAACTCAACGATTTTCTGACATTGTTTCCATTGGAAAGCTACTAAAGAAGGAGAAAGATGTGAAAAAAAGAACAATGACCTTGTGGTTAATAGGGGTTGTAAAGAAGCTTGTTGAAGAAACTGAGAAGAATCTGGCCAAGGTTGGCCAATATGGGAGATCATTTGCTACTGGCGATGAACAAGGTTCTATTCAATGGAAACTTGGTGAAGAGGAGCTTTCTATGATCTTATATCTGATGGATGCTTGTAATGAATTGGTTTTAGCACTCAGGTTCCTTTTGTGGTTGTTACCTAAGGTACATGGATGTGCCACTGTAACAATCCATGGCAGTAGGAATGTTCTTGTGATCCCGAGGATGGCAGAGAACAATGTGTGTGAAGTTGGTGAATCATATGTCTTGTCATCTGTGCAGAGGTGGATTCTAATTCATGTTCTCCCTATATTCGTTCTATGCTTTGTGGTTATATGTTAGTTTATGATAATTATGGCTGGTTGTCCTCATAACCATATTCACACTTAACTTGGGGACGGTTCCCATGACATTGCCCGGCACGGCAATGTCATAACATGACCCGGGGGCACTCCGGTGGCACGTTTGTAAAATTGATGGTTCCTACCCCCCTAACCCCCCGGTAAACCCGTCCACCCCGCCCCGAACCGAACACACCCCCACCCCTTTCAATTGCACCCCACAAGTTAATTTTGACTTTGGAGTCGAATAAGGGGGTGGGGGTGTGTTTGGGTCGGAGCGGGGTGGGGGGGTTTATCGGGGGTAGGAACCATCAATTTTACGGACTGGGCACCGGAGCGCCCCTGAGTCATCCCATGACATGGGGTTCTAATGTCATGGGAACCCCACCGCTTAAACTTTATGCCCTTGGCAACATTTTCTAATTGCTATCTATATGAGCAAAAGCCTAATGTAGATGATCTTTGCCTCCAATTTAAGGATAGAAAGTGAGTGGGGTGGGTGTATATTGGATTCATATATTTTCAATTACCTGATCTTTCCTCACCTTTAATTTTATTAAACGATAAGGGCTAATTTCTTTGTGCTTCATACGGCATCAATAATTCTGATATTGTATACTTTATTTGTGGGGGATCCTTTAGCTTGTAGGCTTGAGAGCATAAACCAGATAAAACTGCTGCTACTACATGCAGAGGGCATATTTTCTTTGGTTAATGTTTTAAACCAGTCCAGCAGCCCTATGCAGTTAAATTCTTGTAATTCAGCACCTCCAAATTCCTGAACAGTTAGTCAGAGTAACATTTGTTTTATGCCTTTGCTCACCTTGAATTTTATTGAAACCTAGTGTCTAATTTATTTGTGCCTTCTTCATACTACATCAATAATGCTGATGTTTTGTGAGAATATCTGAACTTTCTTTTTGTGGGATCCTTTAGATTGCAGGTTTGAGAGTATAAACCATTGGATAATGTTCTAGGGGTGGGATTATTTTTCCTGAACTTCACATGCTTGCATATTTGTATTTTGTATGTTCTGGTTTTTTAGGAACACAACAAAACTATGTTTTCTTACCTTTGCGATGGATTGGTTCAGGTATGAAAATGTACTTGTTGCTGCAGATCTTATTCAAGACGTACTGTCTGCAGCAATGCATCGTTGTGCTGCCATCATGTCATCAAACGGAAGAGTTTCAACTTCACTATCCTTAGGTTATGCTCGGTACCTTTTAAAGAAATATGGCAGTGTGCCCAGTGTTGTTGAATGGCAAAAGAACTTCAAATCAACACATGATAAGAGATTGACTTCTGAGCTTGAATCTGGAAGACTTTTAGATGGTGATTTTGGATTTCCTCTTGGGGTGCCAACTGGAGTGGAAGACTTGGATGATTTCTTTCGCCAAAAGATAAGCAGTGTTCGTGTATCAAGGGTAGCATTGACCATGAGGGACATAGTTCAAAGAAGAGTTGATGAGGCTTTTCAGTTTTTTTATGGGAAAGATAGAAAACATTTGGGTCCCAACTCCATTAGAAGCCCTGGATTTGAAAATTGGGATGATGGGTATCAGATAGGCCAACAAGTGGTAATGGGATTATTGGATTGCATGAGGCAGACTGGTGGTGCAGCCCAGGAAGGTGATCCTACCTTGGTTTCGTCTGCTATATCTGCAATTGTTTGTAATGCTGGCCAGGTAATTGCCAAAATTCCTGATATAGCTTCTAATAACAATCACTTTAACTCCTCAGTCACTTCAGACCCACTGCAAGTTGCTCGGTGTATATTGCGTGTACATATAACCTGCCTTTGCCTACTTAAGGAAGCACTAGGAGAGCGTCAAAGTCGTGTCTTTGAAGTTGCTCTTGCAGTAGAAGCTTCTTCTGCTCTGGCACAAAATTCTTCTCCTGTAAGAGCTCCTCGCTCCCAGTATCATCAGTCTTCTGAATCCCATGATCTCACTGTTAGATTTGCAGCTGCTGTTTCTGCTCTTGTTGTTGGAGCAATAATACAGGGAATTGTGAGCCTTGAGAGGATGATTTCCCTTTTGAAGTTAAAAGAAGGTCTTGATGTTATTCATTTCATAAGGAGTATTAGATCTAATTCAAATGGCAATTCACGCTCAGTAGGGGCTTTCAAGGGTGATAATAGTTTAGTTGAAGTTTCAGCCCACTGGTTTAGGGTACTAGTTGGAAATTGTCGGACAATTACTGATGGACTGATTGGTGGCTTACTGGGAGATGCTTCTATAGTAGCTCTGTCCAGAATGCAACGAACACTGCCTTTGAACTTAGTTTTTCCTCCTGCCTATTCAATGTTTGCATTTGTACTATGGAGATCAATCATTCTCAGTCCTACCATTGGATCTCGTGATGATATGCAGCAACTATATCAGTCCTTACTGCTGGCTCTTGGTGATGCCCTAAAACACCTCCCCTTTCATGAGGTATGCCTGAGAGACACACATGGCTTGTATGATCTTATGGCTGAAGATACGCTTGATACAGACTTTGCGTCCTTGCTAGATTCAAATGGTTCAGATATGCGTCTGAGGGCTTCTGCCTTTGTTCCTCTACGCGCAAGGTTGTTTCTAAATGCCCTTATAGATTGTCGAATGCCACAATCATTAAGTAAACAGGAAGATGTTAATCGGATTTCATCAATACTAGGTGATTTGAAAGCGGAAAATGGGGTAAAGCTTGTACACATTTTGGATACCTTGCAGCCTGCAAGGTTTCATTGGCAATGGCTGGAGATTAGACTTCTTTTGAACGAACAAGCTGTCATTGAAAAGTTGGATAGGCATGATACTTCACTGGGGGAGGCATTGAGGTTTCTGTCACCAAATCCTGATAAAGTTGCTGCTTCTGATAATGAGGGAAACTTGATTGAGATAATTCTCACTAGGTTACTTATCAGACCAGATGCATCTGCTCTCTTTTCAGAGGTGGTACATATTTTGGGGAGGTCGCTTCAGGATGCAATGCTAAAGCAAGCTAAATGGTTACTAGAAGGAAATGATGTTCTTTCTGGAAGAAAATCTGTCCACCAGAAGCTGTTCAGTATTGCGGTGACTAAAGGTTTGTCAACAAAGCCTCAATATAGTAGGTCATGGGGATGGTGTGCTAGTAACGATGATCCTATGACAAACAAGGGGGAAAAGGGGAAATTTGACGTCTCTTCTCTTGAAGAAGGAGAGGTTGTTGAGGAAGCAACGACCTTAAAGCATTCGGGGGGAGGTTCTGGTCAGGTTGTGGATGATGTTGATGGCTTCCCTTCTGCACACCAGCATAAAACTCAGAGAGCTTTCATAAAATTAGTTCTGCCTTGCATTGATCAAGCTTCTGATGACTCAAGGAACAGGTTTGCTGCTGATATGATCAAGCTGATAAATTCCATTGAGCAGCAGATCAACGCGGTTACTCGTGAAGTAAGCAAGCCAGCTGGAGCTGTTTCTTCTGGAGTTGATATCCCAACAACAAAAATGACTACTCGCAAAGGTGTTAGAGTTGGCAGTCCTGGATTGGCCAGGCGATCGACTCCTCCTAGTGAAACTGTACCACCTTCCCCTGTGGCATTGCGAGCATCTATTTCACTGAGGTTGCAGCTCATCCTGAGAGTACTCCCTATTATTTGTGGAGATGGGTAAGTTTACACATCATTGATTTTATCTTCTCTTTTGATGGACACCTTACTTAATTTGCTTGTTTTTTCATTTAATCTCAACCATTAAAACCTCACAGACGTTAGGTATTTTTAGTTTTAATCTTGTAGCATTATTTCCGAGGCAATGGTATGATGTTAGAAATGTAACTACTTTTTTAGGTTTTGCATTAACATTGTGTTTAGTTGGGGTGAAGTAAGAAAGAGAAATCTGAGGGAGAGAAATAGAGGAGACTGGGAGACGATAAACTCCTCTTTTGTGATGTGGAGAAATAGGAGAGATAGGTTTCTTACTTCTTAAATTCTACCTACCCCTTGTACATATCTCTCATAGCAAACACAAAATCTATCCTTTCTCTCTACTTTTCCAGTTTTCCTCTCCATTCTTTTTCCACCCATATCTTTCCTCTCAAATTCTTCCCTAGGCCAAACAAAGACTAAATTGTCCTTTGATTGAAATATTGAATGCATGGTTACTTTAGTTAATAATGAATGTTAACATCCCTAGTTTCTCTAGTTAATGATAGTTTAATTTGGCATCAATTTCCAATCATTTGGAGTCAATACTAGAATTCCTTACTCACCTATAACACCTTTAGTTTCTCTTTCAGACACCTTTTAATTACCTTAAAAAACTAGCAACTCGCTAAAATTCTAAAACATGAATGTGTGCTGCTAATGGAAGTCTTGTAATTGCATTTCCAGAGAACTGTCCGGGAGGAGCCTGAGATACCCTCTTGCTTCAGGAATATTGCGTTTACTTGGAAGTAGGGTCATATATGCTGATGCTGGTCACTGCTTTAACTCAAGTTTTACCTCAAAAAGAGATCCAGATGCATTACTAGAAGCTTCTGGCAGTGCATCAGAAGCTGTGATGGGGGAAAGCCTCTTCGATTGTTTGTTATTGGTGCTGCATGCTTTGCTAAGTAGCCATCCACCAAGTTGGCTGAAGATAAAATCTAGCTCTAAGTCAACTAGTGAATGTAGCAAGGACTATGCCGCATTAGATCGTGATGTTGCAGAGTCTCTCCAGGTTTGATCATTTAACCCGATAATATGAAGGAGCCACAAATGGTAGTGGAAAATGGATTGATTGGATAAATTTTCATCCAGATTGCAATGGA
Source organism: Cuscuta australis (assembly GCA_003260385.1). NCBI lineage: Eukaryota > Viridiplantae > Streptophyta > Magnoliopsida > Solanales > Convolvulaceae > Cuscuta > Cuscuta australis. The sequence goes on along the minus strand of NQVE01000015.1, from coordinate 4,351,252 downwards.
TAGATAAATTAATCATGAAACGTTGACATTTTTTACATGGATAGATATCCAATCCATCTATTTCGCATTACCTTTCATGTGTAGAGATTGAACTATCAACAAATAAATCATTAAATAAATGTAAAATAATCCATCTATGTTCTCATTACCGACATGAGAATCAGCTCTATTCTTCTCATGTTTGGAGACACCTTACATCTCATCCTCATGGTCAACACACGTCTTTTTCATAAAATATTATCTAATGCCCGGTTTGTTAAGTCAGTTTTTATGCAGAATAGGCATGATGAGACTTTTGTTCTAGTGCATCTTCCTGTGTTTCCAGTTGGATTAGCTAAACCCACCTTATCAGCTCCGAGCTGGAGTTGAGTTTTACACAAGTAGTCTAGTGATAGCTTTTTGTTCTCATAATGTTCCACAACTTTTTAAAAAAAATACCTACTTTCTAAATTCCCAAATATCTTAGTACGAGTAATTCTTAAATCATAACTGTAGTTTAAACAAACACCTAAACCAAAATTTCTCAATGGTTGTTTTAAGAGCAATAATGACAGCTGCAGCTCAAACCAACGGCTCCTGAGTAGTTTTTCATTTTTTACTTTGTTTTGCTGAAATTGATGTTACCGAACAGCGAACACTTCTAAAAAGGGAGATTCGGTCATGTCATTTTAACACAATTTTACCCTTACAAACGATCCTGTTTAAAGTTTGACTAATCTGAAAGTAATGCTTACACTCTGTTTCAGAATGATCTAGATCAGATGCAATTGCCTGATTCAATTCGGAGACGCATCCAAACAGCAATGCCAATTATTTTCCCTTCTGTTCAGCACTCGGTCTCATGTCATCCTCCATTGGTATCACCTGCAGCTCTTGCTACACTTTTACCTAGCAATCCGGTATCTGTATTGCAATCTGGCGGGACCCAGCATAGGAACCACCATCATCCTTCATCTCTACTTAGTAGGGGAGCAACTAATTCTGCAGGGAAGACTAAGCAGCAATCATCACAGCCTCCTCCACCACCACAGCAAGACCACCATCATGATCTTGAATTCGACCCTTGGATTCTTTTGGAGGACGGGGCAGGGTCGAGCCAGTCATCATCAAACGGCTCTAACACAGGTGGTGGTGATCATGCCAATCAGAAGGCTGCAAGCTGGCTTAAGGGCAGTGTAAGGGTGAGGAGGACAGATCTCACTTACATAGGCGCAGTCGACGACGACAGCTGATTTTGAGTTGATAAACGTACCAAATTTGTTTTCCCTTCGGTTGCCCAAGAAAAGAGCAAAGCTTCCCGGCTCGCTCCCCTGCTGTATTTTCCTTCTCTGCCATGGGGAAGTGCCGTTGAGAGCGCTCTTTTTTGAATTTTAGGCTGGAAGCGGGGCCCACTTGGGCTGGCATCTTCGGGAGGGGCACTATGGAAACTAACCAACCCTTCAGACATTTTTACCGGGCAAGCTTATTCAACTAGACAGAGTCCACGGTCCTCCGCTCAAGTGCTAACCCGTCGATTTTGATGCCCCGTGCCAGGACCGTGTGGCTCTAGTGGCGCAGTTGGGAGGTTGTTGTACATATTAAAAGAAAGAAAATGAAGTCATTGTTCCCTCATGTGGTCTTGTTGTTTTGATATCTGAACACCTGATTAATTGATGTACCCCTAGATGATGATGATGATAGTTAATGCCCTCAGCAAAAATGTCATGTGCTTTAAATCCATTGCTGTTGTATTTTTCGCATCTTTCCTTAAGTCCCCATTCATTTGGGGATCTGTGGAAGAGAGCCATGCCTGTTGTAGCCAAGTTTCTGTATTTTTTTTGCTACTTTGGTTAGTTGTAGACTTGTAGTAGCAGGTGTTCTTATAATTATAGTTATGATTATTGTTATTAATGTTAGAGTAATTTTCCAAAATGGTCATTTGTGATAAGATATTTTTCCAATTCAGTCCTCAATAAGTTTTAATTACCTAATTGAGATTTATACTTCAAGTAGTCTTTTGTAAATAATGTTAATCAAATGATGATTATTTATGGATTTTCGATATGAGTTTTAGAATTTTAAAAAACGCTGCGAGTATTTAGCTATAACTTTTGATGATAAGGTTTTCAAAGTTAATTTGTTATTTAAAAAATTATTCAAATGCAAATTTCAAATTTCTTTTCTTCAATGTTAAACCAAGTATTAAGTATTTATCAACTTTAACATTAAAATTTTCTTCAATATTGTGTTTTGGTTTTTACTTATAATTTATTTTTAAAATAGTTTAATTTAAAATAAGATATCAATTCTCATGATATACAAAGATTTTCATATGAAATGTGTGAAAAATAACTCCTCAATATACGTAGAATTAATTTTTGCTAGAGCATTTCTAAAGAGTTTGGTATTATTTGGATGCTAAATGTTACAAATTATTATAATTTGGATTGCTAAATCTTACGAATTATTTTAGATCGGGAATTGTGTTTTACCTACATATTATTTACTCATCCCTCCAACCATATTTGGTAAATTAGTACCTATTTATTGCAGAATATATTTTATTCTCATTGTTCTGTTTTTACTATTTTTAAACTTTATAAAGATAAAAGTAAAGTTTTTTGTGGGATAGAGGAAGGACATATTTTACTTCTTTACTATTTTAAAAAATAGGAAAACAATGGTTTTTGATGATGCTAATTGTATATTTCGCATAAAAAGATATAATAATACAATTTTGCAATTAGAAACTCTAAAATTACAAATAATTTATTTGAATCGTGTAGATGATAATCATTGTATATGCATATTTGTGATTTACAGATTATTTAATTTTGGTGTTAAAATAAATTCATCGAAGTACATTTATCACGTGACTTTAACTGTATTTAGAAAAAACTAATTAGCCTTTATTCTTTCTATATGTCACTTTTTTCCTTTAATGACTACTCACCTAGCAAAAAGGATGAGTTTTACTGAGAGAAGGTAAATTAGACCTTGATTGCAGATTGATCACAAAGATTAGAATGTGCACCTGATACTTTGATCTCAGACCTCATCACATCCAAAACATTTTTGGAATGTCAATACCAAAATGCACTCTTATTAAATCTCTTAAAAATCAAAATTGAAAAAGTTTTAAGGGACGAAGATGGTATGAATGTACAACTACAACCTGACAAAAGAGTCTCACACCGATTGCATGGTCCATCTGTTTGCTGGTCACTGGTTCATGTTTATTTCGTTTACTAATTTTGTTTGTTTGCGAAACTATATTCTAATTAGCTTTTACCATGTATTTTGAACGAGCTGAATCGTATTCTCTTATAATCTTACCCAAAAGTATTCTTGGTAACATTATTAATATATAAAAATATTTTGAAACAGAAAGAATTACTTTTTGCTACTCCAAAGTAGTACGGAGTAGTATATTTCAAAATACTCACTATATTAGTTGGTCAAACTTTTGGCAAAAAATATTGAACCGAATCATTACAAGAAAAAAGTGAAACGTCCCGTCCGCCGAGCGCCCCCACACCCCGAACCAACCGGACCATTACAAAGAATGGATGGAGTAGACGGAAACAACATAGGCTCTGGGGAAAGCCCTGAAAACTGAAAAGTATGATTGATGAGTTAACATGTCTCCCAAGTGTCATTATTATCCAATGGATGACCACTGGGTGACTGGGTCATCTGAGCTCTGAAGAGAGATTCTTTTTGATTGATTCAATCCACTTCAATCAATCACATCTGCATCTTCCATTGGGCTCCATTTCTCCAGATATTCCCTGAAAAAGAATCAAGAGTGGGAAGCCCCCCCATAACCATACATATACATCCTGTGGAGGAGTTGAGTTACAAGCATCACACACCCAAATACCCCAACCCAAATTGTAAATTTTAATTTATTATTTACTCCGTAATTTATTATCATATTGCATGCTTCTGTAATTTCTCCATCTTATTAAAACTGGGTAAGTTCTTGATTCCATGATCCTTCAAAAAAAAGGTTGTTGATTTCTGATTCTTGAAGAAACCCTTTTCTCTGTTTCACTTTTATGGATTTCCCAGTTTGAAAAAGTATGGATCTTTATTCATCTTTAGGATTTTCTTGACTGAATTTGGGGCAGATTGAAGAAAAGAGAGAAATGGATGTTGAAGGGAAGAGTCCAGATAAGGAGGCAGTGAGTGAAGATGCCTCATTGAAGAAGTGTCTGGAAGGGAACAAAGGAGACATTGATAAGTGCAAGTCACTGCTGGAAGCATTCAAGAACTCCTCCTCCTCTTCTGCTGCTGCTGCACAAAAACAGAAGGCATTGGCTCCCCTTATGTTGAGAAGTGGTTCTTTGACTGATGTTTAATATAATGATGATTCCAAATTGGGTTTTGCCCCCATAATTTGTAGGGACATGTTCTGTAATTCTGTGGGATTGTTTTATAATGTGTAATATCATATCATCATGGATTTCTTTCTGCATCTTTTTTTGATTGTTCTAAGCTGTTTTCATGTCTTTTTAGCCAAAGCTAAGTCTTTGGGAAGCATCTCTGCTGTAATCACAAGGATAAAGTCTGTGTAACCTATTCTACAGACCCAGGCCCCCAACTTGTAGGACCTATTGGATTGTTGTATGACTTTTCCTTGTGCATCAATGAAGAAGACTGTCATTTGTGGGCTTTATGTTTCCCACTCCAAGTGTGGGGTGGGGATGTGTGTAGTGGTTAAGGGATTTTGCAGTGGAAGGTTCAGTAAAAATTTAAGGGAATGCCATGGATTTGACAAAACTGCCTTTCAAGCAAAGTGTGTGAGAGTTACCCTTCCTTATTATCATGAATGGCAAATTTTGACATTCCCCTAGTGTTCTTGTGAGCCCATCTCTACTCATATTCTTTTTTCTCTTGACAAAAAAGAAAAAGACCATCAAATCCCAGTGCCCCTCGTGCCCTTATCCCTACTAGGATTCGCGATTCGGTCCACATTATCTTGGATCCCTCGGCCACTTAAGCTAACTGCCCAAGGCAAGGGGTTTTCGTATGTGCTTTCATCGATACAAATAATCGTATTAGCTTACATGTCAAATAGCTTACAACTCAAAAAATACGTAAAAATTTGACCCTCCAGTATTGATTTACAGTTGAAATGATACATTGAGAAGTAAAAAAAGATTAGGATGTCTTAGTTGAAGCCTTGAAGGGGAGCCTTGGAGTGACCTTGAAGTTACGGGTTCGAGTCATGCAGCAAAATTTTCCTACGCGACACCAGCGTGGTGGCGTGGTGGTTACCCTTCTTTAGTTAATTGTATGGAATGATGAGATCCCTACACACTATTACTGTTGGTTTCTCATGGTCTTATCCACAAAAACCACATCTTCAATCCAAGCAACAATGTTGAATGCCAAACTCTCCAACACTCTTGAATAGCTCTCAAGGATTGATTTTCCCACATCCTGAATTTAAATAAAAAAGAACAGATTTTTTTAGAACAATCGTAAAAAAAAATTAAAAATCTTTGCACGCACAAAAGAATTAAAAAAAGATGATTTTTTTCCTTCAAATTACCTTATTGCATTGGATCTTGCATGTGTCCAATGTTGTTTGTGAAAGCTCGGGATACCTTTGCTTCAAGGTAAACAGCAATGTCTCTGCTCTTTCAGCAAAAACACAGTTTTTATCTGGTTTATTATCAATGTCAGACATGAGTTCTTTGACCATCTCCCATGAGGATTTTGCATGAGCCAAACAAGCCTTCCTTCTCCATGTGTACATGGATGCCTCTACTTTGTCTGCAAGTTCAAGTGCTTCATGTTCTGAGCTTATATTTACACTGTCAAGAAGTTTTTCCGGAGAAAACTTCTCCCCTGAACTTATGTACCGATAAATCGATTCTCCCACACTTGCCTTCCCACTCTGACAAAAAAAACACATAAACTCCCATGAAATAATTTCGTGTAAAATGGAGAGGAAAAATAATTTCGTGTTCGAACAGAGTATTGTAGGACATTCAAAATGGAGAACCAGGCTCTATTCAATATAAACTACTCAAATGGCCTAAAGAGAGAGACGTATATACCTTAGGGAGGGAGGCAAAGTAAGAATGTGGGACTCCCATATCAGATAGAATGGTAGTGTTAATGGCCATTGCTGCTTTGTGGATCTGATGAGCACATTTCCCTTTTTGCCTCAAATTCTTCCTCGATTTCTCAGAAAGCCCTCCGTGCGCGACACACACATCCGGCAACCACCACTTCTCCTCATTCCTCTGGGGCTGAGGCTGGGGCTGAAGTACCCTTCTGAAGGACCCGTGCCGCCTTGATGAGTTCCCCCTCCCACTTCCTTTCTCTGTGTACCAAAACTCACTTGCCTCAAAACTGTCCAAAATCTCCTGCATTATATACGGCCAAAGAACCTATTGAGAATAAGACATTTATATCATCTTCCTAAAGCTAAGTTTACTTTGAGTTTGAATTGTTTCTCAAATTGTGTGTGAATTTTCTCACAAATTTGCTTAAAATGTGCTCATAAAGAACATAATAACTAAAGGGTAATTTACCTAAATAGGACTAAAACATAATGACTTTCTCAATATAGGATCATATGTTTTTATTTCCCAATGTAGAACCGTTGGTCATTTTCTATTAGTCATTATTCAACTAAATGTCCAGCATCACTTGAACATTATTCTTCTCACTAGTCATTATTAAGTCCTATTTAGGGAATAAAAAAGTTTAAGTCCTACATTGGGAAATGACTTATCTAAAAGTCATATTATGACCCCAAAACCAACGTCAAAAGAACCGTGGATCAACTGAAAAACGAGTCGACCAAACTGACACTATAATTCTACACACACACACACACAGATATATATGTTCTTGTATATTTAACATACCAGGAGCATTGTGTCTAGTTTTCTCAAACCCGGAAGGTTCATGTGGATATCTGATCTTGGCCTGCTTGTCATCACCTATAAATTGTATGGTTCATAATGTTAATTTAGCTCCAAAGTTGAACAAAAAAAAAGGATGGATGAAGAGAAAATTGTAATTAAGGGAATTATTGGAGAATGATTATTAACTTTGTTTTTTTAAATGATAACAAAAATTGTACCTCAATAGTGGTGCCATCCTGTAACACTTGTGAAGTGGGCACAAATTCTACAATGTAATCACACACAGACAAAAGACAGTTCATTTCCCTCTTCCACATTGACTTCTTATCACTGCTCAATGGCTCCAATTTCTGGTGCTGACCAAAAACAGATGCTGAAAGCAACATATAACACCACAATTTTATTATGATTATTTATTATTATAATTATAATTATTATTTATGTCTTAGGAATTATATTATTACCAAAAAGGTTAGTAATGGAATTTGAAATGGTAACAGCAGTAGACACCCCTTTCCCACTTCCTGACATGTCTTCTCCCAACAACAGCTTTGAAAACCTTTCCTTCATCATTTCCACCTCTACAACCAGCATTGATAAATTTTGATTATTATTTTTCCAACAATTAAAAAGACAACATAAGAAATGAGCAGCAAATTAAACAATATAATGTACATGGATACAACTTTTGCATAAACTCCTCACCTGAATCAACATTCTTGGAATCATCTTCGAATTTCTCTTGATGTCTCATACCGAGCCTCGAAAGGGCTTTGCTATGTGTTGGGGATTTGAAGAGGGGAAAAGTCACCGGAGACGACTCGGTTTCCCAGCTGGCATTGTCTTCAGCTGAAGTCATCGTCTCCGATGAGTTCCTTCTGCAATACCCAAAAGAAGACGAAGACGAAGAAGAAGAAGAAGAAAAATCCCCACTTTTCAATGCTCTTTCTGATTGATCATCTGTTTCTTCATCATGAAAACTCTCCATTATTTTATGATGAGACTCTTTCTTTCTGCAGGAAATCAAACGCAGAGCATAGTAGGAATTGAAGGTTCTTTAAATAAGGGCAAAGAAAAGAAACCCAACAGAAGAACTGCTGAGAACAGTTCAAGATGGAATTTAAACTACAAAAAAAATGTAAAAAGAAAAAGAACAAAAAAAAAAACGAAAATCCAAGAAAAGTAAAAGAGGATTATTCCAGTTTGTGATTATAAGTTTGAATAAACCACTGGCGGGCTGATCTGCAAGTACAAATAAAAGCAGTCTTGAAGTATTATTTTCAAGAATAAAAGGGGAAAAGAAAAAGAGAAATCTCAAAATGAAATAAAGATTTAACGGTAAAATAAAATAAAATCTTTAACTCACCCTTTTAATAGCGCAAGATTTGAGTTCAAATTCAACACCGTTGGGAAAAGTGCCACCCAATTCCAAGAACTTTCTTTATCTTCTTGAAGAAAGGATAAAAGAAGGATCTTTATAAGTAATTCTTGCTTAGCTAATCAATTGCTGCTAAAAATGGATTATTTGTTCTTTTTTCATGGACATGTATATATATCCAGTGGGCACGCATGCATATGTAATTTGTAACTCTATTATTTGTGTGAAGATTTTACAGTATTAATTATTTACAATGCTTTGGTCAACGAAACTTAAAAGTTAATACTATCATGATCTATTATTCAAAGAAAATTACTCAAAGAGATTGATATTTTATGATCAAATTGAAAAAATGTTCGTCGTGATTTAAATGAAAAATACAGTATACAAACAATAGCTCAAATGAGCACCCGGAGATTTTCAAGTGTTTTCTTAACAATATAAATTTAAGTGTATCATTTAAGAAAATAGATAAATAGAGAATGATGTGAACTAAGGGATTCAAGTCGGTTGGTGAAAATGGCAGATTCGAGCTTTATACGTGACAAAAAAATACTCCGTAAGTTTTAAACTAAAAGAAAAATTTTACCGAGCACTTTGATTAGAGCAGCTATATTGTATGGAAGAAAATGTTGGGAAGCAAAGTGTGAACATGAACACAAGAATATAAATTGTGGTAGAAATGAAGATACTTCGGTGGATGAGTGGTCATACACGTATGAGTAGAATAAAAAATATAATGAAGATATGAGAACTAAAATTAGAGTTAAACATATTATAAAAATGATGTTGAAGATTCGTCTTAGGTAGTTCGAACATGTAGAGAGAAAACTAATAGAACATCCGGTGAGAAATTTTGCTCAAATGGTACGGTGAATATATAGACATGTAGTTAGAGGGAGAGGTAGACCAAAGAAGACTTGACACAAAGTAGTCAAGGGGAACATTTGCATAAATAATCTCACTGCAGATATGATACATCGTTTGATCTATGTAGCCGACTTCATGACCTAATACCTCGTGGCTCGATGCTTTTTGCTAGTGAAATTTGCACTAAATAGGACTAAAACATAAGTCATTTCTCAATGTAGGACTTAAACTTTTTTATTCCCTAAATAGGACTTAATAATGACTAGTGAGAATAATAATGTCCAAGTAATGCTGGACATTTAGTTGAATAATGACTAATAGATAATGACCAATGGTCCTACATTAAGAAATAAAAACATATGGTCCTAGATTGAGAAAGTTATTATGTTTTAGTCATATTTAGGTAAATTACCCCTTTTGCTATAGTGCTCCATTGGGCTCGGGCCTGATGTTTGGTCGTGGTGTTGGAGAGAGGAGTGAGATGGTGGCCATGGGGTTGGGTTCTTTTTAGGGAGAAAGACCAAACTAGAACTAAAACATTGAAAATATACCAAACATGGTCATATACATTACCAAAAAAGTATAGTAATTTGCACATGTACACTGCCACATTACAATAATGCAAAGTCACATTACCACAGTGCAAAGTTCTATTCTGGAAAAAAACATGAAAGTCCTATTTTGGTACTTTTCTCTATGTTTTAGTCCTATTTAGGATGATTTCTATTCTTTTTAACAACCATGTTAGGTGTAAACTAAGATGTAGATTAATACTTTAGAAGTCAAATTCGGGTTCGGGTATCATACTATTCGACTTGTTGCCCGAATCTGTATAAGTAGCTTTATTCTTTTTTACTTTTTAAAATTTTGTAAAATCAATTTGTCATTTATTAATGGATAAACAAAATGTCAGAAATTGAATGTGAATATCAGATGATGCACTTTAAAAAAGAGTACATGTAAAATACTCCCTCCGTTCTCAAAAACACTTCCTCTTTCATTTTTTTCACTTCCAACAAAACACTTCCCCTCTCTATTAAAAAACCACTTTTACCCTTACTTTTTCATACCCTACCTATCACATCATACTTTTTCTCTAATAATAAATTCATCACATCTTACTTTTACCCATCACATCAGGGGCAAAATTGGAAGTCAACTATAAGTTTACACTTCCTTATTTTGCCTTATAGTCAAAGTGGAGAGGCTTTTTCCAAACGGAGGGAGTATCAAATTAGACAATTTTTCATTTCTTAGAGTAAATAATCTTTCATTTTTTTAAATCTGTGATCTCTCGTTTGAAAAAATCTCAATAATAATGCTACTTGATCACAAGATCTTTGGCGTAGATAATAATATAATATTTCATCATGAGTTTGTCATTATTTAATTTCAATAATTACATTGTTCAATTTAATTATTGGCTTACAATAATTGTCATGCTCCTTGTCATGCTCTCTCACACTTGTTATTTCTTAATATTTTTTGTCATGAACTTAAAATTAGAAACTTAATTTAAAAGTAAGCCAATAATTTAATCATATGAAAATATAAGCCTATATGTTGTGGTTTCCTTCAAAAAAAGGCACGTGAATAATTATGTGAATTAAGGAGTATTAGAAAAAAACACACTTTTGTTTTATTTTGGTGTCGTTGAAAATCACAACATGCCGTATATACAAAATTTGTCCACCTACTTCCTACTCCCAAACGTGACATCTTTTTTTTTTTCTTTTTTTAAATGAATGCTAGCTAATTTTTGGGAACATATAATTATCGTTCCTGATAAAATGTTGGTTGGATTTGGAACATTACTCAATTCAGTACATCTAATTTAATTCTGTTGAACATTTTTTTTAGTCCAGTTCAATTTAATAATAATAATAATAATTAATAAGCTGTCCTCTATGGTGAATAATTTAATGAATGTTTAATTTAAGACTAGTTTGATGATAGGTACGTACTATATTATTATAATAAATCCTGTTGTACAAATGAATTATAAAAAATGAATATAATTAATTATATTTATTGTTCATATATTTTTTAAAAATTATTTTGTTGTGGACTTCTCTCCTATCTTGAGTAGTAGGAAGCTCACCGGCCACAAGATTCGTGGGGAAGTTCACCCGGAGGTGGAAGCATTGATGCTTTGTACGTGATTATATTTACCAAATGACGTCTTTTCTATTAAGGTGTTTTTTTAAATTAGTCCTCAAAAATAATAATTACCAATATAGTCCTTTATAATTGAAATTTATTTTTTAAATAATTCTTTGTAAAGAACGCCTATACTTAATTTATGAGGATGACTTGCAATTTGACTGCAAGAAAGTTTAATAATTGTGCATCAATTTAGGTTCAGTTAAATACTTAAGAAATGAAAGAAAATTGTCAATAAATCAGTACCTAGGGTCCTTATATTTTTAGTCCCGATTTTTAAAATATACTTCATCAATCATATAAAACATATCAAAGACGAAAAAAAGTGCGACAAAAATTTATAATTTTGATATTATTTTCTAATGTTACCCTTACTTAATAATAACGCAGAATATGATGCGTAGAATAGATGAGTCATAATTAGAAAATAATACTAAAATTACTCATTTTTAGGCTACGGGTTTTTTTTCATTTTTGAAAATTTTTATGAGATATAAGTACTTCGTATAACAAATTAAACGTATCATATATATATATATATATATATATATATATATATATATATATATATATATATATATATATATATATATATATATATATATATATATATATATATATATATATATATATATATATATATTGATAAGTGTATGTTTAAAGTCTAAAATTCAACCTTATTGTTCATGGCCCCGTTTGGCATAGCGTTAGACTGTTAGAGATCAGTGTTAGTGTTTTCAAAAAGACTATCTGACGGTAGTATTTAACGTTATACATTGTTTTCAGAATCAATCTACACTATTAAAATTTTATCCAAAATGCATGATAACGTCAATAAAAAAAAGTGTTCCCTAACAAGTCACATGTTGCAAATATCTTATTGTCCAAATATGAGGGATTATTTCGTATAGAACTTTTTTGAAAAGCTAATAAAAACGCTAGCTATTATGGTGACGTCGCCACCATTGGATTTGGAAAAGCTTAATAATTTTGCGATATACAAATTGCTTGATTCCATTTCTCTTCTCTTCCACCATTCCGATCTCTCTTGTTTGCATTATAATCTGGCATACACATTTTTAAAAAAAATTACACCTTGTAATTTGTATAATAACTTTGACGACTAAACATTATACTACTACACGTATTATAAATGGGGGAGGTTCGGGTGACATTAGTGAGTAAACCCTCCAACCCATCCCGACCCAAACCGACCACCCCACCCCCTCCAATTGCACCCCACAAAATGCAGTTGACTTTGGAGTCAAATTTTGACTCCAAAGTCAACTGCATTTTGTGGGGTGCAATTGGAGGGGGTGGGATGGTCGGTTTGGTTCGGGGCGGGGTTAGGGGGTTTATTGGGGGTGTTTGGGTTGGTAGGAATCCTCAGTTTTCGAATGGAGCACCGCAGATACCTCGAGTCATCCTATGACATTGAAATTCAATGTCACTTGAAACATTTAAAAGGTTCAATAAATAAATGAGAACTTATAATATAGTTTAATTTATTACCTGAGGAGTGAAAATTAATCCAATATTTAACAGTCCCTTATAACTGTCGTCTTCAAGAGTAACATTATGTGGCACTGGTTTCATTTCTACGAATCCACTCTCGTTTCCCTCTGCTATAATACCCTTCAAATTTACGCTGAAATAATATTTTATAATTATTAATTATTTAAAATAACCCCACTTATTTCTTTATAAATGAAAGGTAAAAAAAAAATAAAGAGAAATGATTTTTCTTTTACATGGTTTTGCCTACAAATCCATTTGTGAAAATATCATCATGCATGATTCTTAGCTTTAGGTGGTAATATTTCTCCAAGTCTTTCATGGGTAATTCAAATGTAAATTTCTGGTTCCAGCAAATCTCCTTTGGATACCCTGCAGGATGCATGGCATTGTTTTTTTTACCACACCAATGAAACATAGTAAATAAAAAATAATTAATTTAACATGAAATAAAATTTAGGGAATTTTTTTAAATCTTAAAAAAAATCACCTCTGGAAGTTTTGCTTTTGTAGACTTGAGGTCCACATTCAAGAATGACATAGTAGTTTCCTTTCCCTATTATAAATGCCAACAAATAATATATACACATAAGTGATACTCCCTCCATCCCAATTTCTTTGCAATACTTCGAACGACGTGCAAAATATCATCTCTTTTAAAATTACTTTAATTTCAAATTGGTAAAGTAATAAAAAGTAAAAATTACACCATTCAAAAATATATGAAAAGTTCTACAAAACAAGATGCGACAAGAATATTTTATTTGATCAAATGGTCAACCAAAACGAGTAAACAAACAAAAGTTATCGAGAAGCCAGAATAGTAACTGTGGCATTCTTTCTGGGACGGAGGGAGTATATATTTCCTTCTAATTCCTTCTGATCTATTTTTTCCGTTTTGATTTGACATGTTTTTTAATCAAGAAAAAAAACATAGATTTGACTTTCCATTTTACCTTTGGTGGCATGGTAAATTGGAGAAAAGATATAAACAAATGGAGAAAGGTTAGATAATATGTTTAAAAATGAAGAGAATAATCTTTTCATTCAAGAAAAAATGAATAAGTATAATATAGGATCATAAAAACACAAGAGGAAACCTAGTTATAAGCTGAAAAGAGTATACAATTTAAAAACCAAAATGAGAGTATTAGTACTCATTTTTCAAACTACAGGGAGCACCAGAAATACTCCGTATTTGTTCTATTTATCAACGACACATATTCATAATTTTTTTTCTCGAAACAAGAATATATATGCATATATGTATAACCCCTTGGTTCCCATGACATTGGTTCCCAATGTCATGGGATGACCCGATGGCGCTCCGGTGTCCCGTTCGTAAAATTGACGATTCCTACACCCCTAACCCCCCCGGTAAACCCCCCCATCTTGCCCCGACCCGAACACATCACCCCACCACCTTCAATTGCACCCCCAAGTTGATTTTGACTTTGGAGTCAAATTTTGACTCCAAAGTCAAAATCAACTTGTGGGGTGCAATTGGAGGGGGTGGGGTGATGTGTTCGGGTCGGGGCGGGGTGAGGGGGTTTAATGGGGGAGGTTTAGGGGGTAGGAATCGTCAATTTTACGAACGGGGCACCGGAAGACTCCCGGGTCATCCCATGACATTGGGAACCTTGCCCTATGTATAAAATTAAAGCTCGGTTTAGAAACAAAATTTTCAATTGCCTTTAATTTAACGCATTAAATAATTTTTTGATGCTATAAATTAATTTTAAAAATACATAAATTTAATGTTATTGTTACCAATGTTGTGGCCGATGCCTTGAGCACTAGCAAGGAGCACTTCAAGGATGCCTCCTTTCATTTCCATCAATAAGCAAAAAATTATAATGCAATATATATTCACTTTCTTAATTAACTATTGTGCAGTTCCAATGGCTCAAATATATATATATATGGGAGAAATATAATTAACTATATAATTAATGTGATTTTGTTTGATAATCGAACATCATGGAGCATATTGATAACCTACTGTACATAAATAAACGTTATATTTGCATTAAATTTTGTAATAAATTTCATTCTCAATGTATCTCTATGTCAGTTCTTCAAATTTTAATGCTAGTGAAAAAGTTTTAGTATGTAAATTGAAAATAGACAATTAATTTGAGAGAGAAGTACTTAAAAATTTCGTTAAAAGTTTTACTACTTTTGTCATTGAGTATTTGTCTTTTTTAATTTTTTTCAGTTAATCATTTTCAATATTAGACCTATAATTAAATAAAATATAAATTGTATATTAATTATATAAAATAATATGTTGAAATTATTTGATATAATAAATCTAATAAAATTATTTTAATATAAAAATCTAATATCATTTTCATTTAATTTGAGGTAAGTATTGCCGATTTTGATCAAAAAATCAAATGTGAATAACACTCAGGAACCAATGGAGTATAAAATAATTAAAGAGAGAAATATTTTATTTTATTAAACGAAAATGGTCTTTAAGTAAATCTTTTCTATTTTTTTTAAAATTTTTTAACAATAGACAAGAAGCAGCTGAACAACTCAAAAAGCCAATAATTAATCTCTGTTACAGTCACAGGTGATGAAATGTCGAGTGTAACTGTTCCGTCCTTGCAGTTATTCCAGAGCTTGACGCCGGGAACAATGGCTAGATTGGCCGCGCCGGGGCGGTCCCCTTCACTTCCGTCTTCCTCTGGAGTCAATTCCACTCGCCATTCCGGACTCACAGCGAAGCTCAACTGCTGCTCGCGTCAATGTAGGGCCGATTCGATGAATTTGACTGCCGGAACTTGGGATCGGCCGCGCACCGGAGCTCCGGTCAGGGGCACAGGAGAGAAAATCGAGGATTATTTACTATGTGATGGAGAGGATACCGATGGTTCCGTTGACAAGGAGGTATTCATGATCTATTGTTCCTAATGTTTAAGGTTTTTCATTCAAGTGTTATATAGCTGTTTTTAGTGTTTTCCTAATGTAGCTTTTAGGATTAGCGTTTTAAAAGTGAATGTGAGCCATTAAAACATTATCCAAAACACTAGCTACAAACGTTGTTCTAAAATGAAGCTGTTATTGCATACTTAATTCCAACTCCATTGGGGCTTGGAAGACAAGATGCACACAACCTTACTCCTGCTAAAAACAGAGAGGATGCTTCCTTTAGACCCTTGATATATCGTTGAATTTACTGCCAAAACATCATAGAAAGTAAGAAGCAAGGGAAGTTTAATGTGTGATTTTGAATTAATACATTATTTATGTGAAGCTAAAAATGTCAAAAATGACTCTTATTAGCTCCACTGGCAATGGACACAGCATACTTAGAATACTGGATGGTTATTACAGATGTAACATAAAATTACTAGTATTGTGTGAATGAAAGATGCATTCTTTGCGGTGCCATTAGTGATAAATGAGATAAATACCCATAAGAAACAGGAGGATGGTTGCAATTACTATTTTTCTATCTCTGGTAGTAATTGTAAGTTCACTATATGTCACTTGAAAAAATGGTGCTACAAGCCTGCAAATCACTTCCTAGGTTTTGCTTGAATGACATTTTGATATGTAACTCAATGATAAATTTTCAAGTACTTGTTTACATTTGCGAGCCAGCTTATCCCTGAATGAAGATTGTATTCTCGTGTTGAATTTTGGAAGTCTTAAATATGTAACCTTAGGAGCTTCTGCAATTACTTCTTGAAGTTTCTATTCTATACCTTATTTATCCAAACGATACGTCTTATTTCAATCCCTCTAATTCACTCCGAAGTTCCTTGAAATCTTTTGTAGTTTCTTATTTGCGCTGAAGCCTAAGCCTGACTCTGTATTGATGGTCAATGATGGATTTAATGTACATCATAATATTTGTTCTCAAGAATCAAAATACGGATTAAAATATAATGCAGAAGTTTAATAGCTTTTGATACTTCCTTGTATCATTTTACTGATCTTTAAAAAGATATATAAATCACTGTCTGATATTTCCTGCGAAGAAGATATTGCCAACAATATGTTACTAGTAATATATTTTCCTTCTTGCAGGGTGATAATGCTTCACCAAAGGTTCCAGAACGAGACTTTACCGGCACCCCTTATGTTCCTGTGTATGTCATGTTACCCGTGAGTAGTGTGTTTGCCCTCTTCTCACACAGCCATCTATTCTCACCTTATTGACTAATGACTATATTCCCACACGCAGTAAACAACAACAACAACAACAAAAACCTAGTATAATCCCAATTCCGTTGGGATCTAGGGGGTCAAGACGTGTGCAGCTTACCCCTGCGAAATACAGAGAAACTGTTTCCGTTAGACCCTTGATGCATTGTTGCATTTACTACCCAAAACTTCATTGGAAGTAAGAAACAACGGAAGATTAATGTGTCACTGTGATTTGGTCCTTTATTGAAACTAAAAGTCTAAAACACTGTCCAGATTTCTACCCTTTTAGCTCCATTTCCATTGAACATTCTTCCTGCATGTATTGGACACCTATATACTTAGTAACTTTTCAAATTCTTTTGTTTCAACAGCTGGGTGTCATCGATATGCAATGTAGGCTTGTGGATCCTGACACTCTCATAGACTACCTGCGGATATTGAAATCAGTTAATGTTGATGGTGTTATGGTGGACTGCTGGTGGGGTATAGTAGAGGCATTGTCTCCACAACAATATAATTGGAATGGTTACAGAACACTTTTTCAAATTGTGCGTGACCTAAAGCTTAAACTACAGGCAAGTAACAGGTAACATAGGACTGGTAGAAGAAGTAAAATTCTTAGCATGTATTCTTGTATCTGAGTGGTTGTTTTTATTCTTTTTTATTTTTGTGGTTTCTCTTCAATTTCTAGCAACACAATGTTGAGCTGGTACCTACTTTATCTTGGAGATATATTTGCAGGTGGTTATGTCATTTCATGAATGTGGTGCAAATATAGGCGATGACGTTCACATTCCGCTTCCAGAGTGGGTCACAGAGATTGGGCAGAAAAATCCAGACATATTTTTTACAGATAGAGAGGGACGAAGAAACCATGAATGTCTCACTTGGGGAATTGACAAGGAGCGAGTTCTAAGAGGCCGAACTGCAGTTGAGGTACTAGATATTCAGTTCTTAAAAAAAGTCTTAAGTTCTAACTTCTAAGTCGATATTGTCATTATGGAGCAAACTATCGCTCCATAGTGCAAAGCTGTTTAGACTAAGTTTCATATTAGTTCTATTGTTTTACTTTTTGAACAAAAAGTATGACATTGGTTTCAGTAAGTTCCCAATGTGAATCTTACCAAATTTTCTTTAAATTTCTATTAACTGTCCGATTTGTAGTTGACATGGTACTTAGATGCACATTAATTTCTTTTTTCACGCCATGAGATATACGGAGTATATACTGCCTTGTGCACAATTTTAATCATTCTTGAAAAAATTGCTCACAAATGGTGTAGGTTTATTTTGACTACATGAGAAGCTTTCGAGTAGAGTTTGATGAGTTCTTCGAAGCTGGTGTCATATCTGAAATTGAAATTGGACTTGGGCCATGTGGGGAGTTGAGATTGCCTTCTTATCCAGCCAAACATGGTTGGAGGTATCCTGGTATTGGTGAATTCCAGGTTAGCTGTCTCTGAGTTCCATTTCAGATTGTCCAACCTATTTGAATAGTCTTGTTACGCTTGAAACCTTCTTGTTTTCTACTTCTGATGAAAAAATAGTCATATAAGCTTTACAAGTTATGGATGGTCACTTATACCCTTAATGCTTATTCCTAAGATTGCTTAAAAAATTAACTAAAATTGCACACCGCTTGGTTTTATAGGAATTTTAATTGAAAGTGAAATTGACTTTTGGACTCTTTCTTTGGGTCAAAAACCTTTATTGAAACAGGACTTATTTTGGGACAAGTTATCAATTGTTTTTTCCCTGCCCGATGCAGTGTTATGATAAGTACCTGATGAAGAGCCTGAAAAGAGCTGCAGATGTCAGGGGTCACACATTTTGGGGTAAGGGTCCTGATAATGCAGGTTCATATAACTCCAGCCCACATGAAACTGGGTTCTTTCGTGATGGAGGTGACTATGATAGCTACTACGGCAGATTCTTTCTGAAATGGTACAGTCAAGTTCTGATTGATCATGCTGACCGCGTTCTTTCCCTGGCAAATTTGGCCTTTGAAGACACTGCAATTGCTGCAAAGGTAACTGTTGTTTGAAGATTATGGTTAACCTTCTGTTTCAGTTGATCTGAAAAACTGGCTGAGGTGAATTATATGATTGTTGAGCAGTTATCAGGTATTCATTGGTGGTACAAGTCAGCTAGCCATGCAGCTGAATTGACTGCTGGGTTTTATAACCCGTGCAACCGTGATGGGTATGCTCCAATTGCATTGATGTTAAAGAAGCATGAAACTGCTTTGAATTTCACATGTGTTGAGTTGCGTACAATAAACCAGAATGAGGACTTTCCTGAAGCTTTGGCTGATCCTGAGGGGTTAGTTTGGCAGGTAATATTTGAACGCACCAGCCACCAGTTTGACATGCGTTGTTTTGTTTGGCTGTCTCTTACGTGATTGAAGTATTTTATCTATTTATGTCACAATTTTTCTCTCAAATAATATTCAAGCTCCAGTTAAAAGTTAACATGTGAATCATATTAATACTTAGAATGGAAGTAAAGGCATCACACTCATGTTCCATGGTTTGCATTTAATTTTAAGACAATCTTGTAATGGGACTTGAAGATATCAGTTATCTCTACTAATCGTCATTGTGTTATTTTCCATGCAAAAGAAAACCTTTGATGATGTTGGTTTTGAAATTTTATCTCAGTATTCCTTTGTAAGAAGGATGTGAGAGGAAAGCCATTTGGTGTACATTTTTTTAAATAGAAAACTCAAATCTCGATAAATCCAGCGAGACAGAGAGTATATTTATTTTGCATGAGTTGTGTTTATAAGCTTTATACAATTAATTGAAACTATATGTTTCATGCCACAAACCCAACTAAGTTTTTCCCATTTAATTTTCAGTATTATTGGGTTGCTCTTAGTTTTCATTGTTATCAAATTTAAGACAATCGATTGGCACTACATGATTTCATGCCACTGACTCAAGAAGGGGTAAGGTCTGAGCACCCGCCCCCCCGGACCCTGCTTCTACGAAACTCCACTGGGTTGTTGTTGACTTCACCAATTGGGACTAAAATGATTATTATGTGTTCAGTTTTTCACTTTGAGTATTTTCAGGTGCTAAATTCTGCATGGGATGTAAACATTCCAGTTGCTAGTGAGAATGCACTTCCTTCCTATGATAAAGAAGGTTATAACAAGATTCTAGCAAATGCAAAGCCCTGGAATGATCCAGATGGAAGACACTTATCGGCTTTTACATACCTCAGGCTAAGCTCTGTTCTCATGGAGAACCACAATTTCCTTGAGTTTGAGAGGTTTTTAAAAAGAATGCATGGTAATTGTTTTTCTTTTCCGTTTAAAAAACTTCCATGACTTTTGGCATTCTATTCACTTTTTAAAATTTCTCATTCCATAAGAATATACCGGTACATAATAATGCTCTTAGATTAATCGTCATTGTGATGCAGGGGAACCATTGTCCAATTAGAATTTGTTTGGGAAGGAAGATTTTAGAGTAGACCCTACCTGGTAAACTGAGCTTGAAGATAACAGTCATCTGAGATTGAAGATATGCAACAATGGGCTAAGTATGAAGAGAGCATTAGCCCTCTGTTTGGTTATATACCCTATGTTTGTAGATAACAGGGGAGAAAAAAAAACAAAAAATGTTTGAGGAATTAAAGCTTGATTCTTGTTGTTGTTTTGTGTGTGTGGGATAAAGGTCTTGTTGCTTGGTTTTTTTTTGGCTATGGCTCATCAGGCACATAGCAAGGTATGGAACACTTTGTATGATAATTTGTCAAGAGGATTGTGTATTTGCAGCAAAAGCTGCATTTTAGATGCCATTTTCATAGTGAAGAGATTCTAAAGAATGAGGAGATGCAATCCCTATTCCTAATTGTCTATCATGTTGGTTAGTAAATAATTGAAAAGAAACACTTGAAAGAACTTATATATACAGTTTCAAGAGTATTGCATAATAAACTTTAACAAATAAATAAATATTGTACTAACTAATATATAATTAATTAATTATACACACACACACACACACACATATATATATTGTACATTCATTACATCCGTCTATATCATAATTTTGAGTGATGCTCCCGGCCCCAATATTTAATCTTTTTTTGAAGGATTAAATCTTAGCTTTTGAATCTTACATATTACTTCGGTTCAAGACTATTTGTCAAATTTTAATTATTTGAAGGAGTAATTATTTAAAAAAAGTATTACTTGAGGAGAAAATGACATCAAACAAATGTTGTAAGTTTGATGGTTATGCATTTTAAATAAAAGTATTTTTAGAAAATAAATATGAAAATGTATTTTTTAGGGAATGCGAAGACTCATTAGAAATACAATATATATGGTCCAACATGATGTATTATATTTTTCGTAAATGACGATTACTCGTTTACGAGTTAGGGAGTACTAAGTACTCATTTGACATATTTTTTTATATTAGTTGTACATCCATCTTTATTTTGATGAAGTTTTTATGATATTGAAATTCCATGTAATGAAATACCTCATTCGTAAAATTGATGGTTCCCATCTCCAACGTTCTGGTAAATCCTCCCATCCCGTCCCGACTCAAACACATCCCTACCCCCTTCCATTTTACCCCACAAGTTAATTTTGACTCCAAACTCAAAATTAAATTGTGGGATGTAATTGAAGAAGGTTGAGGTGTGTTCGGATCGGGGCGGGGTGGGGATTTATTGGAGGTTGAAGGTTAGAACTTAGAACCGTCAATTATAAGGTAAGTAGGTAACTGGGTATGGAAGTGCCTTGATCATCTTTATTTTAGGGGTCATGCTAGGGGTACACCAAAGGTGTACCCCATTTGTACACCACCCCTTCAATAACTACTCATTTATTTTTGATTTTTATTTACTTATTTTTTTTTTTAATTTTCTTGCCTAATTGAGTGGTAATGGAGGGGGTGGGAGACAAATGGGGTACACCTTTGGTGTACCCCTAGCATTTTCCTTATTTTAGAAAGAGGTTTGGGGCCTTAAACAGATTTTATCCGTTGGGTAGTTCTTAAGAAATATCCGTAGTACTCCCCCCCCCCCCCGGGTAGTTCCACAAATCTTCTCAGCTTCTTGATCGATTTCACGATTTCTGGGAAGACAAGACGTCCGGTCAACGGCGGAAAATACAGTCCTAACTGAAAAAAGTTCCGACCTTTAACATTCTACCACTCTAAAATTCCACACAAAAAGAGATCGAGGAGAAAAAAAAACTACTCGGCTCTGGGTTTATATTGCTCATTCTGGATTTATTATTATTCATTAGGACTGTGATTTTTTTTCTTGAAAAGCTCGAAGATGGGAATCGAATCTGGTGAATTTTACTCTTTAATTTCTCCCCCTAACATGTTTTATAAAAACCAATTTTTTCTTAAAGATTTTATTTTTATTTTGTACTACTTAATATTTCTGGCTGAATTTTGCAGTAGCGGAATTTTTGAGCGGTGTGCCGTTGCTGCAGAGATTGCCCAGGTCTTCAGTCCAGAGAATTGCACAGCTAGTTGAAGTCAAGAATTATGGTAAATTTTTCATAAAATTACTCCGGGTACCCTCAATTTTCTAGAAATAACTCACAGTTCGCACATTATCTGAAATATACTTCGGGGTACCCTCGATTTTCATTGTTTGGCATACCTTCATTCTGCCCATCAAAACTTATTTTGTTCATTCCTATATAAGATAAGGGCGATTATGTCCTACGCGAAGGAGAAGCTGGGGATGGAATTTACTTCATATGGGATGGGGAGGTAATTATTCATTCATACTCATTTATTCATCGAAGGCGATATATCCCAATAGGCATAATAGTTAGTGAAATGTGAATGGTGCATGTTTAAATACAAACTGCTCTTCCTTTCTGCAGGCTGAAGTCTCTGGCCACGTCGAGGAAGACAACCGTACTGAATATCTGTTAAAGCAATATGATTATTTTGGTTACGGTGCGATGCGTCTCATTGTTTGTACGTTTTTATCCGCTCTTTAATTTTAAGTGACATCTATAGATGAACGTGCGTGCAGGCCTCGCATCATCGGCTCAGCATGCTGCTGTAATTGCACTCACTAAAGTACTCCCCTTTCTTGGAGTAGCATTTATCTCATCCGTTTCTGTTTTTGTGGTTTCAAAGTTGTTTTAAGTTATTGTGTTTTTTCAATGGCAGCTAACCTGCTTGGTGCTGCGCCATGAACACTGTAATCTGCTTCAACCTAAATCGATATGGAATGCAGACAAAGCAGTGGACAAATGCCCCCTAGTGGAGCACATATTGCATTTGGTACCGTTAGAAGTATGTGTTTGCCCCTGAGATTAAACCGCGTTCTCTTATATTTACTTTTGTTTTTGTTATGCCTTAAAAGTTATCTCTTGCTGTCCATTTATTTTTTAGAAATGGCAATTATCAAACTTTTTTTTCAAAGAACAATTTCAGAAAAAAAAACATCAATAAAAAACCCTTCAAGCCGGGGGTGTCATGGAAACAACCTCCCCTTCAAAGTAGGGGTAAGGTTTGTGTACACGCACTTCCCACACCCTACTTTTCGTGTGATTTTACTGGGCTTGTTGTTTTTACAATGTTGACTTGAACAATCCAAAAATCTTTTCTCCTTTTCCAAGGTTCAATTATAAAAAAATCATGGCTCTCAAGAACGAACGGGTAAATTTTTTAAAGAATTGTTGCCAAAAATATTTAAAAAACATCTATGCACAGACATCTATAACTCCCTCCCACCAAAAAATAACAACAAACCCATTAGAATTCCCCAAAAGGGAGGTCCGGGAGGGTGTATCTAAGCAGACCTTACCCATATCACTCCTACCAAAATTTCGAAATTTGAAGTTTTTTGTTTTGTTTTTTTGGTTTTGGTTCTAAACTTACCTACATTTTCTTGTAGGTGAATATATTCCAAGGTGTTACACTGCCTGATGCTCCAAAATTTGGCAAAGTATTCGGAGGCCAATTTATGGGGCAGGTAAAGGAGAACCTTTTTATAAATTTTTTTGTTGTGATTTTTTAAAATTTAGTGAAAATATGCAATTGACTTCTGGTCCAGGCATTAGCAGCAGCCACAAAAACTGTTAATTGTCTCAAGATTGTTCATAGCATTCATGCCCACTTCCTTCTCGGTGGGGATGTTGATAGTAAGCTCCTTACTTTCGTGACTTTTATAATACTTTGTAACATTTCCATTGATTTTTGTTTATCTTTCAATACTATGCATTTGAGCGAGGTGTGCTTTAGCACACAAATATTGATTTTTCATGAACAATCACATAAAATGTACACAATAGGCATATATCTTGAGCGAAAGATAGAATAGCAAGCATAGTAAAATCCCACAAAAAGTAGGGTCGGGGGGTACAAATTGTAGCATGATCAAAGTATGAGCTGATGAGCACAATGAGACGTATCATACATACCGACACTAACAATAACATTCAGAGCACACATGGACTAGTTACGGACTAGGGTAAAAACACCAGCAAAGACTACATACTAAGGCCCAAAGGTCTACCCAACTACTTTAATCCTAGACCTCTCGTTGTTATTTTTTAAAGTCATATCCTTTGTAAGATCCTGAAGACGTAAGTCCTATATAATCACACCCTCCAAACTCTTCTTAGGTCTATCTATCCCTACTCTCTCTCACCCACTACTGCAAGCCTCTCGCATTTAAAAGTTTCGTTACTCTTGGTTTTTCTAGTTCCAATAATATATGAAGTACATCGTGTACGTGATGGGAAGAGCTTCTCAACAAGGAGGGTAGATGCAATACAGAAAGGGAATGTTGTATTTACTTTAGTTGCTTCATTTCAGGTGATCACTCAATGTTTAACATTATTAGTTAATTATGAAGTATTACAGAGTATTATTACTGTTAGGAAAAATTCATGTGCATATTCTCATGAATTTGAGATTTACACGACTATTCCAAGATTGCTAAACTATCACCAACATCCCATAATACTAGTAAAGAATTATTACTTTACATGAATCCTCCAAATTGTGAGGCATATCTGTGATCAAAATGCAATCTTGGAGTACTATTCTGAAAATATTGAATTTTTGAGAGCGTTGATGATACTTATTCAATCTTGGAGTGTTTGTGATACTTATTATATCATTATCATTAAATCATTATTATCATCATTATTATTAATTGTAATATCTGTGATGTCAAGTACATTGCCTTGTTATAAGCTACGGGGGTATATATTATTCATAACATGGGTGGAAATAATTTGGCAGAAAGAAGAAGAGGGATTTGACCACCAGGATGCATCAATGCCTATAGTGCTGGATCCAGAAAAGGTACAATGTAATCACAACATCTTTCCGTCCAGTTTTCATTTTGATGCAACTTGCTTATTCAAAATTGTTATTGCAGCTTCTGTCAATGGAAGAGATACGTGAAAGGCGGCTCACTGATCCTCGTCTTCCCAGGTTTTTGGCCATACCCATGACCT
Organism: Cuscuta australis; assembly: GCA_003260385.1. Taxonomy (NCBI): domain Eukaryota; kingdom Viridiplantae; phylum Streptophyta; class Magnoliopsida; order Solanales; family Convolvulaceae; genus Cuscuta; species Cuscuta australis. Next base: position 4,325,826 of record NQVE01000015.1, on the reverse strand, counting down.
TGTCCAGTACACTCTGCCTTCCAACCCTCTCGGACCCTACTTTTGTGAGACTGTGTGTTGTTATTGTTGTTGTATTCACTTGATTCCTTATAAGCATTGAAAATTTTGCAGAACCTATAGGAACATTTTAGCTACTGTGGAATTTGTCCCATGGCCAATAGAGATAAGGTTCTGTGATCCTAGTACAGGAACCAGCCAGACCAAGAGCCCTCCAAGGTCAGCTTCACTGTCTCTAGTTGTTGAATGTATTTTAGTTGAGGCATAAAATGAAGAGAAAAAAATCATGCCAATACTCTTAGAAATTTGATAATTTACAAGAATATTCCAAGATTACATAATTATTACTGTTGCTTCCAGAAATTCAATATCGTTACAATATGCAATGTTGGAGTATTATTGTAAAAGTATAGTATTGACATGAATTTATACTAAAATGAAATATCATGATGAACTCGTGCATTTTGTCCCCATTGTGGAAGCAGTTTGAGGTTCTGGTTCAGAGCAAAGGGAAATCTTTCTGATGATCAAGCTTTGCACCGGTACCAACAACATTTCTTTACGTATCTAATAATCTAATTTGGGAATTGATATTTTCATTCCCAAACTTTGATACTGCCACAACTCCGCATTTCTAAAAATTTATCCCTTATAGATGTGTTGTGGCATATGCGTCGGATCTTATCTTTGCTTCTGTAAGTAATAATCCTCATCGCAAGGCAGGGCTGAAGATTGCGACTCTTAGTCTCGATCACTCGTAAGTGTCTTCAAGCTACACTCGTACGTCTCTTGCTTTGATTTCATGGACCCCATTGCTCCCTTCATCCCAAAATGACACGCTTGTTAAGAAAAGTGAAATTATAAACGGGACTTTTTTTTGGTACAAAAATAAAATTTTAGTATGATTCATGTTTACCTGCTCTCTATTTCAGGATGTGGTTTCACAGGCCAATTCGGGCTGACGACTGGATACTGTTTGTGGTGAGCAAGCAAAGATTTACCCAACACAGCAAATATTTGTGTAAATTGGCTAATCACATTTCCATTCTTTCTCTAAATTGCTTTGTAAATTTGGTCCAGATTGGGAGTCCATCTGCACATAATGCTCGCGGTTTTGTTTCTGGGCAAATGTTTGACCGGAACGGAACGGTAAACCGCAAGACTTTCCAGATTAACCTTGTGATGATAATGATGATGATTTTGATTATCATTAGCCCAATATTGATTTATTGATTTTGTTCAAAATGTGGTAATTTTTCAGCTTGTGGTGTCACTCACCCAAGAGGCGTTGCAGCGAGCCGTCCTGCCTACACGTAAGCCGATCGGGCAGTCGAAACTCTAACTCATATAAATGAAGTCTTTGGTCTTGTTCCATTCAACATTTTTTTGGTCTTGGCAGAATCTTGAAATGAATTGATTCTCAGAAACAATTTGCATCTTGTTTTGGTATAACATATACTCCGGTATATGTTTAGGGTAAAAAAAGTGGTAGATTAATTCAGGAAATGGAAAACAAAGTCCGGGTTGTATCAAAATTTTCAAATAATTTTTATTTACCCTAAATATCCCCCCATTGATGAGTATTTGGGTTGTGACTGAACTCTAGTTAAATATCCTTCGGGCTCATCTTCCCTAGTCCTTTTCGTGGATCATCAAATCAATTCTGTTTATGAAGGTTCCGTCTCACATCTAGTAGGCTCGGACCCCAGTTTCTATGAACTCACATTTGGAATTCATTATTAAACTCGAGAATATATTTCAGAGCATTAGAAATCTGTCTACTTTAAAATGGATTGACAACCTTAAACTTATTTCCCTTATGTCTTCCCTCTTATCTTCGTGTGGATGAGACATTTATGGAAACTGGGGTTTTAAAATTTTATGGTGGTAGAGTGTTTGTTAAGATACCTATTACACCTAATGTATTAAAGACCATATTCGAGCTACTTTTGAGCACTTAAAACGTTGAAATTTTATGACTGAATAAATAATACGAGGGAAAACAAAAGGCAAAAATAAATAAAACTATTTTTAGAAAATTACTCCCTTCGTCCCAAATTATTTGCAACGTTTATTTTTTCAGCAGTCGCGGGAACTTTTATTTATTTCTACGTTTTCATTGGTTATTTGATAAAATAAAATATTCTTGACACCTTTTATTTCGAAGAACTTTTCATGTATTTTTTGACATGTAAATTTTATTTTTTATTTCTATACGAATATGTAAATAAAATAAATTGAAAAAACTTATATTTTGCAAAGAGCAGTTCCAAGACGTTAGAAACAGAATGTTGGGTTTGGCGTCTCTAATTCCATGCCAAAAGATACTGAGGAGCTCTAAAAAATAAAAATTCCTCAGTTTCTTGATCGTTTTCACAATTCTGAAAAGTGATCAATCCGTCGGGAGGCAAGAAGTCCGGTCAACGGCGGAAATTCCACGCCAACGGAAAAAAGATCCGACCTTTGGTATTCTAAAGTTCTACACAAAAAGAGATAGAAGACCAGACTTACAGTAAGAGAGCCACTCTCTCTGGGTTTATATTGCTCATTCTGGATTGATTCTTATTTATTACTCATTAGCACTGTAATTTTTTCTTCTTATATTACTGGAAAAGCTCGAAAATGGGAATCGATTCTGGTGGATTTTACACTTTTATATATCCCCCAGTTTTAAAAAATTGATTCTTTCTTAAAGTTTTTTGTTTTGTTTTTTTAATATGGTGTCTGGATTTTGCAGTAGCGGAATTCTTGAGCTGTGTACCTTTGCTACAGAAATTGCCCAGAAATTCTGTCCAGAAAATCGCACAGCTAGTTGAAGTCAAGAATTATGGTAAATTTTTACTTCCCCTCTGTATATTTCTTGGTTTTTACCATTTTGTATATGTTCCATTATATTTGTATCATGTCACATTTGTGTGGTTCATATTCATATTTACTTTTTAGCATCAATATGAATCATAGATTCTCAATTTTTTAAATTTTCATATCACCCCTCATTCGTGTAATATTTGTGTGGTTCATATTCATATTTACATCCTCTTTCTGAGCTTTGGTAGATTATAGTAATGTCTTTGATCAGCAAGGGAATTGTTCTGCACTCTACAAGAATTTTTTTACCCCACATCCCTACTGTTTTAAGATTTTATTGGGTTGTTGTTGTTGTACTCATAGTGGATGTATGATATTCTTGTGCCTACAGTTGGATGATAGAATAATCTTTACTAGTAAGTTATGGTTAAGATGATTTTGCTTCTTTCTCATGTGTTTCTGTTTATGCAAAGATGATTTTCTTTTATTGGTTATTTTTTCATTTTTTTAAATGGTTGACATTAGAGAATCTTTATTTCTTTGGCATATCTTCAATGTGTCCATTAAATCTTCTTTTGTATAATCTATATAAGATAGGGGTGATTATGTTCTGCGCGAAGGGGAAGCCGGGGATGGAATTCACTTCATTTGGGACGGTGTGGTAATTATTCATTCATACCGGATTACTCCCTGCGATCACATTTAACCGTCCATTATGACTTTCGTGATATATCAAAACTTGATTGAATATCGAGATACCTCATATCCACATTCATTTGACTTTTGATGTATCATGAAGGTCATAATAGTCAGCTAATGTGAATGTTGAGATTCACTTTCAAGTTTCAATGGTGTGTGGACACAAACTGCACTCTCTTTTTGCAGGCTGAAGTCTCCGGCCATGTCGAGGAAGACAACCCTACAAAATATCTATTAAAAAAATATGATTATTTTGGTCACGGTGCGATGCATCTAATTGTTCTTGCATTTTTATTTGCTTCCCTTCAATTTTTAATGACATCTATAGATGCATCTGCAGGCCTCACATCATCTAGCCAGCATGCCGGTGTGGTCGCTCTCACTAAAGTACTTACCTTTCTGGGAGTAACGTTTTTATCATCCAAATCCGTATTTGCGGTTTCTGAGTCATAATAAGTTGCTGTGTTTTTTTCTATGGTGTAGCTAACCTGCTTGTTGCTGCGCCATGAACATTGTAACCTGCTACAACCCATATCAATATGGAATGCAGACAAAGCAGTGGAGAAATGCTCCCTAGTGGAGCACATTATGCATTTGGAACCATTAGAAGTACGTATTTGGCTCTTAGATTAACCGTGATCTCTTATACTCCCTCCTTCCCTAAAAGAAGCTCTTGTTTACCTGTTCACGGAGTTTAAGAAAATGTGAAATTGTATGGTGGAAGTTTATGTGGAGAAGAGAGAAATAACATGAACCGCTCATTTCTTTCCCTAAATGGAATGAGACAAACTGAAAAAGTAAAGCAAGATGTTCTTTTAGGGAGAGGAAGTTTTTTATTTTGTTTTCCATACACCAAATTTATAACTTTTTTTCTGCTGTCCATTTGTTTTATTAGAATTGACAATTATCAAACTTGTTTTTTGGCAATCCCAAAAGCTTTTCCCCTTTAAACTTTCAAGATTCATTTATTGTTGTTGTTCTGGTTTCTAAACTTGCATATGTTTTCTTGAAGGTGGATATTTTCCAAGGGATTACGTTGCCTGATGCTCCAAAATTTGGCAAAGTATTTGGAGGCCAATTTGTAGGACAGGTAAAGGAGGAACTTTTTTATAAATATAGTTTTTGTTGGAATCTTTTAATTTTTAGTGAAAGATTGCAATTCACTATATATGCAGGCATTAGCAGCAGCCACAAAAACTGTCAATTGTCTCAAGATTGTTCATAGCATTCATGCCCACTTCCATCTCGGTGGGGATGTTGATAGTATGCTCCTTACCCACTTCTAGTGATTCTTATGATTGCATTTCCATTGGTTTTAGTTTATCTTTCTTCATTATGCTTTTCAAAGAGGTTTGCTTCAGCTCACAAATATTGATTCTTCAAGAATGTTACACAGTTGTGTACACTATTAGAAAAGAATGTTACACAGTTGTGTAAATATTGATTCTTCAGACATATATGTTATGTCAAAATTAGAAAAGAATTAAAATTAAATTTTCAAGTTTGTATAATGTGTACTTTTATCTAAAATAATCATTTCTCTTGATTGTTCTAGTACCAATAATGTATCAAGTACATCGTGTGCGTGATGGGAAGAGCTTTGCAACAAGGAGGGTAGATGCAATCCAGAAACAGAAGGTTGTATTTACTTTAGTTGCTTCGTTTCAGGTAATGAATCAATGCTTGACATTATAAATTTATTATCATTATTATTATGGAAAATCTAAGTCAATGTTACCATGATTTTGAGATTTTACATGAATATTCCAAGATTGCATAATTATCACCGACGCTTCCAGAAATCCAATATTTTTACAATAATACACACTTGGGGTATTTGTGATCAAAATGCAATCTTGGTGTATTATTGTGAAAAAATATAATTTCAAGAGCTTGTGATAAGCTACATATTATTCATATCTCGGGTGGAAATATTTTGGTAGAAAGACGAAGAGGGATTTGACCACCAGGATGCATTAATGCCTATAGTGCCGGATCCAGAAACGGTACAATGTGATCGCGAAAATTTCCATCCAGTTTTCATTTTCTATGCAACTTGTTTGATCCAAAATTTGTTATTGCAGCTTCTGTCATTGGAAGAGTTACGTGAAAGGCGGCTCACTGATCCTCGTCTTCCCGGGTTATTGGCTGAACTTACCTCTTTTAGCCCTTGTTTTAGACTCCTTTCCTCCCATAAAGTTCTTTATTGTTTGACTTTTTTTGGTCAAATTTTATAAACTTTGACCATAAATTTTGGAAAGAATATATTTAGTTATAATGTAAATTTTAATATAATAAAATTTTATACATTTAATCATTAAAATTATACTCTATTTTATTTATGGTGAAAATGTAAAAAAATGGTTTGCATATGCATATACCCTCCTCAGGCTCTACTTAGGATTCTACTGGGTTTGTTTGTTGGTGTATTCACTTGATTTGATTCCCCAAGAATTGAATTTCTTGCAGGCCCTATAGGAACACTTTAGCTACTGCTGAATTTGTTCCATGGCCAATAGAGATAAGGTTTTGTGATCCTAATGTAACCAGCCAGACTAAGAGCCCTCCAAGGTCAGCTTCATTGTTTTTTATAGTTATTGAATGTGTTTTGTTTGAGGCATAAAATGAAGGAAAAACTCATGCCCAAACTCCCATAAATTTGATATTTTACAAGCACATTCCAAGATTACATAATTATTACCAATGCTCCAAAAAATTCAATATTTTTACAATAATACTCCAATAAAATTTATAGTTTTCATCGATCTATCCCCAATTTTTGAGGCATACTTGTGATCAATATGCACTATGCAATCTTATGGTATTATTGACACAAATATTGAAATTCTGGGGGTGTGGGTTGACATGAGTTTTCCTAAAATGAAATATCATGATGAACTTGTGTGTTTTGGGGCTTTTCTCCATTCTGGATGCAGTTTGAGGTTCTGGTTTAGAGCAAAGGGAAATCTTTCTGATGATCAAGCTTTGCACCGGTATTTTAACAACCATATTTCTTTGCATTTATTCAATTTGGGATTGGATATTTTCACTCCCAAACATGACATTACCACTCCAATACTCCATGTTTATAGAACTGTGTCCCTTATAGATGTGTTGTGGCATTTGCGTCGGATCTTATCTTTGGTGAAGTAGGCAATAATCCTCATCGCAAGAGAAGGCTGAATATTGCGACTATTAGCCTCGATCACGCGTAAGTGGTTTCCAAACTACACTAACTTGTCTCTTGCTTTGATTCTGTGGACCCCAATAACGACCCGTTTCTTGAGAAAAGTGAAATTACAAATGGAATGTTAGTTTGAGACAAAATAAAATACGGGTATGATTTCGTGTTGACTTGGTCTGTTTCAGGATGTGGTTTCACAGGCCTCTTCGGGCTGATGACTGGATATTGTTCGTGGTGAGCAAGCAAAGATTTGTTTAATACAGAAACATTTTCTCTTCATTTGTCTCTAAATTGTTGTGTGAATTTGTTTCCAGATTGGGAGTCCATCGGCATGCAATGCGCGCAGTTTTGTTTCTGGGCAAATGTATGATCGGACAGGAACGGTAAAACTTCCAAAACTATCAAGTTAGATGGTGATTATGATTATGTTTATTTATCTAATTAAATTTCATTTTGTTTTTCTACGAAATATGGTAAATGACAGCTTGTGGTGTCACTCACGCAAGAGGCGTTGCAGCGAGTGGTCCCGCCTGCTCAAAAGCCGATCGGACAGTCAAATCTCTAACTCATATCAATGGAAGTATTTGGGGTCTCATTCCATCCAAATCTCCAATTCAAAAATCATATAATGTGTACTTTCTTCTCTTGCCTTTGATTTTTAGACTGCATATTATCGTTTGGAGTGATTTGGTTTTCTTGAAGACATATTACTATGGTGAAAGCAGACTGATTTTCCATTTTTTTAAAATAGAGTTATTCTCGTTGTTTCCAATGCTTTTATTATGGGTGATATATTAACCTTTTCACATTAACAAAATAATAAAAAAATGAAGTGAATATGTACATTTGAGTATTATAAAAATGCCTATATCACTCTTAAGAAAGAGTGTTTCTATAGTGCACCTTGGATGCATATCATTTTTGTAGACATTCTCACTTTAATTTTTTTAAAATGAATGCTTATCTAAATACTAAAAAATGTTTAGTTTGCTTATATGTGGGCACATGATGGACTTTAAGTCTACCATTGAATTTGCCATTAAGAAAACCTATGAATCTTAGGTGCATCTAAAACGTGTGCAATCTTAGGGACGGAGGGAGTACAAGGAAAACTAAGGGCATACTTTATATACTTCCCGTGTGAAATCTGTTTATAGTACATCTATGTTCATATAATTAATCTACAATCTTTTCTTCTTTATTTACAGTATAGTTCAGTTAAGAGAGTCTGAGCATCCATTTCTTGACGTAAAATGTGCCTTTCGTTTGGCACTGATGTTTTCTTGAATTGCTTTCTCGTTAGCCATGGCTTCGCTGATGCTTTCGTGAAGTGCATTGCACAGCTCATCAAGTGCAAGCATTGGAAATGGCTCTTCTATGAGAACACCAACCTATTCAAAATTTTAGCAAGGAATTAGATGATACCCTTCTGATTGGTTATTCAAAAGAACACAATTTTCAGGTGGCCAATGGTTCTTGCTAAGGTACCAGTTATAGAATTCAATTACATGTCCACCTAACATGCATTCTAAGAATCCTTTTGTTTTTTGGTGTTTGGTGAAAGTCTAAACAAGATTCAAATTCGATATATCTCCATATCGCAAGATTCTGTCTAGTTTTTTCCAACTCATTTCAGTGTTTTCCATCTTCTCCCAATTTTTTCCAACTTGCAACCCTGTTTTTACAACCCAAGCGAATAGAGCCTAAATGGGGGTGTTTTGATATTTTTCTAATTATGGGTGATATCAATCCAGAGGTTTTGATACCCCCACAATCGTAGGCAACCTATTGCCGCCGGCCACCACCACCGCCTGTCACTAACAACCGTTTCCCCAAACACTTTCATTGTGGTAGCAAAGGAAGAAGAAGAAGAAGAAGAAGAAGAAAGGAAGGCAAAACAAACCTCTTCAATGCAAAATAGAGAAGCGGCACTGATGAAAGTAGCAGGGATCACCATCCAGTGGCACTCATCCCATAGTATAATGGGGAGCGTGAGATGCCAAAGGACCAAAAACCTTGATGTTAGCCGTGTGTACGACAGCGGGATGGGAATGCCGACAAGCTGCTCGCACGCGCCAAGGCTTTCGTGGAAACATGAGATCTTTGATTCCTACATATTGATCCCCCAAACAAATAACGAAGTTAGAAAACATTTAAATTTAGGGAATCTAGAGCTTGTTCTCTTCAACTTATTCTCCTTGCTTGTTACCTTTCTTCATTGGAATTAGATCTGAAACAACTTTAAATATAACTACTATCAGATCAGAACTTAATTGAAGAAGATCAGAACCAATCCGATAAGTTGAAGAAAACAAGCCCTTACCGTGTCTGGCGTGCTTGTAAAACAAAACAAAACACAACAGCAAAACCAATAAAACTTCATTAAAAGTAGAGACTAGTGAGGATTATTTCCAAAAGACACAGGATACGCATGAGAATTACCAGTAGCTGAAGCTTTGTTTTCTCTATAGTGAGAGAACGAATGCAATGTGATATAAACTCAATGATGCAGCGTGGTGGATGCTTTGAACCCAGAACTATAGCCAGATCATCAGCTTCAAGCAAGTTTTTTAGGTCACTTTCTATATCCGAGCCATACACTAAATGGCACTGCATTGAAGAAAAAAAAGGATCTTATAACTATGTGTGATGATTTCCAATATTTGTACTTAAATAAAACCAAAAATCTCTTCACTTGAACTTCTCCCTTGGCTTGTGGTAGAAAGCTCACTTAATGGAGAAGTTCACCCAAGTTTGAACCCTAGCAGAGGTAGAGGCATTGGCTCTTTGTGCGTCATTAGAAACATGATCATATTCTAGTTTGCAGTTATCAAATTATAAATTCCAAACTACAGTTAAAACTAAGGCGAAAAAAAAAAACAAAAACAAACCTTAAGAGCAACTGGAAAAGCCATTATATACTGTAAGAGTGATTTCCTAAGCAATGCATCACTCTGACAATCAACAACAGCGATCACTTGTGTTGCCATGTTGTTTGCCCCTGCAATCACATTACTCCACGCTTTCCGGCCCTCCTCTAGCCTCGAGTAGGAGGCCTCAGTCCGGAACACCAGAAGAAGCGCCAGCGCGGGGGCCGTCAACTGGTATGGCAGAGAAGAGGCCCTCAGCACCGGGAAAAACTCAGGCGGCAGCCAATTCAGATCTACCGCGGAGTTGTAGGCCGCGACCGCGGCGGCGACGGAGGTGAGCGCGGTCACCGGAGGGACCAGCGAGAGGATCACCCTCGAGCTCAGGACGGTGGAGAGATGCCTGAGGTGCCTCAGGGAGCTCCGATGCAGCACCCAGTCGCCGTGCTTGTAGAGGCGCCGCTTCTGCTGCATCCGGGTCTCTTTGATCGCGTCGGCCCAGTCGGGCACTCTCCGGAGGATCCGCGGGAGGTTCGGGTTCTGGGATGAACAGAGGACTCTGAAGCAGGGCTTTGTGGGAAGGACGCGGGAAATTTGTTGGATGGGGAATGGTGGTGATGGGAGAAGAGGGGTTTGACATGGAAGGAAATTAGGGTTAGGGTTTGTGGAAGGATTGGAGGGAAGAACGGTCATGAGGACGTTGGGACAGAGGGATTGAAGAAGAAATGGGAATTACTGCGTCACAAATCTTTGATCCATAGAGAAGACGAAGATATCTCCATCACACCAAACTCTACTCAAATCAACATTTTGATTAAAGTAGGAAAATAAAGAGGATAATCTTTTGTTGACTTTTCAAAATACCTTTAATGTGATGGATAAATTATTAAGAAAAAGATACGATGTGATACATAGAATATGAAAAAGTGAAAGGTATTAAAAGTAGTTTTTTAATAGAAAATGGACATACTTTAAAGAACATCACAAATTCACTAATTTACCTACCATCCATTACTTGAGACTCTACTCAAATCATAATATATTAATTTTTTCTCTAATTTTATAGTTTATACTTCTTCATCTAAAAATGTAAGTAATATTACGCTAAATGAAGTAATATTTTAAATTTTTTCAATCTGTTTTATTTAAAGAATGGTCTAAAAATACATAGTAAAAAATAAAATTTAAATATTTTAAAACTACATAAAAAATTCTACAAAAGAAGTGATGATAAGAATATTTTATTTTATGAAATAATTAATGAAAATGTGAAAATAAATGAAATTTTTTGTGATTTTTAAATAGTGAAATGTTGTTTACATTTTAGGACGAATGGCGCATATATTTAAAAAACGCATTGGACTATATGAAAAATGCATAAATATATAAACACAACTAATTGAAAAATGCTGCAAAAAAAAAAAAGAAACAATGAAAAAACAGCGGGTTCCCATGATATTGGAATCTCATGTTATGAGATGATCTGGGGGTACTCCGATGTCCTAATTGTGAAATTGACGGCTCTTAATCTCCATGGTAAACTCTCTACCCCGCCCCGACCCGGATATCCCCCACACCCCTTCAACTGGACTCCACAAGTTAATTTTGACTTTGAATTCAAATTTGAACTCCAAAGTCAAAATTAACTTCTAGGGTGCAACTGAAGAGGGTGAGGGTGTGTTCAGATCAGGGCAGTGTGGGGGGTTTATCTACGCTAAGAACCGTCAATTTTATGAACGGGACACCGAAGCCTCCTGGGTCATCTCATGACACTGCATGTCATGCAAAGTGTCCCAAAGCAAAAAATGCAGTAACACCATTGTTAAAGGCATATTTGCATCGGCGAAGATGAGAGAGGGAAGAGGCACTCAAAATGAGTTTGAGTTTGGGGAATGGCAGGGGAAAATTCAAGTTTTAAAAAGAGTAAAATTCCATAATCTAGTGACGTGTTCTGACATTAACATTAGAATTAATGCTCTAACTAAGGACAATCCACTCTCGTTTCCATTTTAGAGGAATTAGGGCATTTACGTCCATTTTATATAAATTTTGAATTAAAAATTATGAATATTATTTCAAGACTTACGACATATTTTATGCTAATACTCCTATTTAATTTCATTTATTCATAATTTCCTTAAATCCTCTATGCTTTCAAAATTGTTGGTACTATTTATGTGATTTCTACACCACACACACATAGGTATAATATCATTGTTTTCACCCATCTAAGTGAAAATATTTTGCATTTTCTGTTATTGGAACAAAGAAGTAACTATCCTTTTATTAAAGGTAAGAAAAGAAAAACATCTTAGCTTAAATCATACAACAAACATGTTCCTGTGTGAGATAATTGAGTATGCATGTCTGCCTTTTTTAGTAGTTGGAATCTAGCTACTATTTCTAGATAAAAAATTAATGTGAACAAAATCACTTTCCTAAGAGAAAATAAAAAGATTATTCATTCAAACAAGAAAAATAATCAGAAAATTTAGCCACTCAGTCAGTAGTCAGTTTACTGTGCATCATGAGAACTACATATGGATGTCACTACTAGAATAAGTCGAATTTGTCGCCAATTTTAGTGAGGAGCCCGCAACCCTTGAAATCTTGCGTCTATTTAGTTTTTATCCGTCACAAACAATTTATATATTTTTAGGTTGGTTTAAGCGACGATAAAATGTTTAAATATTTTCGTACTTTTTTTTTTATAATTTTTAAAAATATAATTGTGAAGAATTTATTCATGTAAATGGAAAATTAATAATGGACTAGTGACGGCTTCGCCGATGAAACTTTACGTCGGCTTACGCGACACTAGTAATTCTTAATTTTTCTATCGGAGACCACAAGAGTCCTGTCCAGCGCGACGATTTTAGCTAGATAACCAGGTTCTACATACCATTCTTTTTCAGTTTATCAATTACGTTAAATGACATTTCTAATTTTTGAAGTGTATTTATATGATTTCATATTGAAGTGTAATAAATCTGTGTTCTTTGTTGAGTCTTGCTACTTTGAATTACCTCTTGGTGATTACATAAATTGATACTTGGAAATATTTTAGTTTAAAGTTATGCCCACCGATTGTTTGATGAAATGCCACACTTAACAAGAAGGTGAGACAACAATATACTTTTGGGTTTTTTTTTAATATCTTTATACTCTGTTCTGTTTTTTTGAACTGGTTCATACTTGAGTCCTTTTTTCTGGTTTTGTTTTGGTTCACCAAGTGTTTGATGAACTGATTTTTTTTGTATTATGCTCTGTTCTTTATGCGTGAACTGCTTTATACTTGAATTGGTTTATACTTGAACTGATTTTTTTGGTTTTATGCTCTGTTCTTTGGTTCACCAAGTGTTCTGTTTTTTTGAAGCCATTAAACAAATATGTATTCTGTTCTTGAAGCCATTAAACAAATAGGTATTCTGTTCTTTGGTTCACCAAGTGTTCTGTTTTTGAAGCCTTTTTTGGTTTTATGCTCTGTTCTTTGGTTCACCAAGTGTTCTGTTTTTTGACGAGGACTATGATAACAATTCCTCAAGCTCTGAGGATATCAATAACGACGATGACCATGAAATGAGTGGTGAGGAATCTGATGATGACAGTTATTCTGAGCTGAGCATGAGAGTAATGAGGAGGATCGTGACATCGGTGGCAAAAACCTTAAAGGTGATGAAACTGAAACAATTTCACGCGAACCTCACCGTAAGCGTGTTCGTGCAATCCCTCGAGAGGAGTGGCCCAAGGATGAATCTGGACGATGGATTCTTCGCTGTGTTGGAAACGGGTACTATATTCTTTAAACATTCATATGTTGTCTCAGAGAATCATTAATATAATGTTCACAATTGAACTTCTTTGTAGGTGGGTTTCATCACAACCGGTAGTAGATGCTTTGAACGATGCAATTATGAGCTCGTATAGGGATGCTTGGCCGAGTTGGACTTTGGTGCCTGAAGATGTTAAGGCCAGATGGTGGGATTTTTTAAAGGTGAGGTTAATACTTTATCTACTTTCATTATGAATCATGATTTTTAAAGCTAGACTCAATGTTTTTGGGTTCTTGCAACCTCTATAATGATTCGTTTACTCCTATTTGTCATTTGTCAACATCATTTGTCGTGTGAATGTTCGATGATGGACCTCTGTCTGTTACTTTTTTATTCTTTCTTGTATGAAGATCTTACAGGTTGCTTTTTTTTTTTAAACAAAAGTTGTAGTAGTAGCATGTATTTTACATACTCAAAACTTAAACTTCCAACAGCAGGGCTGCAACATAGCTTCATAGCTTCAGGCAGTGACATTGGCATTCATCTTAGCCATTTCTTCAAACAAGTATTTTGGATTCTTCTGCGTAATCACCAGTGCTATCATCACTTCAATGTCACTGCTATCATAGCCAATTCTAACAATTAAACTCTTGTGCAATTAAACTCTTGTTTCATATAGCCAATTCTTTGGCAATTTCAGGATCTGTCTCAACAGTACATTCTGATTTTTATTTGTCTTTCTTCACCAAGTGATGATATATTTTGGATTTAATATTTTTGTGCCGTTTTGCTTTCATAACTGCCATATAAAACATAAATGATCATGAATATGGTGCAATATTCACCTCTTTTTTTACACAATATGGATTACACAAGTACATACTGACTTGGTATTCAACATACAGACCTTTTTGTTTTAAATTTGTCAACATCATTTCGTTATAACATGTTATTAACATGATGTTGTCATCTAAAATGCAGGAGCGATGTACCTGGAATCCCATTCGTGCTGACACCATGAAAAAAATTGGAAACACAAGGGATCAAAGCGTCTTTCTAGTTTGCTTTGCCATGCAAGAGCTGCGAACAAAAGGCCAAATTGGTGTGGAGAAACTGCTTGAAATGACTTAAAAACGTACTGGTCTACAAAAAAATATAAAATAATATATAATCAGAATTCGAAGAATCGAGGTTCCGCTAAAGGGGGAGCACTCCACACCACTGGCTGCGTCTCACACCTCGATGTAATTGAGCAAATGGTATGATTAGCATTAAGAAAATACTTAATTAAATTCTTTTATTCCATATATACTATTCTTTGAGTAACTTTTGAGGCTTATTATGGATGGTTGGGAAATAACCTCTCTTTGTGTGTTTCTTATTATGGTCAAGCATATACTTGACCAGTCATATATATAAGAATTGCAGCAAGTGTGATCTGGAGGCTTAGACAACTGCCAAGTCTGGGAAATAACATCTCTGTGTTTCTTTAATTTAAATAATCATTGCTACAAGTACTTTGTTTCTTTATTTTATATAGTCACTATTCTTTGTTAATCTTTATTTTAAATAGTAAATAGAAACAACGTCCCATGCAAGTGGATGAGGTCTTTCTAATCACTTGCCAGCATAAGGATGGAAGTTGGGTCGATTCACGCTCCACGGAAACATATGTACGTACTTATTTTTTCAGAATATATTATAACTATTAAACATTCAAGTATATTAACATGTTACATTTCAAAAGAAAATAAAGGAGATTGCTGAAACTGAAGATGGCTCTATAAGTGGCACACGTAATATCAACAGCAGTAAAAAGTAGCGGTTTGGCAAGAGACGGTTGGAGGAAAGTGCAAAGGAAAAGTGTATGGGACGGCTCAATTGTTCGTATTACTCTAGTATGGGTCATGAAATTAAAGTATTAGTGATTTTTATGAATTTTGTGACGAATGACATTAAAGTGTTTATTATGTTTATGTTGTATATTTTAAAATATGTTTAAACTCCCATCCCTTTCAATATGAATGTTTTTGTTTATAGGAAATTTTTTATTAAATAAATTGCGTGGGTTAAGCCCTTGCCAATATTCTTTTATATTTGAACTTTAGCAATGAGTTCCTCTCCACATAAACATTGAGACAAATACCTGGGCGTTCCCATGGATGAGGTTTTCATGACATTGGGTTCCAATGTCATGGGATGACCCGGGGGCGCTCCGGTGCCCTTTTCGTAAAATTGACGGTTCATGCCCCCCTAACCCCCCCGGTAAATCCCCCCACCCCGCCCCGACCCGAACACACCACCTACCCCTGTCAATTGCACCCCACAAGTTGATTTTCACCGACATAAATCGGTCTCCAAAATTGTGAGAGGATAGCCAACACTAATTACCATGGGCTTGACCGACACTAATTAGTGAGGGTTAAACCAACGAAAAGATGTGAGGAGCAGGCCGGCCAACGCAAACTAGGAACGGTTTGACCGATACTAGGAATTAGCATCGAGCAAATTATTTTCAAAAAATGGGGTTTTGCACGTAAAAACGAAATAAGAAGAGTTTTGATTAACATAGGGAACATATAATTAGGACTAAAACATATGGAGTATTTAATATACCAAAATAGAGTTAATTACTCTTAATGTTTATATACTTAAAAACGAGGAAAAAGACCAAGTATGAGTGACACATTAAAAATATATCAAAATATTACTAAAAAAGTTGGAAAAATTATTTTTGAAGGACTTAGTTGAGACATAAAAAAGATGAACAAATTTATTTAAACCTCGTTCTATCATATATATCTTCGTTATTCATCTACGCTATTCTTTTTTTAAAAAATCAAGGGCAAATGTGGAAGAAAATTCTTGGGTATGAGGAGTAACTTGCTATATGGATGGATTTCATTGTCTTATACGTACTAGCTAGTAGCTAGTTGCATGTGCATTAATTATATTTTACTTGTAATGAGCCATACATGGATCATCCATTAAAAAAGGTTGCATGAATAAATTGGGTAAAATTGCTAAAAGAACAAAAAGGGACCAAAACACTCATTTAGCCATACATGAAAGCATCTTTCCTTCCTTGTACATATGTATGTAGAAGACACTTCATAATCCTAATTAACATGTTCACACATATTCTCACAAAGCATCTTTGACAAGAACAATTCCAAGTACGTATACGGTGTCTTATACTTGGTTCGAAAATGACATCGATATTTTTGTGAATGAAGTTTGCAAAATTTGACCCAAAAAACAAATTTAATTCTATAGAATTTTTTTGAGATGGATGATATTATTTGGGAAAGGAGCTTGAGCTTCAATTCACTTATTGATTTTTTATCTTATTAATTGTTTCATTAATATTTTTTGATGATGAAGTGTACATACTACACCACGTCGTAGAAATAATTGCCATATTAGAAAATTGTTACCCGGGGAGTAACATGGGGTCCCGGGACCCACCTTGAGTCCTATGGGGTCCTGGGACCCCACGGACCCCGGTGTAGGTCCATATAGGTATTTGTTTTGTAAATATGTTTAATATATAAAAGATGCGTACCAGGAAGTGAGCTAAATGGCGTTTGGTTCAGTGGAAGATCTTCGTAATTTAGAGTTAGTTTTTTTTTCTTTTAAAAAAAGAGCATGGAGCAAAACGATGTCGTTTTACGCGTAAAAATTAAAACGCGTAACCCCTATTTTCTCTACAAATTTGATCTCTCTTCTCCAATTCTCCATTTAGAATCTTTAATTTTGAACCCTAACTTTCATCTTTTAGAGCCAGTTTTTTCTTTTCTAAAAGAAGAGCATGGGTAAAACGATGTCGTTTTGCGCGTAAAAATTAAAACGCGTAACCCCTATTTTCTCTACAAATTTGATCTCTCTTCCCCAATTCTCCATTTAGAATCTTTAATTTTGAACCCTAACTTTCATCTTTTAGAGCTAGTTTTTTCTTTTCTAAAAGAAGAGCATGGGGTAGTCTGTTTTTTTCCTTTACTTTATATAAAGAAGCATGGAGCTTATAGTGAGTAAAACGACATCGTTTTGCTCCATGCTCTTTTTTTAAAAGAAAAAAAAACTAACTCTAAATTACAAAGATTAGGGTTCAAATTAAAAACGCGTAACCCCTATTTTCTCTACAAATTTGATCTCCCTTCCCCAATTCTCCATTTAGAATCTTTAATTTTGAACCCTAACTTTCATCTTTTAGAGCCAGTTTTTTCTTTTCTAAAAGAAGAGCATGGGTAAAACGATGTCGTTTTGCGCGTAAAAATTAAAACGCGTAACCCCTATTTTCTCTACAAATTTGATCTCTCTTCCCCAATTCTCCATTTAGAATCTTTAATTTTGAACCCTAACTTTCATCTTTTAGAGCTAGTTTTTTCTTTTCTAAAAGAAGAGCATGGGGTAAAACGATGTCATTTTGTGCGTAAAAATTAAAACGCGTAACCCATATTTTCCCTGTAAATTTAACCTTTCTTCCTCAATTCTATATTTTGAATTTTTAATTTTGAACCCTAACCTTGGTCGACTCTTCATCTCTCTTTCCCGCCACCGCCACTGCCGCTGCCACTACAGCAGCCAATTCTGTGGCCGCCGATGCCACCGAAGCGGCTGCCGCCGCTGCGGCGGCCACCGCTGCTGCCACTGCAGCCGCCAATGCGGCCGAAGCCACTGCCGCCCTGACCACCGCTACCATCGCAGCTGCCAACACTGTGGCCGAGGCCGCCGCCGCCGGTGCCGCGCGCTGCTGCCCCTGCTCTCCCTGCTGCTCCCGCCATGGTCGGGTTGGGTGGGGATGGAGGATCCTCGCTATCATTGGGAGGATCCTGGGGCGGATTTGGAATTTTGTAGGCATTTGCCGGTTTTTCCTGGTGATGCACGGTAAAAATATTATTTGTACGTATTATGCACGATAAGAATATTATTATTATGTATTAATAATTTGATAAAATAAATTATTCTTTTCATATCTTATTTTATAAAACTTTTTAAATATTTCAAAATATGTAATTTGTACGTGGTATTTTTTAATTCTATATCAATTTATAAATAAAATAATTTTAAAAAATATGATATTTGTGCGTTGCTGGAAACGGAAACAATTTCATGAACATAGAGAATACAAAAAACTTAATAATTTTTCTATATTCATATACAATTAATTGATACTACAAAACAACTCAATAGTATACCTTATGTATGATAAAGATTTTATAATCCTCAAGCGTACAAAAAGAAATCATAGAGCGAAAAGAACAAAAAATTATTTATTATCATGACCTCATATATATATATATATATATATATATATATATATATATATATATATATATAGGGGCTGGATCAGGTGAGAATGCACCTTAGTGAAAGAAATAAGAATAAAATCTAGCCTTTGGATCGGATGCATCGTGCGGCTCAGATTGCATTCTGCACTCAGATTTTGAGATAGTGCATTTTCAAAGGATTTTGATGCATTTCGACATGATGCATTTTTAACCCTTTTTGGTGCACCTAATTTTGATGCAATCTTGACCCTTAGATCTCACAATCTAAAGCACCAGATTCATTCTTATTTCTTTCATAAGATCGCATTCTCACCTGAACCAATATATATATATATATATATATATATATATATATATATGCAATGTAAACGATTTCGGGAATTTTATAAATAAATAGATATAGTCAAAACATAAATGAGAAATTGGGAGGGTTTCCTTTGAGGTTGATATATGTGGCAACTACAGGCTTCTTCTCAGCTTCATGTTGTTGTCACACTTCGGGCTTCTTTGTTTCATGTCGTCTGCTCGAGCCAAAGCTTTCACCCTTCTTGAATCTGAAATTCATAACAAAGAAAAAGAAATCAAGATGCAAAAAATGTGTTGGTTAATTAAGAGCTCGATCAGGTGTGAACCTACTTGCACAAAGAACACCATACACCGTGACCGCAACTTGATAAGAATGATGAAGAATCGCCCGAAAAAGGCATACAATAGAATTTACATCCAAAATGGTAAGTAAAATCAAAATTGAATTTGTAATTGAAGTGGTGTCAAATAAAACGTTGGGGAATACTTGCACTTATATGCCAAATCATAACAATGAAAAACAACAATGTCCACATATAACAAACCTTGAGTAGCTTGAAGCAATGCGTACAACTTTTAAAATACCATTTGACGAAAAAGGAAAAAAAAAAAACTTTTACTGGATTCCAGCTTTATTAATCCGATACCAGCAGATGAACTGAAAGCATTAGAACAGCTTCTCACGCCTGTAATGTGTATCTCATGGCAATGATTGTATCATTTATGCTCTATTTGGAGATGAAATACCAAGACAAATGAAAGATTGAACCTCCCTAAAAATGAAGCAAATGATGTATGACTTGCATATAGAAAACTTTAGGAGAAGATGATTTCCATTGATCACATCACAGCATTATATACATAAGGTAGTTAGCAAAAGGTTAGGCAGGTGATCGAGAAACGTACGCTACATTTGACATAAAACTAACCAACTACAAGATAAATACAAAGACTAAGTAAATAATATTAAGATGTTAATAATTATCCTTGATATTGCATTCATAAGCTTAATTAAAGAAAAAAAGCAACTCTTCTGTGGAGGCTCACATCTTTGTTTCCACCTAGAGCAATGTGGAGTGAAAGCTACCACGGATGCAATACGTGCCATTGCACTTTGCACCAATGCACCACCATGATACAGAAATCATCACAGCCCCTTCATACATGCATACTGCATAGGGTTGTAAAACGAACGAATCGAATATTGTGAAATTTTATTCATATTTGAAAAATGATAGCATTATTCATATTCGTTTTTTATTCGAATAATTATTACTATTCGTATTCGATTTGATATTAAAATCAAATATTCGTATTCGTATTCTTTTATGAAATATGATTTTTTATTTTTTAGGTTTTATAGCTACAAAAACTAGTAAAAAAATTAGCTCAAATAAGAGTAAAATATGGAGAAAGTGCCAAAATATAAACTCTATATTTTATCTTTAAAATATGGAGTTTGCACTGTGGTAATGTGACACTGCATATGAATAATTCACAATACTTTTTAGTAATGTACATGGTAATGAATAACATTGTAAATGCATTTTAACTCTTATTTCGAGAATAAAAATATATAACTCCTATTTTGGTTTATTTTCAATATTTAATTTTACTCTAGTCTTTTTCTCAAAATTAATCGACTACTAAAAATGGCATGCCTATAACACCAACAATCTAGTTAGATCCAACGAGACTAGGGACTGGAGAAGATGTGTGTAGGCAATATTGCCCCTACGTAGACTTTGTATTATGAGCCAAACATATACTCCGAGTATTAGATATAAATTTCTATATTTAGATTCAAATATATTCATTAACATATCGAATCGAATACATATACATTCATATTCGTATTCGTTTTTCTTTCGAATTCTAATAAATATTTATATTCGTATTCGCATTCATTTTTTCGAATATGAATAATTGAATTCGAATACGAATCACGAATCGAATCAAAATTATTCGTTCGTTTTACAACCCTATTACTGCATATTAGAATAAACATTCCTTAGTTATCATATTCTTAAAATTTCAGTGGTTAATTTTATTCCAATAGTTAACAATTCCTATTTGAAAAAACATGCAGTAGCCATACAACTAAATGAAATACAGGACAATATGTTTGGATATCAATTGCTTGATGATAATGCATTCAAACTAATGTGCAAACAATCAACAATTTAATAAACGCATCCCTAAATTAGTGTTCATTTTCTCTATTTAATTGTACTATTTTATATTTAAAAATCAACTGGTAAAAAAGAGAGGTGTAAACCATGAAAGAAATAATCAAACTTTGAACACAGATTAACTTTAAAGGAGCATAGAGAAATGATTTGTTTTGCCAAACTTCTGCAATGTTTAGACACTTTTTTGAGGAAACTGACGTAATTTTTTAAAGAAAATGAAGAAAAGAATTTACCTTTTCTCTAAAATTGTCATCTTTTTTGTGTTGCGCGCAGAGGCTAGACTTGAATAACTTCTACTCAAATTTTTACCCAGTCTTGGAAAAAAAGGTTACCCGGTCCAATACAGCAGCCAATTCTGTGGCCGCCGCTGCCACCAAACTGGCTGCTACTCAAAATGTCTGTGCAACACAGACACTTTGTGTCTGTGTGTGTCTGTGTTGGCTTTGGTGTACACTTGGGGTACCCCATGTTGGTGTACCCCTAGCTTAATTTAGTCCTTATTATTGTAAGTTTGCTATGAGTTGGTTTCATTTCATCGTTTTCATGTTCGCGGCGGTCTTCTCCGTTCTCGTGGTTCTATGGCTGATTGGCCTTTGCCGCCGCGAGCGGCTAAGGAGGGTGGCTGCAAGGCCCGCCACCGGGAGCTGCCGCCGCACCTCCAAACGAGCGGCAGTGAATGCCTACGCGTTTTTTTTTGTTTCTTGAATTTCTGTTCTCCTCTTCCTCTTTCTCCTCTTTCTTTTTAGATGTTAATATCAGTATTAATGATGTTGTATTTCGTCATTAATGGAGTCATTTTTTAGTTTAATCAAATTGAGTCATTTATGACATCTGCGACTTCAATTCTTACTGTCCTCTGATTTCAATTCATTTATCCAATTTAAGGGCATGGGTTGGAATTATGCAATATGAGTTGTTAGGATCATTAGTTAACTTGTTTGATTGCAGATTTAATTGGGATGAAACATTTTTTTCCCAATTTAATTTTTTTCATTTGTGATGTAAAAAAAGAGAACATTCTCTCTCCAATCTCCAGTGTCATTCATCCATCAACTCAACTGTTTGACAAATTGCATAATTGGGAAGCAAAAAGGGAAATGCTTGGTTCACAAACTCAAACTTCACAAACTTACCATTTGTGAACTTCAATAAAAAAAAAAATAGTCTAAAATATTTTTAAAATAAAAATTTAAACCATAAATAGCAAGTTTGTAGAGTTTGTAATCATTCTGTTTGTGAACGTAGTATTGCTCAAGCAAAAAAGACAGAGATAGAGAACGCCTGGAGAGCTCATTATTGTTATTTCAAAGTCTTTTTTTATTTTTGACCTACGACTTTGTTTTTTATTTTCTTCTTTTAAGTCCCCAATTTTGACTTAAAAATCATGTATTACGAGTCACAAAAGATGTGTACAATTATCTTGTCTCATAATAATAAAGCATCAATGTAATTTTACTTTTTTGTTCTCCCTCTTTCTGCTTGGAAATTTGCAACTTTCATTTGTAATGTCTTGTTTCAATAT
Source organism: Cuscuta australis (assembly GCA_003260385.1). NCBI lineage: Eukaryota > Viridiplantae > Streptophyta > Magnoliopsida > Solanales > Convolvulaceae > Cuscuta > Cuscuta australis. The sequence goes on along the minus strand of NQVE01000015.1, from coordinate 4,303,187 downwards.
AATATTAGAGATTAGCGTTAGTGTTTTGAATAAATTATTTTAAAAACGCTATAGTTAGACGATTTTTCTTGATAAATTTTTTCAAAATGCGAACGTTAATCATTAATGTTTTTCCAAATAGACCCTAAGTTTAAAAGAATTAATGAAAGTATATTGGGAGGAAATTAAAGTACAAAATTCATAAGATTTTCAAAGTCTAAGAGAAACCACTTAATTACTGCTTTTTTTAATCATTTTTTTTTAAAAAAAAGAAATTTGTTTTGAATGTTTTCGAACCAGATCTATAGCTTATTCCGAACAAATTTAAAATTAGGGTTTAATTTTATTATATGGTCCCAAGTTGACATGTGATGGACATGGACGTGGCTAGGCGTTTGTACACGTGAGTAATGACAAATTACAACTATGGGTCTATGGAAGGCTAAAGAAAGGGTACCCATAGGGGTAGGGATGGGGACAGAAACAGAACAGTGAATTGAAACAAAAGTGGTGTCATATTTGAAGATTCAAAAATGGGGGGAGTCTCTGGTAGCAACCGTGTGGGGGCGACCACCTCTGAAAAATGGGGGGAGTCTCTGGTGCGCATTAGGATATGGTCTAGCTAATTGTTGTGCTTGGGTCACCGTGATTTACCTCCTCTCACATTCCCGTCGGGTCGGGGGTGAGGGGCGCCCGGGGTGAGCGATTTCACCTTTTGGAGAGTGAATTGAAACAAAAGTGGTGTCATATTTGAAGATTCCATTATCATCTAATACATCAACAAGTGCCAAATCTCTCTCTATCTAACGTACCTATAAACGTTTATTTATGCCTTTTTTTTTGCATAACATTTTTTTCCTGAATAAATTTACGCATATCTCAAAAATTGTACTTTTAAAATGTATAATAACGATTCACATATATTTGGTGTGAATATAAGTGCGAGGCTGATATTTTACATTGGCATAAAATATCACTGGAAATTTGTAATCACACTAATATTTTATGTCAATGTAAGCTATCAAAATATAAAATAAATTTTTTGAGTACAATTAATATTTATGATCCACCTATGGCAAGGTGGTTCATTTGAAACTTTTCCAGTGCTCCAAATAGAAAATTAATGATTCTTACCGCCTTAACCTCTCCCTAAATTCGACATAGCACCCTATCTTAGCCCGACCCCTACACCCCCACTCTAGACCCTATTTTACCCAATCCAAATGTGTGATTATTATGCAATGCATAATATCCACACATTTGGAGGACGTAAAAGGAGAGCCTAGAGTGGAGGCACGTGGGTCAGGTTGCGGTGGTAAAACTATAAGTTTAGAGTAGTGAGAGGAAAAGCCCATCATAGCTGTAAGATTAAAAACAATTACACGTGAGTTAGTTGTTTGATAAAACAATTACACCTGTAAGATCGGAATAGTTCCAGATATATTTATATTCCTCTATCTTAAAAAACTTTACCCGCTTTCTCTTTTTGAAAGTCCTAAAAAACATTTCTCACTTTATTTCATTTTTTAGTAATGAACATATGACTCACGAGATTTCTCTCTAACCTGAACAAATTTTGATCATACACTTTTTGCTTTCCAACACTTTTCTTAAACTTCATGAAAGCCAAACTGGGTAAAGTTGTTTGCGACGAAGGGAGTATTAGCTTAAAAGTTTCTTGCACGTACAGAAAAGAGACAACCAAGCAATCATCAAAAGAAGAAATACAGTGTAACTGCTTAGAAAGGACTCACATTTGATGGACGATCCAGCAAGACAAGTCAGTCTGGATTTCGTATTGGCCTCGGCCAATGGACCCGATTCCTCCTTGCTTGCATTGCGAATATCCCAAACACGTATGTTGCCATCCGATGAAGCAGATGCTACTAAATACGGATCGACCTCAGCAGAGGAATTGTCATTGTGGGAGAGCACAACAATGCCTTTAATTCGGGCTGAATGTGCCTTGATGATGCTGTATGCAACCTTTCCACTTTTTGTGTCCCATGCAGTAATGTTCTGGTCCTCCCCACCAGTAAATAGTATGCCACCCTGTAAAAGATTGGTTCAACCGTTCAATTACAGAACATATAGAAAAAACAAGAAGGTAATAGCTTAAGAATCTCTTCCATTAACCTTTGAACATAAGAAACAACCAGCATCTTAAACAACAAACAATTATATATAGAAACATGCATATGCATCAGATGAAGTTGTCTTTGGGTTGATAATATGACATATTGTGCCTGCGCGTACACACACCCTCCTCATACCCTACTCTCGTGGGACAAATCTAGGTTGTTGTTGTTGTTGTTGTGCCTGTGCCACATAGCTAGTCATTAATAGACTAGTCAAAATTTGACCTGGCCAGTTTTTTAGCCATGACATGTCAGAAAAATTATTAAATTTTGAGCTAGAAGTTTGTGATCTGAAACCTAAACGGAACGCAAAGTCAGTTCGACTCGTTGAGGAAAGACTTTTCCAAAATGATGCCCTTAATGCGAAATACTCCCTCCGTCCCACTGTTTTTGTCCACTTTTCCTTTTCGGGCCGTCCCACTGTTTTTGTCCACTTAATTTGGTAAGAAAAACTTATCTAAAAGTCTGTTTTACCCTTCAGGTCAACAAAATCACTTCCTCCATTAATATCCTCATATTCCAATCCACCCATCATTTACTCCGCCTCATCTTACACTGTATATGTGTGGCTAAGCTCTTCTCCATTCTAGATCCTTCTCCTTTCGTCTCCTCCTACCCATCTCTTGTGAAGCAATCTTGTTATCTCTCATGTTCTTCTTCTTTAGATCCGATCCCTTTCTCTCTCATATTTTTGCTTAGAACAGATCTTGTTCTCTATCATCATCTAGCTTAGATCCGATCTCGTACTCTCTCATCATTTTGCTTAGATCTGATCTTTCTAGAAAAATAAATGGAGTCCTTCTTTCTGAGCCATTCATTGAAGCTGCGAAGCTGGATTTGATCCAAGCTTCACTATTCCACTGGATTATCATGCACCGTCTAAAAAGGCAATTTTAAAAATCTGGCTTCCATTGATATTTAAGAAAGAGGGCAGGGGTTCTAATTTTAGGTTTAGAGGCAAGTTTTTTTCAACTTCATGTGTGGTTAAAGGAGGAAAATGCACTGCAAAGTGCTTTGTACAGTACATTTGTAATGCTTAATGCTTCTTCCTACAGTGATCAATTTGATTTGATAGTTTTTTCCTATCCTTCTCATCGTGGCCCATAAGGGCATTTTAGTCCTTCTATACTCTCTTGTCCCACTTACTTGGTAATTTGCCAAAACTAAAGTGGACAAAGATAATGAGACAGAGAGAGTATAAAAGTGATAAAAACCATGTTAATGTATTATTTTCTTTCTATTCTATTTTGACACATCCTATTTCTATTCGAACAATGAAATGATATTGTATTGTTGTTTTAGTCTTCTGATAACGTACAGAGTAATTGAAATCACTAAGGGAAAAAAATACAATAACACTATAATAGCCTTGATAAATATTCCAAAGTTAATATAGTACGAGTACTTTATATAAATGAAAATATGCAAACCAAATTAGAACAGACAAGAATCAAAAAGAGCCAAAACAAGTTAGGATAGGAGTATTAGATATTGATTTATTACATTTATTATACAAACACAAGTGCTATTATACATTTGATTGTATTTATTAAGAAAACCAATGTAAGCCCAGATTTGTCCTAAACCCAAAGTAACACAAAAATGACCTAAACCCAAAGTAACAAACACAAATTGGACTTGTTTGAGATCAGTTTTAAATCAAATCTGCAGGGTTTACTCATATAATCAATGCATTCATTGAACTCAGTGAAATACAGCAAACAGACAATTGTTTACATAAACCTAAAAAACAAGCTATCAACCCAATGCTTCAAACAAACACTAATCATACAAAAATTTGCACCTTAAAAGTTCCATCAAATAAAGATCACAATGCAGGACTCACCTTTCCTGGGGTAGCACAGAGAACTTGTTTGGCATTATCAAACTCCATGGCTATTCTAGCATCCCCAGATTCATGTACTGAGACTTTTTTATCCATAACCATGTAGAATGTTTCTCCAGTTTCACTAAATTTCACGATTGAGGCCTCTTTGCCCAACCTGCAGTAGAAACTCCTCCTCCCTCTCACCAAATTAATCATTGCCAAGCACTCATCTCGGCCCACTGACAACCCTAACCGACCGGAAGGGTGGATAGAAATGGAATTGATACCTTTCCTGTGGACTTTGAGAGTTTTAAGGTGAACAAAGGGATCAGCGTCATAAATGGAGACAGTACCGTCATCTGCCGCGGAGATGAGATTGCGAGGGAATGAGAGAGGAGGGGGTGTAACAAATGCAAGGGAGTTAATGGTGGAGGGATCCAATCTCAGAGCAGGTAGAGAGGGGTCATAGATCTTAATGGTGTCGTCGGATCCGCCTGAAACCGCAGCGGAACCACAAACATCGGCACATTTGATAGTTGAGAGGTGGGGAGGGAAGGAAAAGAGGGGAATTAGGTCAAGGCTTTTGACTGTCTTTCAGATGCTTCAGTTTGAATCCCCATATGAACCGCTCGTAGGAACCTGCAATTAGACTCATCGCCTTTCGCCTTTCCTGCGGTGCGGTGAAATGGTTGGAATTAGAGGTGGGCACGGGCCAAGTCATACGCCTTCAACAAACAAACTTGAGTAAAAAAAAGAGCAAGAAAAGTACTACTAGATAATGGCAGTGTTTGGAAAACAGCATTTGGGATACCTTTTGGCATCTTTGACTGACTTTGGCTTTTTTGACCAAGCGAACCGCCAAAACCATTGTTTGGCTATTGTTTGGCTAATGGCTTTTTCACTTGGCATTTTGATCTGAAAAGCCAAAATCTGAAATGCCAAGGTGAGTAGCATTTGGAATTGACGGTTAGGAAAAATATTTTTTTTAAAATCATTTTTGTTGAAAGATATTTTATAATATATGTAAAAAAATAAAAATAAAAGTTAAAAATTAAATACGAAAAATAAAAATAAAAGTTAAAAAAATTATATTTATAATTCATTAAAAAATTTATATTTATAATTTATTATGAATTAAATGAAATTAAAATTTAATATTCCATATAGTAAAGATTTAATTTTTACATGTAAAAAAATGAAAAATAAATATCATGTCTATACACACACACACACACATACATACATACATACATACACACACACACACATATATATAAATTTTTATTTAATTTTTTAATTTTAAAAAATATATTTATGATATGATATTTAAAAAAATTGTAAAATAAAATATATCATAAATGGAGGGATGTCCTTTTATGTAATTTTATTTACAAACAGCTAACTATAAACAGCTAAAGTTGTCAAACACTTAAAATTTAACTGCTAACAGAAACAGTCGGTCAAAACAGCTAACCCAATCAGTCATTCAAATCAGCTAACATAAAGAACCAACTGCCATGTGCCATGAATAATAAAAATGACACAAAAAACTTCTAAATCCGCAAAAAAAGAAGCAAAACAATATTCAGACTAGCATCGCTTGATCATATTGCTTCAAAATCAAAAAGGAAAGAAGAAACAGCCAATCTTCCTCCACCCATGAATGTCTAAAACAGATTATGACATCATCATAGCCTAACAAAGTTGATAGAAACGCAAAGCGTGGTTAAGTTTTGAAAAGGATTGCAAAGGTTAGTTAAATTTGAATTTTGCAGCATAGCTTCTACTAATTTATGATTTCTCCAAAGGACTAGAATTTATTTATTGATGTTCAATTTCCCATTATGTGTAGTAAGAGTGCAGGGACAGAAGGAGATGCATCCTAATTAATATGAAATGTAAGGAGACATGTTTACTTCAGAGTATAATTGCAAGTCTGATCTTGATAAAGTCAAAAAGAGATTTCTTCTAAAATCGCTATAAAACAACTACTATAACTTAATTTCCCTCTATGCCTTTAAAAATCCAAAAATACCAGCAGCTCCCCTTGTTTTCAAATAGTCAATGCATGAAATTATTTGGCTTCAGTAAGTTCCATTGTAAAGTTCATTTGATTTATGTTCTTGCAATTAGGTATCATGAATCCGTGTTGAAATGTTGTCTTTTTAGCAGTGTATCACCATCATTTGGCATTGCATTAGATATTGATTGCATCCTCTTCAAAGGCATGCAGTGTTCTCATAGGTTGTTCGTCTCATGCTCTCAGACACCTCTTCAACAATTCTGGTAACCCTACCTTCTTTTTTGGTCATATACTTTAATGTAGACTTTAAGGATTTTCTTGGATATCTAATAGCCCACAAAGGTGTGGAAGCATCAAACACATAAACTATTTGTTGATTTTCCTCACCCACAAAAGCAGCTTCTTTACTTCTTTATCCCACATTTTCATTCAAAAAAATAATGACCAAACTCAGCTTTAAACTCCAATCACTCACTTTAGTTGACTGATTGGTATGTTCCAAACTGCCTTAATAATTCTTTACACTCAGCTTCTACCTTCAATATATATAAGGTAAGCAGTCATTAGTCAACCTTAGTTACGCTTGAAAGTTATGCTCTCACTTGTGATACGAATATCGTATCGGATAGAGAAAAACTTCGAGCGCTCTTCAAGCTCCAAGAATATGAGGTAGAGAAAGATGGAAAACTTCGAGCGTTTCCGGACTCCAAGAGAATAGAAGAGGAGATTAGGGTTTTGATATTTCTTTTATTCCTTTCATAATAACGGGGAAGGATTACAATATATAGGAAGTAAAGCTACGCTAGTTGACCTAATGGGCTCGGGCCCGTACTAAACTCCAATCTATAGAATATTAATAAATAATAATAAGTAATACGGAGTACTATTTAATAAATAATATAACTAATATATTATCATATCATTCCCACCCCTTTAAAATCCACCTTGTCCTCAAGGTGGAGGCTCCCACTCGTGCTTCTGAACCGGAGAGATAATGCTAAACCAAAGGAGCAGCCTACTCTTTGAATCTTCAACCACCTTGGCTCGTGCAGCAGAGTGATGGAAATATGAGACAGGGCACATAGCATATGCAGTTGCTCTCGGTGAAACCAGGTGCTACGTCTTGACCATAGCGACAATGTCAAATAACTTAATGGTGTCAGATAAAATGGGAATGTCCGCTAGCTTATTATCTGCATCTGCCACCTTGTCAATAATATCGGGAACATTAAAATCTACAATGACCACACCCATCAAGGTATTGATTGGTGCATAAAATCCATCAGATGTAGGATCGTGTTTGTAGGATGACTCATCATCACTAGCTCTAGCACCCTCATTTTCATGTATGGCGTCATACCCACTATCCACGATATCCTCGACGTATGGTGCAACGCGTAGTCCCTCAAACCCAACTGCATCCTCTGCAACAGGAGTCGAGAGTACGATTGCTTCGTCTATTTTCTGGACAAATGTATCACCTTTCATTGGAGACAAATTTGCTATAGGAAAAGAAGCGTCAATGAGGCTTTTTATACCACCCAACATGTTTGTTTTGAAATTTTGTAACTCGAAAGAAATCAAACTTGGCGAAATTGGGAGACCGCGAACCAAATCTTGTATGGAGCAAGAGATTTTGATGTCAAATGCGTAGAAGTCAGAATCATGACTTGGCTGACCTGGAGTATGAGGAAACGATTGGAGCGTTTTCATAAGGTCATCAACATGATCATAAACCCAACACACCCCTTCGTCTAAATATAAAACATTTTCCAATAACTCAATAAGTCTCTCTAGTGTACAAGTACACATAACCAAAGCTTCTAACTGTTTGAATCGGGCCTCCATGCGGAATGAAAATTCCTGCTGCATTTGATAACAAAGAATACTCTGTAAGGAATGATTTGAGGTAGTGGGCTTGCACACCTCTCCAATTGATCAAACCAATTGAGAAATATGCAGCGATTCTGGGAGTAATTTGACGGCCCAATTTGGTCAAAATAACCAAATAGCTTTGCGTCGTCTGAGATCCCCAAATCAACTTCAAAAATAATACTCCCTCCGTCCCGTGAAACATGGGACATTTGCTTTTTAGGAGGGATTTAAGGGAGTGTATTTTGGTATTGAATTTCCAAAAATGTCCTTTGATGTGATGGGTAAAAGTATGATTTGATGGATAGATTATTAGTAAAAAGGTATGATGTGATAGTTAGGGTATGAAAAAGTAAGGGGTAAAAGTGACTTTTTAATAGAAATGAGAAGTGTTTTGTGGGACGGATAAAAAAAGAAAGGGGAAATGTTTCACGGGACGGAGGGAGTACTTCCCGTATGAGGCAAGTCCCTGTGTTAGTGTTAATGTGGTTGTGTTTTCTCATATACTACGTGTGTATATATATATATATATATATATATATATATATATATATATATATATATATATATATATATATATATATATATATATATATATATATATATATATATTGGTTTCTTGCTTAATATCATTCATGCAAATTCTCTGATTCTTCCGATAGAATAGGCAAACAGATGGGCGGGAATTGCTTCCTTTGTCACATGGTATAAGCGTGGAGGAACATGGAAGAGTATAAGAAGAAGAATGCATATGAAATTCTCGCGACATGCTTTGGTAGACTTATTTATGCAGGCACTGTTCCAATGGTCATGATATGGTAGTCAAGTTCTAATGTTCGAGTGCAGTTAGTGTTATATATGTACTTTGGGAAGAAATAATGGAACAGATTGTAAATTGTGCATATTCTCATTATTATGAAACACATAATACAGAGGTGAGACGATGACTCAAGAATTCTCAGTCTGAAAAATCGCAGAAGTATATATTAAAGTTTGGTTTCTTTAAAATTACATAAAGAAAACCTCGAGTTTTTAAGTGACGTCATACGTAGCATATGAGTTTTTATTTTTTATTTTTTTGGACATTTTCATTCGTTCAAAAAATGTAAAACATGGTATTAAGTGGATGACTTTTTTTAAACGAAATGATGGAATTTTAAATACGGAGAAACTCGGTTTGTTTTAAAATAAACTTAACTTGAATTTGGCTTTCAAATCCAGGTTTGATTCAAACTACTTGTTTGGGAGCTCAAAGAGTTTGGTTTTGGATTTGAACCAAATTCTTCTAATTCAAAACTAACTCAAGTGCAAATCGACACCCCTCCCCATGTCATTTACAAATTCAAACTTATTTTTCCTTTAATTTAAAACTTGTAGTTAAAGAGTGATCTTCTTTTATATAATAACAATTCAATACATATAAATTCGCTTATGTTACCGTCTTTGCCGACTTCAAAATTCAAATTCTGGAATTAAAATTCTATGATTTTCCAAACATAATTGTGAATTCGGTTTTATGAAATTTCAGATGTTGGAATTGAAATATAAGATTTCAAATGAATTCTAGTTCCCAAACACTACCTTAATATATTTAAAAATTGAATGACTGAATTAAACATATTTCTTTAAATACGAAGATTCTAAGAGATTAGTCACTAAAACCTTAAGATGGTTTCTCATAGCCAAGACCACTGCTTGATCTTTGCGTTATGGTGTGTAGGATAATAAAATGATATTCTTTGGGTACCTACAAAAATGTATGGCACAACACATTTTCAAGGTATATTTCTACTTGAGTTTTGCGTTCATGAAATTAAACGTGATCTTAAAAATCCACATTTGAAACGTGTGCCTTCTCACATTTTTTATGGGAGACTTGGAATTTTTTTATTTTTCCTAAGAGTCCAATTCATTCATTGTATTTATATACTAAGGGGGATGTATTCAATCAAGATTTCACAAGATTTTTTTGTATTCTGAAAGTCTATGGATATTCAATTACGATTTAAAAAAGTCATTTAAAATATTGATGTATTCAATTAGGACTTTTAGAAATACATCTAAATCTTGATGTATTCGATTAAGACTTTTAAAAGTCCATCTAAATTTCATGGTATTAAAAATTCAATAGATTTTCAAAGAATTCCTTTGAATATGGATTGTGCTGGATTCTACCGTGGTTAGTATAAATAAAAATCCATTTACAAATCTCTTCTCCAAACCTGATATTTTGTCTTCTCCAATCGTCCGCAAGAACTTTTTCATCGTTCATCTTCCGCAGTCCACTTCCTTCGTTGGTTCTATCTTCGCAACTTTTTTTTGGATAATATATCTTTGCACATTTTTTAATCAAAACCATATCATCATAAGTCGACTCATATTATTGCCGGCAGATTTTGAGAAATCCATTCACAAACCATATTAATCTTGGAAGAGAACCTAATTTTGACCACAGATTTTGGGGAATGCTCACTCCAATCGCCGGCTAGGGTTTTTATAGTTGGAGGTGAGATTCGGCAACATAGTCCATAGATTTTATCTCCAGCAGTATGTGTCATGCGTGCTCCAATCGCCAAAACCATGGGTTTATCTTCAATATGGGATGCATTCAATACAGGGAGTATAAAAAAGAATTACAGCAAAAGATAAATCCGAATAATGTAAGCATATTACAGTTTATTGATTTTTTAGAATCTGAACTAATCCAAATAATGAAATACATTAAAATCTATCTAATTCTATGTAGAAAAAATAAAACAATCCATAGATTTTTCATAATCCATGAATTATTAAAAATCTGACATAATCTTTAGAAATCTAGATTGAATACACCCCCCTAAGATTCATAAAATGAGTATGGACCTGAAACCATAGAAGAAGTTATTTTCTACTTTACGTTGCATTGTTACAAAAATATATATGACTCTTCTACTGGGCCGCTCCTGAGAATTCATCGGCAGGGTATGTTGTGTCGTGTGTATGTGTGTGTGTGTGTGTGTGTGTGTGTGTGTGTGTGTGTGTGTGTGTGTGTATGTGTGTGTGTGTATAAGTCGCCTAGGTAGTATGAAGGTATATTGGCGCCTCGCCTCACCTTACCGCCTTACAAACTATGGTATACAAACGCTATAGCTAAACGTTGTCGTTAGATAATCTTTTCAAAACGCTAATGCTAAACATTGATGAAGTCGTTCCCAAACACACCCGAAGACACGCACTATTTATAGTAACTTGTAATTGAGAGTGCTTAGCTTTTGAATTTGTTGTCCCAATACTCTTTCTCCCGCGTCTCCACTTGCTTGGTTGCCTCCATTTTTTCACCCAAAAAAGCTTCAAGCTCTTGAGGATCATAAGGGGGAGGTAAAGTGCATGGATGATGACGACGAAGATGAGTGTAGCTTGGAGATTTCTCCAAAGACTCGTCCATGAACTTCCTCCACATGCCATTTGTGGGACAAGCAAGGGCTTCCGCACAAAGCTCCACTGCGTTTGGAGGTATTTCAGGTTTGAATCTCAACATCTTTGCGTACTCATTCAACAAGTGGTACATGAAGTCGTATATCTTTTCCATCTTCATGTCTTCTTGGATGAACTTGCTCCCTGCTTCCCCTATTGCTTGTGCCTGAGCAAACATATATTTTCACTGTATTGTGTGTGCCCATACTCTCTATATATAGTCTTTGAGGTTTATTTTTTGAGATGGATGGAGTACTATATTGTCTTCATTTATTTTGAAATATAATCATAAATACCAATCCAAGTGTGAAATATTGTGACTATCCCGAAAGAGAGCGAGTATACTCCATCCTCAAAATGCTTTACTGTTTTTTTCATGAATTGGGAATTAATGTGAGTAATATTCTGGCCACTTATATTTACATTTATCTCGATAAATATTAGAATGAGCTCACTCTTTTGACATTGATCATTTGATGCTCTTACAGTGATTCGTTTGATCTTGAATTCGTTCCTAAATCCCTTTGCAAACCCTCACCCTTTAGCCAACCTTTTTTCACCCCATCCCAACCCTCCTTAGCCCCAGCACAATTCAATATCAAAATGTTGAAAGTTGATTGTCACCCTAGAAAAGGGTATGATAGGAAATTCTTTTAGAATTAATGTCATATTATAACTTACATGGGAAGTGTGATTATTATTGTTGCCCCAATGAACTGCAAATTGGAGAGACTTGCACTTGCTAGTTTTGTTAATTGGCCAATAGTGACGCAGAGGGACCATCCCTCGGACGAAGAAGTCGTGGAAGCGAGATGCGACGTACAACGTTGGTGAGTCGCATGCCATTATGTATTTCTCACTCACCGACCATGCCCATCCCTCTATGTATATCTTGTATCTACATCATGAGCACATATACATACATATATTATGGGAGTAATACATTATCATTTTGATTTCATAAGTATACTATATACATTATTACTTTACTTTGATTAAATTAACCTGTGAGTACACTGGTCTTCAAGACTTGATTGTTTGTATTCTCTTCTTGCTTCTTTTTTCCAGTCCTATACTCCCCCCCCCCCCCCCGAAAAAAATTAACCATCAAAATTTACTTCTCACAACGTTACGTTGTTCGAGACAGGCAATATATTGACGATTAAAATTTTTATGTACGTTCTCACAAATATCTTTTTTTTTTTAATTTGTGAGAACTATATATATATATATATATATATATATATATATATATATATATATATATATATATATATATATATATATATATATATATATATATATATGTATGTATGTATGGGGCATACCTGAACATAGAGAAGAGTGTTGAAATTATGGCGTCGAGTGAGATTACATTTCATAAGGTCAGTCCTAGAAGGTGTCACCTTTGGGTTGCCCTTCCAATAGGCTAAGGGCACCCTGTCCTTCCATTTCTTTCTCTTGTTCCCTTCTTTTATGTCCTTCATCACACTTCTCCATGGCCTTATATTTGTCTCCGCCCTACAATCATATGCCTTTATATTTCCCTAAAATTTCACTATTCATGCTCTTTTTTTTAAATATCACTTGGAATTAAATCAAAATGAAAATTAGATATGCAAAGGAGGGGAATATCAATTACTACTTCAATTTGAGAGTTTTTATCCAGTTTTGACTTTCTTGTCGTCTAAATTAATAAACTCAGACTATTAATTAAATACTATATCTTTCTTTTAAAGTTCTTTCCTTGTTGACTTTTTGAGAATCTAAGGGAGTCATATTTTTTTGTTCACTTTTCAAAAATACTCTTGATTGATAAATTATTAGTAAAAAATATAATGTAATAGGTAGTGTAAGAATTAATATGGGTAAAAATAATTTTTTTAATAAAAAATAGAAAGGGTTTCTGGGATAAGAAAAAAAGAAGAAAGAGTTTTAAGGGACGGAGGGATTATAATTTATACTCGTATTAGATATTGATAAAAGAATAATTTTATTAGGTTTGTCTTAACACATTTTAGAAAAATTGATTTATCTATTCCGTAATTAATATTACAAAGTACAGTAAATTTTTTACAAATTTTAGATCAAAGTTCGATACTCATACTCTAAAAAATCAAATGTGGACATACAAATGCAAAGAAAGGAGGGAGTATTAGTTACGAACCACCCCCAAAATGACCAGTCCGGGAACACAATGTCCAAGCTCCGTTCGTCGGAACAGTACCGGAAAACCGGCGGCGGGCCGGAGTTGGGATTCCGGAAATCTTTTGCCCGAACAACCGGCCGGTCATCGCAGTCAAACATGAGCTCCAAGTCTGGCAACTTCCCCGGGTACCATCGGAGCAACTGGACCATCCCCCACATGCTAAACAGAGCTCTGCTCTGAATACTTTTCCGGTACTTCTCCACATACATCCGGCCGCCGGAAACCACCAGCCGGAAGTGCGCGCTCCGGCGGCCTTTCTCCACCATCTCCCTCGTGATCCCCGTCTCCTTCCACGGCTTCAGGTCCTCATGGATCCACCGGAAGTACTCCGGGCACATCCCCGGCACGCCGGCGGCGGGACTAAGGTTTGCCGGCGGCGATGACGTCGGGTAGTTCCTCGGGCACGTGTTTGTCTTGTTCCATGCGGCGCAGTCTAGCGGGAATTCGAAGGCGACATCATCTCCGTCAGTGCTCTTCATGTTTGCAAGCGGCGGCCGGGCGGCGTCTTTGGTGGCGATGATGTAGAGGAGTAGGAGGAGGGCCGCCGCGGCCCCGGCGGCGAGGCGTTTGGTTTGTATTATGGGGGGAGCCAATTTATGACCAAAAAAGGAACGGTAGTGTTTGTTACACTTCATCAGCTTTTCCTTCATTTTCTTTTGCTTCCTCTCGAAATAATAATTAAATTAAATTTTTTGTATGTAGTTTAGTTTAGCACACAATATTTTACTTATATACTCCACTTTGCATGCATTTCCCAAAATTATGATTAGAGTTTCATTTAATTATTCCTTTTTGTTGAATAGTATTTGTTCAATTTTAATTTTTTACTTTGAAAATTGATAAATTTTTCCAGTTAATTAAATTTATATAAGATATTGATACAAGAATAATTTCACTGAATTTATCTTATAATCTTTTATTTCAAATCCAAAAAAAAAAAAAATCAAACATGAACTTGACTTGATGGACAGATAAATAATCAATTAAACTGATTTAGAAAAAAAATTAATGGAGACCAAAAGTTGAATTTTGTATAGTTACTCCGTGCTGGATATATATGTGTGTGTAATAATATTTGCCATGCATTTAATCAAAGATTGCTTATAAATATTTGGGCGTAGTCATTAGTCCGTAATTAAGGAGCAAGTGCATGCAGGACGAGGCACGTATACGGGCACATATTCAGGATGGAAATGGACACCCACGCATTTTAATTTGATAATTACTCCATAATTTTGAATATATTACTCTCTATGCCCTTTTTTAATCTTCATTTTGAATATATATATATATATATATATATATATATATATATATATATATATATATATATATATATATATATATATATATATATATATAATGTACTACATACTCCGTAATATTTTAAAATTAGGTTAATAAATAAAGGTATTGATATTAAATTTATATTATAATTCAATGTATTTTTTAGTAACTTTTAGCCAAAATTTAAAAATACTAACCCTAAAAATTGAATTAGGAAAGATTCAAAAGGGACCAAGGGAGTACATAAATATATTCAATTCTTACTCCCTCATATTAGTAGAGTTTAACTTTATATGTATTCTTACTCCTTCAATTATTATTACTATTACTATCTTTTATTATTATTATTATTATCATTATTATTATTATTATTATTATTATTATTATTATTAGTACCGTATAATTATTATCCATTACTTCAAATTTTAGATTTGTATTTTATATAAAAGGCAAAATCAAGAAGATTTTTAGTCATGTGCTTCACCTACCACCCAAATAATAAATTGGTAAGAGCATATATATGCATGATTTGCACCATTTTTAGTTGTTACTAATTAAATTGTGTGAAAATGAAGTAATTACCACATTTGGAATTGGAAGAGCGTAGCTTCAATTAATCAATTTCCGATCAAAGCATTGATCAATAATTTATGCGTGTCGCAGAAGAAATTACTTCCTAAGTGGGAACTTATTTCGTTTTCTTACGGAAGTCAAATGCCTAATTAATTACCAACAAGGATTTACTTATTTATTTATTTTTTGAAGGAAGTGCAATATTTATTTATTTAATTGGGAAAAATTAAAAGTTAAAAAAAACCCTAATCTATTTAAAAAGAAACTCTATTTATTATCCTTTCACCATCTAAATCAATTCCATAGAATTTTAACCACTAAGTCAATTTCAACATCTGTCCCTGTGTATTCTCTAATTTTGACTTTTTTCAATCAATCATTTTCAACGTTTGACATATAATTAAATAAAATGCATACTTTATATTTATTAGAAAAATAATAATAATTTGAAAATATTCTACATAATAAATCTAATAAAAAATTTGTATTAATGTCTAATATCACTTTTATTTATTTAATGTGAGGTCAAAGTTTACTAATTTAATCAAAAAAATTAAAAGTAAACAAATACTCAGGGATGGAAGAAATACTCCTCTTGTGGAGATACGTGAAGTGTTTTAATTTTAAGTCTATAAGGCCTAGATCCATTATAATAAATCACACATGCACAAAATGATTACTAAAAGAAATTATACGGAGTAGCATTTTCACATTAATTCGGAAGAAACTCAACTTTTTTTGTGAAATAAAAGAAACTCACCTTATAATTAAGATTATACTCGGGTATTTTTTTATAGTTGAAATCAAATTATATTGACGTTAGTTTAATTTAATTCTAAAATGTGTGACGTGTTGTAACAAAACCAACAAATAGAGTATATACTATGTTCTCAAAATGTATGGGGAATATGATCGAGACTAGTTATGTATCCTCAATTTTCTCAAAATTGCATGTGCCAAAATCTTCAATTTTTTTATCACCTTAAAATTTTCTCAAAATTGCATGTGCCTAAAAGCATCTCCAACCACACTTGCTAAACATAACTTGCTAAAGTTATTTTTTAGCATTTAAATAGTGGTATAGCAAGTCATTTTACATTGTCATCTCCAACCTTCTCTTGCTATAATTTAACTAACAATTATATTATATTTTTTCACTATTATAATACTTTCCTTATAATAATTATTCAATTATTATTTATATTATAAAAATTAAGTAATAATTATTTAAAAATAATAATTTCAAAAAACAAAACGGAATAGTATTTCACTATAGGGAAAATAATAAAATATAAAGAGCATTTTTTAAATATTTAATAAATGCGAATTAAAGAGTAGAGAAAAGAATTTTACAAAAAATAAAAAAATTAGAGAGTTGAAGTAACTAAATATTTTGAGAAGGAGAATGAGAGAAAATAAAAAAGAAATCAAATATTTAATCAATATCATGGTTTGCTATATTTTGAGAGGCTTGTTATATATGACAAGCCAAAGTTAAAATTTACCAAGTGTGTTATAATATAGCAAGCCCCTTGGAGTACAAAAACTGAAATGAATTGCCAAATAATGACATTTAACAAGTCAAAACTCAATGGTTGGAAATGCTTGAGAGAGAGAGAGGTTTTATTATAAGGTGAGAAAAATAGGTACATTCAAAGCCATTTGAAGTTCCCACACAAGGAGATATATACTTCCTCCGTCCCAAAAAGTTTTACACATTTTGACTAAATTGGAAATTAAGAGAGGGATAATTTTGTGTTGACTTTCCAAAAATAACCTTGATTTGATGTGTAAAAGTAGGATGTGATGTGTAGATTATAAGAAAAAAGGTATGATATGATATGTAGGGTTTGAAAAAGTAAGGGGTAAAAGTGGTTTTTTAATAGAAATGGGTAAGAGATTGTGAGACACAATTTTTTTAAAAGGTGTAAATCTTTTTAGGACGGAGGGAGTATTTGATTGCTCGTAGTCGGAAGACAAAACGGTATGTTGTGGCAAGAACACATTTTTATTCAATTTCAAACACATAATTAATGTTAATGTACATTTTTAGTACAAGACAAGTTAATTACCATCACTGGACATTATAGACATTATTAAGTGTTATTTAGGAAATAACTCAGTTTAAGTGCTATTTAGAAAAATGACTTAAATTTTAGTGCTATTTAGTGAAAATATTTCTTATTATTATTAATTATCATTATTATTATCATTACTACTATTATTATTATTGTTATTGTTATTACTATTTACAAATATAGTGACACATTATATTTATAATAAAAACTAAAAAATTGTCAAAAGTGGAGGAAAATGAGGGAAGCAAAAATAATCCCACAAAGTTGTCCACTAGTTACCCACAAAATGCTCCTGTTCATGCATATGACTTTCTTCAAACCTTGATTCTACTTAATAATTTTAGAGGCAAATATATAACTTTAGACCAATAAAAACTGCATGTTTTATTGTGAAAACAGGAGAACCAAAGCAGGGAATGGAATGATAGGGAGACCTCATCATAAGGGTACAACCTTAGGATTCTTTCTGGCAATCCTTCTGGTTGCTGCAATCACAGTCCAATGGATGGATATGGTACATATGCATGAATTTACTAAATATATTTCTATTCTTTCCCTTTTTTGGAACATTAACAATGCAATTTTGTTTCCAGTCTATTCTATCAGGTTCATTGCAAAAAAAGTCTAACACAATATTCCCTAAGATATCTTGTTCAACCGAATGCCCACGGAGAGTCGGTTATGTGCACAAGAATGAACATACATCACAAACTGAGGAATGCCCAGATTACTTCCGGTGGATCCATGAAGACCTGAAGCCATGGAAAGCTACAGGAATCACAAGGGAGATGGTTGAAAGAGCTAGAGAAGTAGCACACATTAGAGTGATTGTAGTGAAAGGTGTATTGTATGTGGAGAAGTATAAACAGGCTTTCCAAACAAGGGACATGGTCACACTATGGGGGATTTTGCAGCTTCTCGCATTGTACCCGGGTAGAATCCCGGATTTGGATATGATGTTTGAGTGTGGTGACAAGCCCGTTATACATAAACGGGCCCACGACACAACCAAACAGGGTTTTGCTCCTCCACCGGTGTTTCACTACTGTAGTGATGAATGGAGCTATGACATTGTGTTTCCTGACTGGTCCTTCTGGGGTTGGTAAATGCATACCATCACCCTTCCTAAAGCTAGAATTGATGTTAGTGTGGTATCAAAGCTTGTTAAGTTCAAATGAGCAATTTTGTAGGCTGGAGCTCAAAATAAAGCCTTGGGAAATCTTGAAGAAAGAGTTGCAAGAAAGCAATGATGCGATGAAGTGGGAGGACAGAGAGCCCTACGCATATTGGAAGGGAAATACGAAACTGGGCATTGCAAGGCCAGATCTTGTCAAATGCAATGTTTCTGCTAAGCAAGACTGGAATGCCCGGATCTATGACGTGGTAACTAATGAAATAGTACTCTAAAGTTATTGAACTGCATAAGAAGAAGAAAAAAATGTTTTGTGCAATTATTTTACTTAAAAGACTGCAATTAGCCATTTTCAGGACTGGCTTCATGAGAAAACACAGGGATTCAACACCTCAGATTTGGCGAACCAATGCACATATAGGTGTGTTGTTGTGAAACTCCTAGACATTTCAAGACTACGCATTGTTCCAGCTTTCACACAATGATTTGTGTGGCAGGTATAAAATTTATGTCGAAGGAGTTTCGTGGTCAGTGAGTGAGAAGTATATTCTTGCCTGTGATTCCATGAGTCTGATCATAAACCCTCGCTACTATGATTTCTTCACACGAAGCCTTGTACCCACGGTCCATTATTGGCCGATCAATGAAAAAGAAAAATGCAGATCAACCAAATTTGCAGTAGATTGGGGAAATTCTCATCCAAAAGAGGTAAATCTGCACAGATAAGTGTGGTGATTAAGAAAGCTCTAGCTTTTTCTTCTTATTCTACACATCATCAGAACAATAGCTTTGGAAAAATTATTTGATTGGATCAAACAGATGGTAACAAACGTTCTGTGTTTCAGAAAATCTAGTAGATTCAATCATTTCGGCCAGATTAACTTTTACAACTTGACACTAAGTTTTTTCCCCTCTTATGGGGGCTCATCAGGCACAAAAGATTGGGAAAGAAGGAAGCAGGTATGTTCAAGAAAACTTAAGAATGAAGTATGTCTATGACTACATGTTTCATCTTTTACAAGAATATGCAAAGCATTTGAAGTTTCAGCCAAGTGTACCTGAAGGAGCTGTTGAAGTGTGCCGAGAGGCACTGATTTGTTCTGTCAAAGGGTTGAGGAAGAAATTCAGATTGTTTTCAATGGTGAACAATGCTTCAGAATCAAGCCCTTGCACCATGCCTCCTCATTATGATCCTGCAAATCTTCAAGCCTTTCTTAATAGGAAACACAAATTAATTGAGCAGGTTGAGCTATGGGAAGCTACAAATGCATATCCGAGACAGGCAGAATTATGAAGCTACTTCTTAAATCTTCGATAGAAACTTATTGTTATGGCTGTAGAGTGTAGAGTGCTCAGACTAAATACAGGCTTCATGATCAAAATGGAAAGAAGACTGCTCTGGGAGATTATAATCAATTCATAAACTGGTCACTCCCTCCATTCTCTTTTAACTATAGCTTTAGAAAAATTTTAAAAAAGTTTTAAATGAACAGTCACCTTGGAATATTAAGAGAGCAATTATTATTTTTCAGACAGTTCCCCTTCTTCGTACATAAGTGTTACACACTATAAAGCATTAAAAGGAGTACTCTAGCCATAATACAGTATTTTTGCATTACTGCTTTCTGTAGTAATGTAGTATGTGTGCAGGTACCAAACAAAAAGAAAACACATGGATATGAGTTAAAGCAACCAGAAACAACTGGACACCACAGAACTATTTATATCAGTTATCTCTTTTTTTTATTCTTTTGTTTTCTTCATTTCTTCCAGATAGCATACGAATGCATTCTTGGAAACAGTCTTTCTACTCTCAGGCAGGATAATGTAAGCATACACACACCCTCCCCGGCCCTACTTTTGTGGGATTTAACTGGGTTGTTGTTGTTAGCATAACATTGCATTCAATAGAACAAAAACTAGCCACATAAATATTACTCCATTCGTTCCAAAACAAACTTCCAACATTACTTTTTGAGTTGCCGCAAAATATACATCTTATTTCCTTACAAGGAGATAATTGTGTGGTTGAAATCGTTTAATTTTGTTTTTGAATAAATCTCAACCATGCTATGACTTTTGCAATACACATGTCAAAAGCAAATGGATAGTTGATTTGGGATATGAGTATGCGATTTAGGATCATTTTAACCACGGTAGTGTCGAATTGTCAATGAAAGGAGTATGGTTCCTTAAATAGCATTGTTAAGAGAAGGTAAACTTCTTTTAAGAATACCTGGCCTTAGTGTCCAGTATGCATGAAGGCCTCAGAGTTGTAAGGTTTCATAAACCAGTTTTTAAAATGAGGGCTCTGTTTGAAGGTTCTTGAAGCAATAGTGTAATCCACAGCTTGTCCCTGCAACAGAAAAAAGAAAGAAAACTAGAGAACATTGTTTATTCCACTACTTTTTGGAGCCCACACCTGGATAACCCTTACATAGTATAGAGCAAGTGAGATCAATTATATTGAACTCTAGATGACAATATAAACAATAATTAGGAGCATCACAACTTACGATAGACATTAGTAGATTGGGACCTGTAGAACACTAGAACTGAAGAAGTAAAAATTACCTTTAGTTCTTGATAAGAGGTTTCACACGGAGCATGTTGATCCAGCATATCACGATAAATTGAGCAAAACAGCTCCAAAAGGCGCTTCCTAATCAGTGATTGCAACATATATAACACCATTAGGGATGTGCATATAATTTTGCTTTTTGTTTTTTTTTGGGGGGGGAGAGGGGTGTGGCCAAGACATATTTATTCCACGCCATTTGAAATATTGAGAATATTCAACATACTCAGAAAAAATTAGGATGGCACAAGGTCCACATCTGATTGTCGTGATAGAATATAAAAGAAAAAAATTGTTGCAAGGTATTTTACCACAAAACCAAACACCATGCTTGCATGAATAATGAAAATCCATTAAAAAGATTTTGTCATCTTGAAGAAAAACGGTGAAGGGTAGGCAAGGAAAAGTCTACGAATGGCTAACTTGCACACAGATGACTCGGTGGATGGAGAGAATGCTCCTTTTGCAGAGGTGCCTTGCTTCCTTCCAGTGGTACCAAGAATTACTTCATGCAAACCCAACTTGTTCCAACATATGGAGTACCTTCAATTCAAGAGGCATACTAACAGTGATTTTACAAGGATAAAAAAATTATTATAAGATAGACGAAACTAGCAGCCTTCAAAGGAAAAAAACGGGTAAAGAACTAAAACATACCCACATGTTAAGGTGGCTGAGGCAGTTTCAGAGTGCTGAAACTCGGTTGACGGAATCGGAGCTACCATGAAAATTGGCTGCAAGTACACAAGGAATTAATACGAGTAATTTCGTACATCTATATGGAATGACTAAGTAGGGTAAAGCCAAAGAAACCTTTTTCACTTCATAGGGAGACATAATCTTGGATGATAATGGTAGAAGCCGGTCATACACAGCTCTCTTCATTCGTTCTTCAATGTTGGAATTGTCAGAGTTTATAGGTGATTGTCCAACTGTTATTGAAGAAATGTAAACTGGCTCCATGAAGTAAGAAAGTAGTGCTCCTAATTTTTTTTAAAAAAAAGGTGTTAAATTGGGTCAAAATCACTGTAGAAAATCCCACACACTTGAATAGTAGACTTGGACCCACCAGACAACTTGTGTGTGATACTTACCATGCCCCACATCAACACAAACCAGGCAGAGCAATTGACGGGTGGACAAATGGATCAGAACTGACCTCCATCAAGTTGCCCTAAACCGTCAAGTGGCAAACACTCCCCAACGTATTATAAGCTCAAGGACAAGATCAAGGGAAGATGTCATGTTAAATTGATTCTAAGAAGTGAGGATTACCTCACACTTAAATATTAACACAAACGCACAAGCCAATCAATGCGGGATACTCAACAGTCAATAGACTCAATACACCCCTTTCGACCAACACAGAGGTGATTGGGACGACATACTAGTTTAAAATCATCTAACCAAAACACATTGAATCAAATAGGTTTTTAGTTCCAAAAAAGAAAGAGTGTGTGAGAAACCTTGAACTCCAACAACATTCCACCGGGCAATCTTATCAGAGCAGCTGACTGACAAAGTCGTATTTCCACGACCTGGCTTCCTCAAAACTGTGCCAATAACCATTGAATGTTCTCCTGAAAAAGAGAAATGAAAATAAGTAGTCTAGTCTGATTATGAAGTCCTTTTTATCACTATACATTCTTCTAACAACACTAGAACGTGTAAGAGTGAAATGGGCATTGATATGCTAGAACAAAAAGCTACCAAAATTTGACTTGGTTACATGCGGCGCATAGATGATATAAACATGAAGGGGCATTCAGTATGACACTAAAAAAACTAGAAATGATGAAGTTACAGAAGCACGTCACTGGATTTGTGGATTTCGTGCACCATTCTTGATGATACTAATAGCTTAACCAATTAATACGTAAACAGCCCAAAGTGGTGGTAAAAATGAGGAAACCAGCAACACCTTTAGAAGATAAAAGTGGATGGTAAAAAATTATGACAACACTCAAAGTGATGCAGAACTAATACCTTCAACTGTTCCATTGAGCTCTAATGGGGAATAATGGTGATTGTCAGTCATTGAATGACTCTCTCTTAGGTGAGCAAGTTCTGAACTCGGTGAGGCTTCTCCGCCTACAAAGAAATGAAGTGGTCAAAAAGAAAGATGAGTGCAAACGAAAAATTATCTTTTCCAACCAAAAGCAAAAGATATTAGAAAAGAGTACCTACACGGAAATTGTGATATGTACAGATGTAATTCCCAACCCGGCTTCATCACCAATCGTCTTCTTCCAGAATCATCTCTTATTGAATTGAACAGAGAGTTTTGGTCGCCAACACCATTCCCTATTTCCATCCCAGGGTTGCATGTATGACTATGATAACCATCAGTAAGACGCTTAACCTCTGCATATAAATACCTGATATGATTCAGGCGATATTTATGAGCTCCATTTATTTATTCAACAAAATACATCATACATTGTGGGCATAAACCTCCTGCTACCTCCAAGATGTGCTATGGAAGAAGTAAAGAACTTATAAAAGCTGATATTTTGGGATGAGATTCACTGAATGAGCGTTCGGGAAATTTATTCAAAAAATCAGAAATAAGGAACTAAACTTTATTAATCATCACGAGTTCACGACATGGTATTTGGAATTCTTTATATTGAAAAAAAAATCAAACTTAAACCTCATAAGAGCTCTTCTGGCTACAATTTCAGCGTGAGAGTCGTTAACAACGTCGCCATTTGAACTCAGGCGAGAGCGCTCAATGCATTTCGTCCCAGTTCCAAGCGAAACAACGTCCAGTTCTGAAACCGATGAAGAAATTACAGCACATACGAGGCGAATGTATTCAGACAGACGATGAATTTCAAGATTTTAATTCGGATTTACCGCGATGTGGAGAAGAAATGAGAAAGGCAGCCAACACGGTGACTTCCCGGCCTTGAGGCTTTCCTTTCTTCGGTAGAGAATTGTAGACTGACGAGACTGCTCTGTATATTTTTTCCCCCGGCGTTACTCCCGTCGAGAGAAATGGCGGCGGCGATTCGGCGCCGAAGTCCATCCTGCCGGCGGACTATGACGACAGACGAGTGGCCAGGTGAACCAAACAAGTCAATGCAATTTCTTGTTGACGTTTTTGGTAATCAACCCATTAGCGCACAAGGTTAAAAAAGCATTGTTATACGGAGTAACTCATTGGATAAAAAACCAAATGTTCCTTCAAAAAAAAAAATGTCTGCTGCATATGTCTATTTTATTTTCTTTTATTTTCCATGTTAATGGGTTGATGAATACCCCTTTCATCTTAGAATAGGCTTCTTTTTTTCAATTCTGTTAACAAAAAAAACTAAGATTAATTTATTCATGCAAATTAACTTTATTTTAAACTATGGTATTTGAGAATTACAGAGTATATTTTATTTCAATTCATTCATTTTAATTTTAAAATTATTTCACATGACAAGGGAAGTTATATGAATTTTAAATTGAGCTCCGTTATAAATAATTTAAAAATAACTTCAATCAATAACATAAACTAAAATATCCAATTTAAGTTAGGACAAAAAAAGTAATTTTTATTAAACTTTGGAATGTCTTCGGTTTTCAGCCGCCTCGTCTTTTGTTTGATGGCTTATTGTAGCATGGTTATCAACCATGCTAGAGGTACACTCCAAGTTGTACCACAAAAAAATACACTAACATTTTTTGTAAATATAAATCATCACACTATTACAAAATGTCAATGCATATCTTTGGGATACCAATTTTGATGTACAAATAGCTTAACATTGACAACCCAAAACTAAATTAAAGGGAGAAAGTCCCAAAGTGTCAATTGCAAAAGAAAAATTCACGCGGGAGAGAAAACAATTCTCCCTAAAGAAGATAATACACCTAAAATTTAATTTTGGAATGGAGGAAAAAAAAACACAATTTTGGGTCGTAGAGTAACATTTGCAGCAGATTGCCTCAACATTTGCCTTGACATACATAGGTTGAAGATAGGATAAATGTACCCCAAATTGCTTCTCAAGGAAACAAAGATATTGGAGGTAAAAAACAAGCACGCATTAAAACACGATAGTCAGATGATTCCAAAACAACATTATCTTCCGTCAAGCTCAATCCAACAAAAAGTTTTCAAGAATTATTCTGCAAAGAAGAATGGCTAAAGGGTTCCCTGCCCCATTAATACAATGCAATATACCAATAAACATTTAGTCTTTTATATAGTAGTTTGCTTTTCATGCATACATTCGTCGCATAATAGTAAACAAAACGATGTTCAGAATTCTTTTTAGGTCACATTAGCATCTATTCCTCATCGTGGACAACACTTATCTGACCCTTCTCAAGCATGTCATAGAACTCCTTTGTTCTCCTCTGAGTGTTCCAGTGGTGCATTTTCCAGAAGCCTCCCGCAACAAGCCCGAGGCTAATCCCAATGATAATTTCCTTCACCACACTTGGACCCTTGTACACAACATGTGCCACGTGCCCCGCCATCACTTTGCTTTGCTTGGCTCTGCTGATGAAAAGCTACACAGAAATTAGATTACCAGAGGTGAAACTCAAATTCAGCCAAAGAGCAACGGTTAAAGAAAGTAGACTTCTCAGTTTACCAAGTTCAAAATCCAATAAAAAATGGAATGGGACAAACCCAACAAGGATCAATGATTTTTCTAACTACATTGAATCATGATAGAAGAGTGTCTCATTTTATGCATCTTAAAACTGAGTCACCTCTTAATTTCATACACGAGGCGAAAAACGAAAATTAAAGTATACCAGATGTTACTTCCCTTGAGCAAACAGATTTTCTACCACATGTTCAGCAGGGGTTCAATTAAGAAAAGCATGCAACTTAATGTAAGGTAGGTGGTTTGAGGTAGTTCTATAGAGTTACCAGTACATAACCAATTGTTTAACTCGTAATGAGGTAAATCTGTAAATGCGAGTATGTACATATGAGGTACTCCCTTTGTCCGAGTATCTCTCGGGAGTGACTTTTCGCCTTACAATTGGACAAACTTTGATCATCAATTAAACAAAAATTGCAATGCATATCGGCACAAAAAATGAATTCATTAGATTTATTCTGTAAAAAACTTTCAAAGAATAAACTAGGACAGGGAGTATTAGTATGCTTTAGTTTCCCACCGATCCAAAAGTAACAAATATAAGAAGTAAGAGATTAGAACTGCTAAGCCTACAAGACGTAGGCACAATTTGAGCCTTAAACTTCATCACCTTCACCTCCCTCAGGTTATCTCTTCCCAAATAAAGTGTTAATCCAAGAAAAAAAAGATAAGAGCAGATCCATTTCTTAATCAAAGCTCAACATTTTAAAGTTCAAACAGAAAACCATAAACGATTACGGCATCATATCTATCCTTTTGTAGCCCAGAAACGAAACATAGATCAATAAAACATCGACAACAATTTTCTGTAAATAAAAAATACGGAGTAATTAAAAATACACCGATCGTACCAAACATCGGGACACGAGAACTTATCTAAAACATGAACATAACATGTGGGAAACAGATGAAGCGCTGATAGAAGATCTACAGACCTTCGTTACAGATTCGAATATTTTGACCGTAGATCTAAGAAATCACCGGTGAAAGAAAAAAAAGCTAAAAATTGCGTTCGATGAAGAAACAAGCATGAATTAAAGTTCGATAATATTAGATATGGGATGAAATCGCAGCAGAAAAGGATGAAGAAGCATGTTCGAAGTGCAGAAAATGGAATTACCTGAATGAATGTGGAAGATCGGGAATGGTAGAGAGAGAGGGTTGAGTCTAATGAAAATGCTTGCTAGATATGGGCGGGTAGGAGGAAAGTAGAGGAAACGTACAAACACCTGCTAACTGGGCCTGCGTCAAAATGTCGGACTTGTTTGTAAAGTGAGTTGGCCCAATTTTAAAGTAAATATAATGCTAGAGTCACAAACAAACAGTTCACAAAATTTACAAACTAGTCATTTTAACAATTTCCTAGAAATTAAATGCACTCAAATAATAAAAGTTAATTTAATTTAAAAGCTACAAAAGACAAATTTGTAAAGTGTGTGAAATATTTGTTTGTGACTCTAGCATTTTCCAGTAAGGAATTTTTCATAATGATCTTAATTACCTACGTAATAATTTATAATTGGGATTTATGCGCCGTATAGTCCTCTTTAGAAAAAATTACATAAGTTTCGATTAAGTGTAAGGTTTTTTATTATTTTTAATCATCTAAACTTAGAATAAGTTCTCTAAACTTAGAAGTGTTTTAACTACAGTAAGTCTGGATAATAAAAGTACTAAAATACTCTCCAATTAATCATCATTTTAGTGATATTTTTTTACAAAGGACTACTTAGCAAAATCTTAATTATAAGGTATCATATAAGTAATTATAACTAATTTTGAAAAACAAATCATTCGAAATAACTATTTTGGAAATTCAAATTTTTTAGTATCATAATTTACTCTCATGCCCCATAAAAACTTTTTTTATTTTAATTTTTCAGAAATCAAATATATCCCACGTAGTATGTCACACTATAATAAGGCTGAAATATTACATTTTCAATATCCATTAAAACTTTGTGAATATACTGAATATACTCTTGTAAGCTTTTCAAGGTTGGTCAATGCTAGTTTTATGTTAAGCAAATTTTGTTATTTCTTTGATGACAAGGATTGTAGACAAATGTTAGAAAATATGTTGTGCTCATTTTTGAATTGTGCTTGCTTGTGAAACCGCAATGTCGGTAACTTTCATAAATATAAGGTCTCTGCAAGTACCAAGTGCAGACTTCACTTTTTACTACCAATCTATTATTAAAGTCCAATTTACTTCTGGCCAAATCTGAGGGGGTCTTCGAGGATGAGGCTCATCCTTTAATAAAGATTTTAAGTTTGTTATACTGTATACATTTGGATTACATAAGATTACATTTGTGAGAAGAAATCTTGGGAAGGATAAATTTTACTTGGAAAATGTTACTGTAAGTAGTTCCCAGGATAATGTGTAAAACTATTAATGCAAAAATATTACTCTAAAAAAGTGCACCCTTGGATTTTCGATTTTTTTTTTTTTGCAGAAAAACAACCAACACGGCAACAAATAGAAAAGGTAGAAAACTGAGTGACTGAAATTTATTCATAATTTTCATAGGAACAGAGCTTTTTATTTGAAAAAAAATGAAAAAAGAACATCATTACAAGAAAAGTAAAAATGAAAAAAGAAAACATAAAATGGAAGTGCATTACTTTGGGGAAAAAATACTCTTACTTCAATAGCTCAATCTGATTTGAACATTTTAAAACTAATTTCTTCATGTCGCAAAACCCTCATTCAAAATCTAACTTACGTGTCAAATCTCGGGGAAAGGTCAAAATGTGTCACGCGTGACTTCAACGAATCCAACTTAAGAACAGCAAGTCATACTTCTGGTTGGCATTGTCAATTAATATGGGAGACAAGAATACAAGATACAAACCTTAATTTAGAAAATTGCAAGCCTTATTTGTTTCATATTTGAAAACAAAAAAAATACAACTGTTCCATCAATTTGTCTAATCTAATCATCTAATCACATTACCAACTTTCACCTGAACATCTCCTTTGAATTGAAACCAGTCAATTTTCTCAAGTCAAAGTGATTACTTCCATATAAGAAATCAGTAAAAATACCAAAAATGCCCTCCCGAGATCGATGCATTGACAAGAATCTGTAATAGCTCAACGTTTGACCCATTGGAAGCTCTTTCTTGCTTTTGCTCTGCCAGGCTTTTTCCTTTCGACCACTCTCGAGTCTCTTGTCAAGAAACCAGCTGCAAAAGAATAATAGAATTTAATTGACATAGCATGTCTATACACATATATACTATGTGTATACTACGTGGGATTATTATTAAAAAACAATTTTTTTATACACGGTCGTTTCATATGAAATCAACTAGAACAAAAAATAATGCAATACATAGGCTTAAACATGTTAGAATACGAGCTGTTTACTTTCATTCAAAACAACATTGAATCCTAGTCAAATTAAGGATGGCAATCAATAGAGTTATTACCTTTCTATGGAGAGTTTCATAAAATTATATATAAGGTAAAAGAAGAGGAAATAAAGTTACCTTCTCTGAGAGGGCGACGCAACTCTGGGTCCCAGTTTTGCAAGGCCCTACTGATGCCCAGCTGAATTGCACCAGCTTGACCTGTTTCACACAGTACTTTAGTACCTCTTGGAAGGTTAACACAAAAGGGAAGCAAATGAAGTTTAATGTACCCTTTTCATCTAGTTTACTATTTATGTGAAGCTAAAACATTGTTAATAAGGCTCTTTTACCTTATAATGAATGCCTAAAACTCTCAAAACGGTTAAATACGTCTTCAATTAGCGATTGGGATAATTTTTCAATGCAGCAGATTAACTTTGAAAACGATAAAGCTAAACAATGAAGTTGTTGCCAAACAGGCACATAGCAGATTTGTGCAATGGGTATGAACTATGAAGATGTACAATGCAGTTCAGCATATCATTGAAGAGAAAAGAGACAGAATTAATATCTAGCAATCAATTCACATTTACTTTTTTTTCCTAAAATATCATTTTGATATCCAAATAAATTGAAATACAATACACACTTATGCCAAGTGTAGAACTATTTGATTACCATAGTCATAAACGCATTACATACACTGCTAGACAGTGCTACTTCATACTTGTTTTCTACCCAGATATTTCATAACCAATAATTAGAAAAGAAGAGCACGCTACAGACATTGAGGAATGTTGCTTTAACCCCAAAGATGACACCACTAGAGACAACCATGCACAGTCATCCTCCACTGACCACCACATGACACGACCAGAGACAAATCAGACAATCGCCCACATTGTCTATGAGAAATCATTGTTCGTGGAACAGTGAAAGTGTTAACCTAGGTGTCATTTCTGGTGTTACCGTAGCATGACCCATAAACTATAGTGGGAAATAAACTAACTAATCTTTTACTATGTCAAAAAAAGAGTCATTTTTCAAAAGTTTTTTATTGTCAAGCAAGGAGCATATTAGATCAAATGAATATAATTTTCATGTAACTAACCAACAAAAAGATACAAGTAAGATATATATGACAAATAAGTTAATAAAACAAATGAATTATACTCCATATGCAAGAAATACATGAATCAGCAACTGACCTGATACACCACCTCCTTTAACAGTACACCTGACATCCCACATACCCAGTGTTGTAGTTTCAGAGAAAGGCCGGAGAAGGTTGGCGCGATGATCAAGCATTGGAAAGTACACATCAAACTCTTTATCATTCACAATAAATTTTCCATTGCCGGGTTCAATCCAAACACGGGCAATGCTGCATTTTCTCTTTCCTGTCCCATAAGCCCTCCCCTTCTCATCTACTTGTCTCACTCTTGCCTTTGCAACTTCCTCTTGTTTCTGACGCTCCATTTCTGCTCTGCTGGATCTGCTCATGCTCCTCTCATAACGCATGTCTTCTATTTCGTGTAGAGGCGGCAATCCTTTGATGTCTCCAAGGTCTTTCAAGGTCATAAGACTATCTAACATTTCTTCGGTGATTCCAGAAGCCGCAATTAGATCACCAAATGCACGGTTCGGACCTGCAACAGAAACACACTTGGCATTCTTAATACTCATATGACATGTCTTTGAGGACATGAAGAACACATTAGAGAAGTAAGCTTATGGAAGAATTTGTGCCAAAGAAGATGTGAAGCTAGTAGAAAAACCAAAGCCATTATAGAACATAGGGTCAAGCAAAAGGTAGCCTTTAGGGGACATTATTGTTGTTGTTGTATAAAAATGACACAACTCAAATACTCAATACATACCTAAAACACTTATGATTTGATTCATTGAGTGAAATAATATCAGAAAGAAAGTAAATGAATGACCTTTGAGAACAACAGTGAGAGCTTTCTCTTCCAGCTCAAGTCTCTGTTCTTCCTCGAGCTTCTCCTTCTGCAACCTCTCCTCCTCGGCACTGAAATCAAGACCCGCCATCTTCTCTTCTTCTTCTACTACATCAAAGACGGTTTCTCCATCCTCCTCCACAGATACGCTCCAGGGCTTGTAACCCGCCGCAGTTTCCCATTCGCCATTCTCACCCCTGCCGCCCTTGCTCCCCACCTCCCACTTTCCTTTTTCGTCTTCTTCATCCAATATTTCAAACACATTCTTGACATCTTCATCCTCCTCGGTTGTCCATGGACTGAAACCCTTTACAAATCCACCTCCGGCCACCGCGGTACCCTTCTCCGGCTCCTCCAGATCCCTGAACAAGGGGCTCTCGTCTCTGGGCAATGTTTCTGATATCTCGATGTATTCCGGAAACATGGATGGGGTATCGGAGGAAGATAGATTCCATGAATCAGAACCTCCGCCATTGTTACTTGTAGAAAAGAAATGGGGGTTCTTGGGGAAGAAGACGGGTACGGAAGAAGAAATCGGAGCGTGGGGAGAAGGGATTTTGGGGTTCAGGAAATGGGTATTGCGGGAGATGATGAATCTCAGGTGAGATGGTCTGCAGAGGAAGCGAGAGAGCATCGTTGTGGAGGGGATGAAATCGAAGAAGCAGAGAAGAGTGACGATGGCGGCCCCGCGGATATGGGTAGCAGACTAGCAGTAAGCGTAGAAAGAGCTAATTGGGTCTGCCAAAATGTTGGCCCAATATGTTAAAGATATACCCCGAGTACTCCTTGATGGGTTTGAGAGCGAAATTAGAAGTAAATGTGTATTCCTCTCTCATTGAAGTAGTTGAAAAGAACATTGGTAGAATGTTTTTTGTTTATGGATATGGAGGAACATGTAAGACATTCATTTAGAAAACATTATCGGTGGCAATTAGATCGAAAGGTGACATAGTATTAAATGTTGCATCAAGTGGTATAGCTTCTCTATTATTGTCTGGTGGAAGAACAGCGCATTCACATTTTAAAATCCCTATCATTGTTAACGAGGATATCATGTGCAAAAATACCTAAGGAAGCCCTTTAGCCCAATTGTTAATTCATTGCAAATTAATTATTTGGGATGAGGCGCCTGTGATGCATAAACATTGTTTTGAAGCGTAGGATAGAACTATACGCAATATAATGCGCGTGGTCAATGAAGATAGCCAGATCAAACCATTTGGAGGGAAAACAATTGTTTTTGGTGGTTATTTACTTATTTTAGACATACTACCGGTAATTTCCAAAGGTACTAGGCAAGATATTGTTTTAGCCACTATTAATTCTTCATACTTGTTGTCTGATTGCAAGGTCTTGAGACTTACCAAGCATATGAGAGTTTCAAATGGAAAGAACAGTGAAAGCGCAGAAATCTAACATTTCACCAATTGGATAGCATATTTTGGAGATGGAAAGGTTGGTGGCCCAAATGATGGTTGTGCAGATATTGAAATTCCATCAGATTTACTAGTCGAGCTAGGAAATAATCCTATAGGAAAAATGGTGGAAACTATTTACCCAGCATTTGTAACAAATTTTGGTGAAGATAGTTTACTACAAGAAAGAGCAATTTTAGCTCCAACACTTGAAGTTGTTGGATCAATACTTGAGTGCTGATAGTGCTTTGACATGAATGTTTCTTTAATTGAGGATTTACACACCACAGAGTATTTGAACTTGATCAGATCTTCAGGATTCCAAACCATGAACTAACACTAAAAATTGCCACTCTGATCATGCTTTTGCGCAACATTGATCATGGTAATGATCTGTGCAACGGAACGCGTTTAATTGTTACAAGACTTGGCAATCGTCAATTGGAAGCAAAGATGATTCATGGGAAAAATATAGGACAAATGGTTTTAATACCGCGAGTTTCATTGGCTCCATCAAATACCAGATTGCCATTTAAGTTTCGAAGAAGACAATTTCCGGTTATGGTATCGTATGCGATGACCATAAACAAAGGTCAGGGACAGTCTCTCTCTCATGTTGGTTTATTCTTGAAAAAACCTATTTTTAGTCACGGACAGCTGTATATGGCCATGTTTAGGGTATGGTCTCGCAAGGGATTAAAAATAATAATATGTAAATAATTGTTTTTGGTGGTGATTTTAGACAAATACTGCAAGTAGTTTATAAGGAGGTGCTTGAGAATGTATGATTGGTGTTTAATATGTGTTGTTTGCTTTATGATATATAATGTTACCCAAAAAATGCCAAATTCAAAAACATTACCCACAAACATTGATTTCGATCTTCACAACTAAGACATCACCATGAGTGGCGTCGGGGCTGCTTGGGAATAGCTTTAGTGATTAGCGTTAACGTTTTGGATATAATTTTAACGGTGCAGATTACTTTAAAAACCTAACGCTAAACGCTGCCCGTAGATAACCTTTTCAAAACGCTAACGATAATCGCTAACGTTATTCCCAAACAGGCCCGTCTCTGTCATCTTCTTGCTGAAAAATAGGGAGAATGACTCTTACGAATACAATATATTTAACTGATTTATACTTTACGAATTTTAGAAAAAATAAATATTCATTGTTTATGATTGAATTTTGTGAAATAAAAAATGCATATAAAAAAGAATGATTTGTTGACCCTTGTGTTTTAATAATTACAAACATGTTATGGTTCTTTTGATGGTGCTTTGGAGTAGTTAACAAGTTGCTCATGATATCAAGTCAAGTTTTGAAAATGTAAAGGTTTTCTAAATCCTTTTTTTGAGTCTTAGCACTTTTGTTATAGAGTATGGAACACTTCTTTATTTTCTATATCTTCCATGGGTCGGTAAGAGAGAACCGATCCTACTAAAGAAATGGACCATGGATAAAAGCTAAGATGGGACTTGATTGAGAGTTGGGCTGGACCTCCAGCCCATTAAGATCGGGTCAAGGAAAGAGACCCACTACCAAGTCATTATTGGAGACAGAGTGGACATGAAATATTGGTCGGATGGACTGATTTGTCCCTAAGTGAATAACTTTAAGCTAAGAGAAGGATTTCTAGGAAAGTGAAGGATTGTGATACGAACTCGTATAAGATAAGGAAGACTTAGAGCGTCTTCAAGCTCGTGAGAATATAGGATGAGAAAGAAGAAGAAGAAGAATTGAGACGAAGAAAACCGGCGAATCGAGAGAGGAGACAGAACTAGTGTTTGATTTGTTTATTGCTTGATTAACTCTAAATAGGGTTACATCTCTTTATATTGGGAAGAAGGAAACTCTAACGCTAATCTGACGGTTCAATAAAAGCGATGAGGGAAAGAACCGTAAATAAACCTCGAAGTAACTTATTATTTCGCTCAGCTAATAAAATTTACATTACAATAGTAATAATAATAATGATAATAATAATAATAATAATAATAATAATAATAATAATAATAATAATAATAATAATAATAATAATAATAATAATAATAAATATCATACTCTACTATCCATAACACTTTGCCCAGAACCACCGCGGATATCTTGATGAGATAGTGGCTGGAAAAGCTCCTATAAAAGAAAGAAGAGTTTAGTCAGTAAAGGCAACTTGTAACTGAGAGAGAGAGAGAGAGATTTAAGTAATAAAAGAGAATATTCCGGTGGTCTTGTAGAGTATTCTGATACATAATTGGACCGAATAAAGAAATGGATCCCGATTTGAGTTAATCCATCGTTTGCTATCTATTTTCTAGCGATTCATTACTCTTTTCTTTTTAGTCTGTTACTATTATAAGGCTCAGATAGTAATATTTGGATCCTAGACCACCTAATAGTCTAAGGAGAAAATATTAGGTGGCATTCACCAATTTTATTCCACCAAAGAGTTTGGTGTAGACTAAACTAAAATGACATTAAATTTTCACCCGAAAGTAAATCCATCAAGGATTTAAAAACAGTATTTGTTTTCAGAATGTTAAAATTTTTTATATGTTAGATCTTAAATTTTGACGAGATTAAGATTATATTGAGTTATAGTATTAAAATTTAAAGCTCATAATATTGCGAGCATTGCATGAAAGAAATGTTTCATTATATTCTAGTTATTGCAAAAACTTGTTAATATTTATAGGCAAATGAATTTTTATAGTTCTCCGTCCAATAAAAAATACTTTTAGCAGAATATGATAAATGTACTTGTGTTAAACAACCTAAAAAAATGATATTTATGGTTGAAATCTGTATGGATCAAAGAAAACTTGTGAGTAGTTTTTATTTAAAAAGAAAGGAACTAGTCTAAAATATATTTTGGAACTTTCAGCAAGGGAAACTAAAAATAACTTGAGGGAGAACGCTGATTTTACTTCCATTCCCAAATACTACGAGTAGTTATTTTCAACGCTTTGACTATTAATATATATATGACGTATTTTTATACTCCGTATGTAGATATCATCTCTGTCCTAAAGTGTTTGTCAAAATTTGACGTTTTGCAGTTAAAATCGGCTAATTTTGATTATTATTTAAATAAAATTAATATTAGATATTGATAGAAGAAATCACATCATATTTAAATTGTAAAATATTTTAAAAATATTGTTTTATCTAATTAGTATATCATATGATTTATATTCAATTATGGTTAAAGGTAATTATAGTTGATCTTAAAAAATCAAAATTAGGCAAATATTTTAAAATAAGTGTATTTTCTAAAAATATGATAGCCTAAAATGTTATTGCAAAATAAATCTATCAATATTACATCTATAAAATAATATTGTACTGTATAATTTTTTCACGGCATACCCTAGTCAAAGTTTAAAAATTATGGGGAAAAAAATCAAATATGAAAGGAAATGGGAGTATATAAAAACAGGGGTAAATTTCACAAATGGTACCTGAACTTTAGCTGGTATTTCGAAGTGGTACCTGAACTTCAAATCCTTTCACAAAAATCCCTGAACTTACAAAATCCTTTCACTAATGAGCCATTAGCCCGATTCTAGGTTAACTTCCGGTCATTAGGGCCAAATTTAAATTTTATATATTTTAAAATTTTTAATTTGACCCCATTTCTTCTTTTCTTTTCTTCCACGCCCCGCCGCCGCCCGCCGGTCAAAGTCGCTGGAAAATGAACTTTTTCCGATTCCGGCGGGACCAATGTCATTCTCTTCGTCTTGAGACGAGGATCAATAATATCCAAACCATTTTGTCTAATTTGGCCTGTAACTTCTCGAATCTGAATTTTTCTACTTGAAAAAATCCTAAAATTCGAAATTGGATCCAATTTCAATCACTACAATCACTACAATATAGTAGTGAGGAAAATGAGAGAAAACCATTTTCTTTTCTTTTCCTTCCAAATTCCTTGAACCAAACATAGTGTAAATATAGTAGCTAAAAGAGCATCATCACTTCAGTAAAGCCAAGCACATAAACAATCACAAATTCCATAACATAGATAAATACACTAATCATTCATGTGCTATTCATGAAACCACATAGATTACCACTACTACAATTATAAATGTTCAAAGGGACCAGTGCTGGTATTGATTGCAATTACCACAATATCCCCACAATTACAATCAGCCATAAGATTATTACAACATTCACAAAGCCATAAGATCAATTCACAAAATCACAATTTCAATCTGCATGCCCAAGGTGGTCCTCCTCTTCTTCAATATTGGTTGTTCCATGGTATTCTTCAGGGTCCAATTCAGCTTCGCTATCTGCACGAGCAGCCAGGTTAGCACATGTTTTGTAATTGGTTGGCCAACAACAAATTAAATAAATGATGTTCCCATGCATTTCCAGCCTTAGCAACAAAATGCAAAACGTAAAAACCCAAAAAAAAACAAAATGAAGGCCAAACTCATCAATGAAACATCGTGACTACAACAGTAATAACTATACACACCATCCTCAACCTATTACATGAAAGAGTATAACAATTATATGGTTGGACCCCAACAACTTACACTACAAAAAAACCAGTAATGACACTTTTTTATGACACTTAATGAGAGTGTCATGCCATTTAAATTAATAAAGACTCTTTATGATGCTTAAAAATGTCATAAAACTTTTTGATAACTAGAAGTGTCATAATGTAAAATTCTTGTTGCTTTAAAAAGAACACCCAATATTCTTGGCGACACTTATAAGTATCATAAACATTAATGACGATTGATGTGTCATACTTTAATTTTGTGAAATAGAAAACGATGACACTTTTAAAAAGTGTCAATATCTATTCTAACAACACTTTTAAATGTCATAAATGATTCAAAAATATGTCATTCCTGGCTTTATTTCTTGTAGTGTTACGTTCTATCACAGGGATTCAGAGCTAATCTTAACTAAAACTTTGCAACAATCATGAAGCATGATAGATTCTATATATACGAGAGCAGGGCACAAACCTCCTGGACAAACAGTAGTTGCCCATGAAGCAGGTGGGGGGTTGTCTTTATATGCAGCCATCCAAAAAAAAAGAGAGGGAGAGCATTAATTACAGCTAAAACTTTGGAAATAATCAACACAAGCCATGACAAAAAAGAATATACCTCCATTATCCCGCGGCCCGCATGGCCATGGAAGCTGCAAGTCTGGCACCGGTAACAATTCCAGTTCAGGTACTTTCTCCTCCTCTTCAGGTTGCTCCTCAAGTCTATCGTCACACACAAATTGTTCAACCGGAACATCAGGCCACATGTGTCCTTGTGGAATTTCTCCACGAATCTGAAGAACCATCCTTGCAAAAAGCCAGAAAACATAACCAATGCTTTGCTTTGACTTGTTGTTTGCAGGAATAGCAATGTCAACATGGCGGAATGAGGAATCACTGCCACACAATGCAATGACAGGGATGTTGAGGTCAGCCAGGAATGCTTCTTGGATAGCCAGGCGATCAGTTGTTGGATCAGCAACGATTAAGAGGCAAGGCTTAAGGGATGAATCATGGAGTCGTTGAGCAAAAGTCTTGGGACTGCGACGTCCATCTGCAATGACAGTAGCACCAATTACTTCAGCAAATTTTGAGACAGCCTTATGAGCAAATGGTCTAGCGGAAAGGACAACAATGTCCTTAGGATCATCGATTGCAACTACGGCCCTCGCAGCCAACAAGGTTTTCTCCCATGTTCTGACCAGATTAAAAACGACATCATCTGCAACATATAATAACGCCAAAAAAATTAGAAAGCAAATCAAAGGGCTTTCGAAACATACATACATACATAACTACTCCTAACTCGGTTATGTACTACTCAGTGCTGTAAAGACTATAACCGTACAAACAAAAAAGCATTACACAAAAATCTAGCTCGGAGAAGCAAGTAAAATCACAATAGAGACCGAAGATATCCTAAAATCATCAATCAATTGACCACCCCTAGAGCAAAACCAATCAAACAAGATAAAATACGAAAAATACGTTGATAATAAGAATTATGCATACCGCCAAAGTAGAAGGCGTAACGCAAGTTACGATCATCTTCATTGTTGACCAAGTGGAGTTTGTTCAAATACATCCGCCGGAGGTCAGCGCGGAGGGTTTGGAGTATCCTCGTGTTCGCCATGACTGTGTATTTAGGATTTCTAGTGAGACTACCGAGGATTCGGAGTATCATCGTGTCAGCCATGACTGTGAATTTAGGGTTTCTAGAGAGACTACCGTAACTCCGTAAGGGATTCTGATGATTTGTGATGTGTGGCCACTGGCCAGGGGAATTTATTGCCTTTTTCTGCATGATTGGGCCTAGCCCTTGGACTTGTGTCTTGACTATTGGGCTCATATATTATTTTCATTAATAGTTCTGCATGATTGGGCCTAGCCCTTGGACTTGTGTCTTGACTCTTGACTCTTGTGCATGATTAGGGAGAAAGACGAATACGTAAAACATACTCTCTCCGTCCAATTTTAAAGTTTTCACTTTCTTTTTTGATCAATCAGTTAATGATATTTCCATTTCCTTTTTGGCAATTTTTTTATCAAAAAGACTTAAATACCCTTCTTTATCTTTTACTTTTCTTCTCTCCTTCCTTTTCTTCTCTTCTTTTTTTTCTTTCTTCCTTCTCTTCCCTTGGATCCCTTTTCTTGTTCTTCTTCTTTCCTTCTCTCTCTCTTTTCTTCTTCCACCTTTTAATTTTTCCTTTCTTTTCTTTTTTCTTCTGCTCCTTCAAATTTTTCCTTCTTTTCCCCCCTTCTGAATTTTCTTTTCTACATCTTCATTTCATTTTGGTTTTTCTTCTTCTTCTTCTTCCCCCATGACACTACTGCCCGTGTCAACCAGTACCCGGGAGACAACAACTCCACCCATATCCATGGTTATGAGCAGGGGGTCATTGTGATCTTCCCCAGTGGCGGGAAGATCTCGATTCGTGAAAGTGATCGGATCTCGTCTGGTCTGCTTTGGCCGGGGACCTGAGGCAACTGTGCCAACGTAGAGTTCCCGTCCCCACTTCTTTCTTTGAGAAGCAGAATCTCCTCCTTCAGGTCCTCCATAAATCACCTGCAAGTGCTCCTTACCGGCTGCTTTCTTCTTCTCCTTCGCATGAGCTAGATACTCTAGATCAAGCTCTGCGGCCTCGATCATTTGCTTTATTACCCCCTTAACACTATTGCAGTCAGCAGTGTTATGGGAGTCCGTTTTGTAGAAGGAGCAATACTTCTCGTTCCACTGCTTCTCCCCGGCTGGTTTCTTCTCTGCCTTAGCCGGCTTCACCTCCATGATTTCTGCTTTTACCCTGCCGGGTAGTTCGATTTCCT
This sequence comes from Cuscuta australis, assembly GCA_003260385.1. Lineage (NCBI taxonomy): Eukaryota > Viridiplantae > Streptophyta > Magnoliopsida > Solanales > Convolvulaceae > Cuscuta > Cuscuta australis. The sequence goes on along the minus strand of NQVE01000015.1, from coordinate 4,263,352 downwards.
TTTTCAAGGAAATCCTCCCTTTGGAGCAGTGGCGGATCTAGGATTGTGAATGACTGGGGGCAGTATTGTAAAGCGGGGGTTTGGGGGTAGAGCCTCCGATTTTTTTAAATGTACTTTATATCATGATGAAAAAATTAATTTTATATCAAACAAATTTAAAATAAGAAAAACAAAATATTTTAAAGTTAGTAAAATTATACTCCTTCCGTCCTAATTTATAGCGCCTGCTTCGGTTTACGATGTTTGACTGAAATTATTTTCAAATCATTTTATATGGAAAATGGTATAGAGTTAAAAAATAAAAATTACATATCAAAATACTACATCAAAAGATCTACAAAATTAGTAGTGACAATAGTACTTTATTTTATCAAATTACTAATGAAAATAGAGAGAGAAAATGAATCAAGTTTGATCTTGTGAATAGTGAACATGCACTATATATTGGGACGAAGGAAGTAATACTAAATGAATTATGTTGTACAAAATTATTTAATATCACTAGAGATTACAAATACTTTATTTAATGGCTTAATTAGTGGTCACTGGGGGCATTCTTTATTTTTTGTTGGGGGCAGCTATACATAAAACAAAAATAAGTAAAAAAAACTTCTTTTTTTGACTGGGGGCAGCTGCCCCCATATGCTCCAAGGTAGATCCGCCCATGCTTTGGAGTGGCCCTGCTCGGCTTCCTTTTGGAAGACACATGCGCTTCGGTGTCTGCATAATCCCAGGCCGTGTTGTAGGCCTCCTTGTAAGACTGGGGAGGTCTCTGGCAGAATTCATTGTATAATTCTCCGGAACGAAGCCCGGACACCAGGAGGGACATTGCAGTTTTGTCGTCCATCTCCTCTACTTTGTCCACTTCATCCTTCCACCGGGTGAGGAACTTGGTCAAATCTTTGTGTTCCCTCTGCCCGGCCATACTCAAGTAGGTAAATTTCTTCTGCTTCGTACAATTTTCTTTAAACTTCTCCTGAAACACCTCGGCCAGCTCATCAAAAGAATCAATTTCACCGGCCGGGAGGTTGCGAAACCACTTGGCGGCTCGGCCGCGGACGGTTTGGAAGAAAAGCAAACACTTTTCGTCCCCGGAAAGACCCATCATTCTCCCACTTTGGTGGAGGGTTTTGACGTGTATTTCCGGGTCCTCCTTGTTGGTGAATTTTGGGACTTCTAGTTTTGCCTTTTTCGGGAATGGGGTTTCGTGCACCCGGTCAGTGAATGGAGATTCGTTCAGCAAAATTTTCTTCTTCTTGTCCCGGTCTATCCATCGCTACTGTTTTTCCAATCGTGCCTCTACTCGGCCCACACGGTCCTTGAGCTGCTCAACGTGTGTGGACCGTGTGCCTTGGGTGGCTTTCTGCTTCCTCCTCTACCATTGGCGCCTGGCTGTTCTGGGGTTCATCGCGAGGGGGTGGTTCCGTTCGCCTGGTCCGACCAGGTCGCCCAGCCCCTCTCCCCAGCCGGGCGAAGGAACTTATCGGGGTCGTTTCCACTCCCAATCGCTCTTTAGCCGGTCGGTTCTGGTTCTTGCCGTCATGTCCTAGCCTCTAGAACGCTGACCGCCTAGATCCTTCAGGCTGGACTGCCTTTCCTTTTAACTTCTTTTGGGCCTGAGGAACATCCCAATCCTCAACCTTGCTGTAGGTGGAAACACCTGTAACCCGGTTTGTTATTAATGATAATAGGGCTATTACAAAGTACAATCCGTGCAAGTTAATTAAAGCATGCCTCACAAATGAGGCTTTTAGGGGTATTTATAACAATCCTAAGCACGTCAAGCACGTCTTTAACCTTCCAGCCGGTGAGTTCACTGATCGGCCCCTTTGTATGCCTTCGAGAGCCCAACCAGACAGCCCGGGGGTGACCAGGTCAGGCGGCGTTATATTTGGTACCTCCCAGTTGGTCCGACCTACCGGGCGGTATCCATGGGTTATTACCCATCAAATGTCATTTTAGTTTAGTCTACACCAAACTATCTGGTGGAATAAAATTGATGAATGCCTATTATTTTCTCCTCATACTATTAAGCACGTAATGATTATATATGATTTGGTGTTGAGGAATCATCAAGTGTCCGGCTATTATAACTTGTGTGATTTTGATAATTTTGAGGGTGCGGGTAGATTTTATTTTATGTGATTTGAGGGAATAGTTTGGTCATTTCGGTTATTTAATCAAGTAAACGCGCGTTTAGTCGACTAATTGCAAGAATTTAATGCTGGACTATTCGGCTAAATCATTATTTAGGCGGATAAGTAATGGGTTGAAGCATAATTGGGCTTATTTAGTCGACCAAAGATATAGTTAGTCGACTAGATCGGCAGTTTCAAATTTGGTTACCCAGATAGTCGATTAATTTCGTAACTAGTCGACTGTACACGGTTTTTCAGAATTGCGGCTGAGTCTGGTTTAGTCGGCTAACTACTAATCTAAAATAGGTCAGACCTGGTTACTTATTGGTCAAATCCAAGTCGGCTAAAATAGTCTCTACTCTAGAGCCGCTCTCCCTTCTGCCGATTCTCTGCTCCAATTCGTCTCTGTCTATCTGATTGAAGCTTCGTTGGTCCTACCGACACCAAGAAGAGAACCAATCGGCCAATTATTCGAAAATTTGAGGTAATGCTTATGCTCTTAATCCTTCCATTTTCTTTTGAAGATGAGGAAACATTAGAGTCTTTCACAAAATTCTTTCTTCCTCACAAGGTTATTTCACCCCGTTATGTTGATCTCTTTGAATTTGAAAAAGATGAATTTTTTGCACCGTATTTGTCTAGAGGTGTGCAAGGCGTCTAACAAATAATGGCAAAATTTGAAATTGAGTTGAAATAGCTTTACATTATGAAAAATTTTTGTACACTATTACTCTATGTAGCTTTTATATAATGTCAATTTAACTATGTAAATTCTTTATAGCTTTAAAAATTTTACGTTTGACAGAAAGAAATAAATTATATACCATACATTACTAGCATTCAGAGAAGAAATAACTTATGAAAATGATGTACAACAATACACTATTGCCTTTTACACTTTGCTGAAAACTATGAGTTTAAGATGTTTGTTTTGGGTTTGATTTGAGATATGGATTTGGACAGTTACTGTTTGAAAATCAGCTTGGGTTATGGCCAACTGCTTTCTAATTTGAAGGCAGATCAATTTGAAAGCAGATTCTTAGGAAGATAGGTTAGGCAGATTAGCTTCCTGGTTGAGCTGATCTGTTGTGGCTTTTTGTTTCATAACAAGGGAATACTGTTAGGTTGCATATGCGCTTTGATTATTTGGTCTGCACTTTAGAAGGAAATACTTGAAGCAAATCTGTCAAAGAAGCAAAAAATAAAGTTCAAGTTCTTTCTTCCTCTTTACTTTTCTTTAGCAAGCAGGTGCGTAGGCTGATTTCTACTCTTGGTATGTGATCCACTGAGGCTTTCAAGGTCTTCAACAAAAGTCCTAGCTTGAACACAACACAAGGAGATGAGAGAATACCATGTGAAGATCTCTAGCAGGTTAAGTAGTGCTCAATATCATTTTTATTTTGTGTGAGTGGTATGTAGATGAAGAATATTACTGTGCTCAATATCATTTTTATTTTGGGCGAGTGGTATGTAGATGAGGAATATTATTAAAGAAGAGTATTTGCACATACTCCATCATCAGAGCAATGGGTTTTCTACAAGGATTTCAAGGTACAAAGGAGTTACACCGCTCAAATGTGGAAAACGGGAGGCTAGATTGGGTCAATTCCTTGGGAAGAAGTAAGATGTTATTTCCTTCGTTGTCATCATAATATCCTACAGTTTATAAGCTTTTAAATGATGCATGTTCTTATTGGTTAGCTTTTCATCTGCATTTTTTGTTTTCCAATGCTTCACTGTCCATATTTTTTGCTTTCCAATGTCCCTTTAATCAAAGTAAGCGAACATCTAAAAATGATGGTGAAATCTGGACTATTTACTTTTAAAATTGTTGTGTTAATTGTAATTATTAGTCATTCAAGTTATGCTTATGAAGAATTGTGCGCGAATGTGCTGGTATGGTTTTTGTTAGGTTTCTGTGTGCTTTAACAAATTTATATATTGTGTTTAATAGAAGTGAGTTGTGCCCTAAAAGAGATAGTCTGGTATGCAGTTGGTAGAGTACAAAGGTGAATTGTTATTGTGTACTTAAAACCTTTGGTACGATTAGAATTTGTGATTTATGTGTTATGTGCAAAGGTAAGCCTTTGATTTGGTTGTACAATATATGGAAAACTGAGTTTAACATATTTTCAATAAGGTTTTTTAGTTTTAAGGGCATGTTTTGTTGAACAGCTCAAATTTTACCTAAAACAAATGTTGTGCCCCTACAAATAACATTTGTATAACACACTACAAATATTACTTGCACATAACCCAAGCCCGGGTAGTTATTATTACTTAATGACAGTGTTTCCAATTGCTTTTGATAGTGTTTCCTACTCTTTTTTTTGTATTTCTTTCAAAAGTAATCCCAAAAATATCAATTAAATTTTAATTTTCTTGGTTGGATGTGGCATAATTAAATTATTACTCCATATCTCGTATATAAATAAAATGCACAATTTTCTTTAAAAAACTCAAGCATAAATAATACAGTATTTTATTTGTGGACGGAGGGAGTAGTTTATAAAAAAGTTTTTCAAAATTTCTAAGTCATAAGATATTCATGTTTTAAAATAATGAAAAACCTTATATTTCATCATATGGTCTAAATTTATATTTCAATAATAACGCCAATATATATTCATAACGTAAATATGAGTGATGCAACACACAGATGTGATACTAGTTACCTCTCTAATTTATGTTAAATTGCATCCCCGATAATGCATTGCGTTAATTAATACTTCATTTCTCATTGAACATCATGCTTTCCTATTTTCAGTTGTCATAGTAAGTTATCATTTTAATTAAAAAAGAAGTGAGTAGTTTATATTACTGCACAAGTTCATATTAAAAGGATGGAGTCATGGTGACTATAATTGTCTCCTAACATGTAAAGTCTCTAATTGTCAAGAATTGAAATCGAGTTTACTTAGATCCCGTTTGGTACATGGAATTCAAATTATGGAATTGGAATTGGAGACTTCAATTCCAATTCTGGTGTTTGGTAACACAAAAATTATGTGGATTTGGAATTGATAGTGCAAAAAACGAATTAAAATTGACAGAATTCAATTTTATGGAATTGAATATCATGAAATTTCAATTTCACCAATTTCTTATACCAAACGGACCTTTAGTCAATTCATCAATTGTTAATAATGAACTCTGTTAAACATCTTTTAACACCTCTCTTTAACTTGTGTCACGCTTCTCACAAATAATACTCACATTAAATTAAAAGATCATGTTACAGTCACACCAGGGTTCATACTAAGATTGACGTTGTCAGTGTTTTATAGATAATGCTCCTTCTATCCCAATTTATAATGTCTGTTTACTAATCCCTCCGTCCTAAAACTTTCTTCCCAGAGCACTATTCCAACTTCACGGGAATTTATATTTATTTGTGTTTTTTCATGGCCGATATGGTAAAATAAAATATTCTTGTCACCACTTGTTTTGTTGAACTTTTGGTGTAGTTTTTAAATATGTATGTTTTATTTTTTATTTCTATACCAATATTTAAATAAAATAGATTGAAAAAACTTGGGATTTTTCTTCGTTTTGCGAACCGGGAAGATCATTATAGTACGGAGAGAGTATTTACATGATCAAACTTTATTCACTTTTTTTTTCTATTTTCGTTAGTAATTTGATAAAATAAAGTACTATTGTTACTACTAGTTTTGTAGATCTTTTGATGTAGTATTTTAATATGTAACTTTTATTTTTTTAACTCTATACCATTTGTCATATAAAATAATTTGAAAATAAATTTAGTTAAACATCGTAAACCAAAACATGCAATATAAATTAGAATGGAGAAGTAATTGTTTTTAAAATGAAAAATGGAAACATATTATATTCTATACACGACTCTCTATGGTATCAACATCCTCATCTCTTCATTTAAAATACTCCCTTTCCCTGAATTAATTGTCTTAATTTAACTTTACAAAATTGAAGAATTTTTTTTTAAAAAAAAGTACAGAGTAAGAGGAAAAGACTAAAATATGAGTAAAACATAAAAAATATACTCCTCCGTCCAGTTTTAGATTGTCCGTTTTGACTTTTGGGCATATTTAAGGAAAATTAAAAATAGAGTTAATTTTTCGAAATTGTCAATACTTTTTAGGAGGGATGATGATGAATGAGAATATATAATGTGGAGAAGATTGACTTATTTTAGAGGTAGTTTAAGTATTTTATTTTTAAAAGTTTACAAAAAACAACTAATAGGCAACTTATTTTGAGACGGAGAAAAAAGGCAAACAGACAATTTAACATGGGACGCAGGTAGTACCAAAATAAGAGTTTTATGTTTTTATTTTTCAAAATAAGAGTTAAAAATCAATTACATTACCAAAACGTATAATAGTATGCACATGTACAGTGCCACATTATCACAGCATGAACTCTTATTTAAGGAATGAACATATGAAACATCTATTTTGGTACTTTTTCTATGTTTTACTTATATTTAGGTTGATTTCTTACCGAGTAATTGCTGAAACTTTATTTAGGAAAAAAGAAAGAAAGATTGTGTATTATGAACTTTTCCATAAATTTAGAAAAGTGAAATTCCTAATACTGAATCTAAAAAGAAGTTCACATATTCTTTACTCTATTATATAAAAAAAAGGTACAGAGTAATTATTTTGGAACAAATTCAAAAGCCACATTTTTAATAAAAATAAAATAAAATTTACAAAAGGCAAAACTCTCAAAAGGTGCAAAAATTCTTATGCGCAGATAGGAAGTAGGACGTCTTTGGTTAGTCGGGCCATGGCTTTGGATATGTTCGATATCAAGTTTAATGTTTGATATCTCTCTATTTTCGAATGGGGCGTGCTTCTTCCCTTCTTCGTTCATAAAATTCGATTCTTTGTCTCCGGCCGATGCTTAACAATCTCATGATCTTCTTCATTCCCAACTTCACCGCCTACTTCCGATGAGACACAGGCCGAGATCAGCGCCTAGAACGAACACCAATAGGTATGGTTTTGTGTCGATCTAAGATTGAAGAGGACTTGTCAATATTCTTTTGTTCGTACTCGATATTTGCCTTTTTGGTCCAAACTCCAAAAAAAAATATAAACGACAAATGTATAATCAATACCCAAATTCAAGTTCTAACAACAACAATAAAGGGCAGAATTCGGGCTCACCTGTACCATAGACATATTTCACTCCTAATTTGTCATACTACAGAGCTGCAATTATAGACTCAATATACAACAATGGTTAGATATGGCATTTGCTATCTACACATATACATTCAGTTTCACAGTATATATTTTGTGGATGGACCAACCACCTCTGGTCACAAATTTTTGAGAGCCACTTGGAATAGTGTAGCTAAAAAAAGAAGGGCTACAATACGATTTCATAATAGAAGACAAAAAGAAAACTCAAGTGTTTAAATGTCAAGAGGGTTAAGGTACACATATAAACCGACATAGGCCTACTAGAACGGTAGAGCTAGACGACAACAGTTGAAATATCAAAAGTTTGAGGGGATTCGATGAATTTTCATATTCAATGGAGAAATGCAACTACAACACGCATGCGATATCTTTACCGGAAAAATATTGGAGTCCAATATGGGTAATGATCAAGGAAAATTACAACTTGAAGACGGATACTGTGAGCGTTAGAGGAGATAAAGTCAAGAGAATGCTTCTCCTCACCAAATGCGGACCCCATCACACGCATGTTCTGAAGAATTATTATTTTCCACGATTAATACAATGAATCCACCTCCCTTTATATACAAATGAGAAGGGGTTACAATAAGGAAACAACATTAAATGTGAGTCATATACAAATAAGGTATGTACTAGATTTGATACAGGAAATATGCTTAACATATTTAACTAATATTCTTAACATATTCAACATGCTACCGACTCCGTTGGAGATCTTCGGATTCCAAGATTATGTCGAAAATCATTGAAGAGAATAGATTGCAACCCTTTGGTGAAGATATCTGCGAACTGAGAGGAAGATGGAACGTGAAGAACTCGAACTTGACCCAGTGCTACTTTGTCTCTTACGAAGTGAATGTCAACTTCGACATGCTTGGTACGCTGATGCTGCACTGGGTTGGAGGATAAGTAAACTGCACTTATGTTGTCACAGAAGACGATGGTGGCCCGGCGCAGAGGTTGGTGTAGCTCAAGTAGAAGATTTCGGATCCAACTGGTTTCAGCAACTGCATTGGCTACGGCTCTGTATTCTGCCTCAACACTAGATCTGGAGGTGGTTCCTTGTCGTTTTGAAGACCATGAAACGAGGTTGTCCCCTAGAAATACACAGTAGCCAGATGTAGAGCGTCGTGTGTCCGGACAACCAGCCCAGTCAGCGTCGGAGTAGGCCTGAAGTAGATCGGAGGAGCTGCGAGATAATGTGATCCCATGGGTAACGGTACCCTACAAATAACGGAGTACCCGTTTTAAAGCAGTGAGATGGGGCATCCGAGGGGCGTGAAGGTAGAGGCATAATTGTTGTACTGCATATGTAAGATCAGGTCGGGTGAAAGTAAGATACTGAAGAGCACTAACAAGGGAACGATAAAGAGAGGGGTCGTGGACTGGGTCACCATCAGTAGCGGACATTTTCCCTTTAGAGTCCACAGGTGTAGAGATCGGCTTGCTGTGTGTCATGCCTGCTCTTTCCAAAATTTCATGAGCAAACTGAGTCTGATGTAAGAAGAGTCCCTGTTTGGTGCGCTGGACATTAATACCGAGAAAAAAATTGAGTTCCCCCATATCTGTCATGGCGAATTCACCCTTTAAGCGCTCGGTGATCTGAGATAGAAGCAAGGTCGTCGAGGCTGTGAGCACAATGTCATCAACATAAAGAAGCAGGTAGGCCATGTGAGTGCCTCGTGTGTAGACAAACAAAGAAGTATCAGTCTTGCAGCCCTGAAAACCAATATGGTGTAGAAAACCAGCAAACCGTTGATACCAAGAGCGAGGTGCCTGTTTTAAGCCATATAGAGCCTTCTTTAGTTTGCAGACATGATGTGGGCGTGATGGATCTTCGAAACCAGAAGGCTGACTGGCATAGACAGTCTCCTGAAGATGGCCATGGAGGAAAACATTCTTAACATCCAGCTAGTGTATGGGCCAGCCCCGAGAGAGGGCCAGACTGAGGACAATCCGTATGGTGGCGGGTTTAATGACCGGACTGAACGTGTCGCTGTAGTCGATGCCGAAACGCTGGTTGAACCCTCGGACTACCCAACGAGCTTTGTACCTAGACAGATCACCTGTGGGGCCAAATTTGTGTCGAAAAAGCCATTTGCCAGTGATAATATTTTGGGTGGGGGAGGGGGGTACTAATTCCCATGTATTATTCTTTATTAAAGCATTAAATTCATCACACATTGCATCATACCAGTTTGGATCTTTTAGGGCGCTACGATAGGTTGGGGGGAGTGGTGAGATGTGGGCTGTAGTGTTGAGGTTAAGGATGGATTTGGGGCAGCGGATGCCGGATTTAGCGCGTGTGGTCATTGGGTGTGTATTTGTGGAGGTTGAGGGGTTTGGCTCAGTGGGCTGTGTCGTGGGCTGGACTGAAGGGGTGGACTGGGTTGAGGACTGGGCGGGAAGGGTGGTTTGGGCCGGAGGCTGTACGTGGGAGGAGGGTTGGGCCGAGGCCTGGGTTTGGGTAGGAAGAAGGGGAGTGGATCGTGAGGTGGAAAGGAGGGGGATTGCGGGCTGGGCCGTGGCAGAACGTGGGACGGAGTAGGTGTCGGGTGGGTGGGCCGTGAGAGGTGACGAGGACGGAAAAAGATGGGACGGAGTAGGTGTCGTCCATTATGTTAAGAAAATCGAGATCAGGCGGCGTGGAGGGGTGAGCGAAGGGAAAGGTGGATTCGTCAAAGATGACATGGCGAGAGATGATGATTTTGTGGGTGGTTAGGTCGAGGCATCGAAATCCTCGTTGGTTGGAGGGGTAGCCGAGAAAAATACACCGGGCGGAACGGGGGGATAATTTGTGGGGGGCAGTGGCGGAGATGTTCGGGTAGCAGAGACATCCAAAAACACGTAGATGATCGTAGGAGGGTGGTGTGTGAAAAAGCACTTCGTGGGGAGTGCGTTTTTGAATAGTGGTGGTGGGTAAGAGGTTGAAGAGGTGGCAGGCCATGTGAAGTGCCTCGACCCAATATTCGGGAGGTAGTTGGGCTTGAAAGAGCAAGGTTCGAATTGTGTTGTTGATGGTTCAGATAGTACGTTCGGCACGACCATTTTGTTGGCTTGTGTGGGGGCAAGAGAAACGGAAAAGGATGCCTAGGGAGTTAAAAATAGTTTGAAGAGGGGTGTTACGGTATTCTGTTCCATTGTCACATTGTACATTTTTAATAGTCGTGTTAAAATGATTTTTCACATAAGCTAAAAAATTAGTTAATTGAGAGTAAACATCAGATTTGTGACGTAAAGGAAAAACCCACAAATAATGAGAGAATCATCTAGAAGGAGCATATAATGTTTAAAACCAGTAATGCTAGGTACAGGCGACTGCCATAAATCGGTATGCATAAGTTGAAATGGAAAAGTTGAAATACGACCAGAAGAGGTAAAAGGGAGACGAACATGTTTTCCTAACTGACAAGCATGACATAAAGTGTCATTGAATTGTTTATTATTGAAAACAGATAAAGGGGGAATGGCATGAAGGACTGCTGGGCTCGGGTGACCAAGACGACGATGCCATGTCTGGGTGTCAACAGAGGCAGCGTGTACTTGAGCAACCGGGACGTGCGGGCGAAGAGGGTAGAGGGGTCCATTATCATTGGAGCGATGAATCACGTTGCCCGTCCGAAGGTCCTTCACAGAAAAACCAGTGGAGTCAAATTCAATAGTGCAATTGTTATCACGAGTAAACTGACGAACTGAGAAGGGGGAAATAAGAATATTATGAAGGGATAAAGGGGGGGGAGGTGGGGAACATGTGTTTACCAACCGCCGTGGCGCGCACTTTTGATCTATTACCTACAGTGATGAAAGGTGGTGAATTAAGATTTTTTGAATAAACATGGGAAATAGTACCTGGGTCGGAGGCGATGTGATGAGATGCACCGGTGTCCATGAGCCACGTGGGTTCACGGAGGGTCATTGTGTCAAATTGGTGGGCCAGGGCAGTGGGGGTGGGGGGGAGGTGAGGGTGACGGGTAGGGGGCATAGGGGTAGTTGGGTTGGGGGTACGCAAGTGGGGGGTATGTGGGCTGAGTTTGTGGGCTGAATTGGGTTTGTGGGCTGGCTGGGTTGTGGGCTAAAGGGTTTGGGTAAGGGAAATAAACGGGTTGGGTATAATTAGCTTGGGCCGAGGGTTGAGTTGGGTTGGGGCGTGGGCCCAAGAGCCCAGCCCACTGTTGGGATGGGTAGGGAATCTGCCAGGGATTGTTTTGTCCAGGGCTGTACCGAGGGTGTGCTCCAGCGTGCCGTCCACGACCACGGCCACGAGTCGGCCGTCCACCGCGTCCACCGTGCGCCTGTCCCCGTCCGCCGTACCCTTGGGGCGGTCCAGTGCCGCCACTGCTGTGTCCGAACTGCTGTCCGCCATGACCACCATGGCCCGGGCTGCGAGAGCCTCCTCCGCCGTGCACTGCCAGCGCCGTGCTTTGCTCACCGGCGACGGCGTGGGGACGCCGCTGTCCTTCGAGAAGAAGAAGAGCCGACCGGGTTTCCATAAATGTTGGCGGAGGTTTTTGAAACTGCAGGAAAGAAGCTTGGTTGCTGAGATCCTCCGGGAGGCCACGAAGGGTTTGCAAAACAAGTTGATTCTCGGTGACCGGGGCATCGACATCGTCAAGCCAATCGGCAATGTTGCGAAGTGTCTGACAATACGAGGCAATTGAAGATGTGCCTTTGACGGTGGTGAAGAATTGTTGCTCCAATTGCATGGCCCTTGCCGCCTTGTTGTCGTGAAATAAGTTGTGAATAGAATTCCATAGATCTACAGCGGATGTGGTGGAAGAGATGATGAGATCCGACACCTCATCATTGACGGTGGAGAGAATCCATCCTTGAATGAGAGCGTCGAGTTGGATCCATTCGACGTCATCTTTTCCGGTTGAAGTTTTCTCACCGGTGAGGAAGCCTTCAAGGTTGAAGCGGCGCACCAAAAGAAGGAAGAGGCGGCTCCATTTTTTGTAGTTAGGCTCCGAGAAACTGAGAGTAATAGGAACCTGGAGTTTGACGTTAGAGATCGTTGTAGGGGAAGAAGAGTTTGGTTTTTCGGAGGCCATGGGGTATATGTTTGGAGGATTGTTTTAGAGAGAGAGAGGGAGGCTGTGGGAGTCTCTGCGGTGGGGGAGTAGGGTGTCGGCAAGGAGAGAGAGCTGCTGCCGTGGGGGTGAAGAGGGGTGGCGGCAGAGACAGTAAACGCCGAGAGAGAGAGGTAGTGGGGAAGGTTTCGGGGTTAGCCTAGGGTAGGCTCCGATACCATGAAGAATTATTATTTTCCACGATTAATACAATGAATCCACCTCCCTTTATATACAAATGGGAAGGGGTTACAATAATGAAACAACATTAAATGTGAGTCCTATACAAATAAGGTATGTACTAGATTTGATACAGGAAATATGCTTAACATATTTAACTAATATTCTTAACATATTCAACATGTTCCTTCTTCTTCTCATGTCCGAGATCTCTCACGCGAACGGCTGCATTCCCACATCATAACATGAGCCATTTTAAAATTACATGCACGATAAAATCCCATAAAAATAGGGTCTAAGGAGGGCAAAGCTTACCCCTACTTGAAAGTAGGTACCTCAAAAAGGCAATGGCACTGCAATGTCAACCAGAGCCAGTGGCTCTAAAATCGTTCCAGAAGGATATAATCAAATGATGAGTTAATACCCGCAAAAACAGTCTCTGCCCTATGCAGGCAGGAGTAAGGTCTGCTCACCCCCCCCCCCCCCCCCCAACAAAAAAAAACTCTGTGGTATTTTATTGGGTAGTTGTTGATGAGTAACCCAGTTTAGTTACCCCACAAAAGGGGCTATCTTTCAGGGACCCAATTTGTTCCTCCAATATGTAACTTGAGCCCAACTTACATCTCATCCATATTTGGCTTAAATAAAAAGGGTATTTTTCATCAATTAACAAAATATGGACCAATAATAGAAGTCAGATTTGGTCCCCATCAATGCATATTGGAACCAATTTAGATATTCATTGGTAAAAGTGCCCTTCATAAATAGACTAAAGTATGTCTGACAACTAAATTGAGTAAGAATTGCATATAGCCAACTAAATTGAGTGGGAAGAACATTTTAGGACGGAGGGAGTAATTGAGTATTGTATACTATAAAAAAACCAGATGTAATATTTCTTTAAAAAAAGATAGTGTTGCATTAACCTGCGGTATCTGTCATTCCCAGGGCTTCGCTGCAACTCTCCAGCCTCAGGACTTTCCCTGGGTGGTGGGATTGGTTTCCTGGAAATTGGAATAGATCCTTGTCCATAATCAGGGCTACCCCTGTCCCTACGATATGGACTTGGGGAACGTCTGCGATCATATCCTCTTCTGTCAGGGGAGAAGTCATGCCCTCTTCTATCTGGACTGTAACCGTTTCTTCTGTTATCATCATCTCGAATTGCAAATTCGACCGATATTTCTTGGTCCATTAATGTGCTGTGTATTGGTCATAAAAATATCCAAAATCAATAAGACCTTTAGTTCTTTACGCCCTTCTGGTTTTTGGAAACAATAAAAATGCATCCCCAAAATACATACAAGAATGCTATCATCCTAGTAACATCTAACTTTAGAATGCATATAAATCTCAGAAAATGATTAAAAAAAAGTGAAAAAAAATTGTTATAGAAGACTATCTTCTGTTTGGATTTACATTAAAGTATGAAGCACAATTTTATACAACACATGAAAATGAACTTAAGAAACATGTAAAATAAAGTTGTTGGGTTTAGCAAATCTTTTATTTCCCCTTACATTTTCTTTCCATCAATTCTTTTCAAACATTTTCCGAGTTCCGAAGGAGCCTTAAAGTTAGTAATTTACCGTTTTATTAAATTCATACGTAGTAAATGAGAAATAAAAGACAAAGATTCATCAAAATCCCCTAACAAACCTCAAATGTGTCGCCTCCAGCGCCCTAATGGCATCATCTTCAGATTCATATTGAATAAAAGCAAAATTCCTCCTAATCCTGACATTCAGTAGCTTCCCATACGGTTCAAAATGCCTCTCTAGGTCCCTAGTCCGTGTGGCAGGGTCAAAGTTGATCACAAACAATGTTTTTGAAGGTCGAGCTGATGATCTCCTTTCATTCCTGTCAGGCTTCCTAGAACCACGTTCTTGCTGCAACAAAAAAAATAAAGAGCATATGCAACTCTTTATACCATCAGAAAGGGTGTTTGGGTCCCAAAAATGCCAGGTAAAAAATGTTATCAAGAAAGTAATTTTCCTATGATTGGTTTTACTTCTGAAACATGCAAAAGATAATGATCAATTTTTTCAATTTTTTATTAAATATACTTAGATTTAGATGTCTTTTATGATTTAAAAAAGAAAATTATGACTTTGAGCAAATCTCAAAAAACAAATAAGGATTCAGTTATTCTTTTAATTTTCCAAATATATTCAACAATTCGAAGTTTTTCCTCTCTTATGTCTTTTCAGAGTATTTTCCAGGTTAGAAACAGACCCATACAGTTTGACTACTTCGACTTCAAACGGGACTGTAACTGCCACAAAATCTCTTGGTTTTTAAGACCAAAAAATTGGAGCCAAGAACATTAATGACCAGCAGACCTTGCTCCACTCCACACTTAGTCTTCGCCGCTTTCTACCAAACTCAATCCTGTCAAGTCTTCTAATTGCATCTTCAGCATCGCGTTCATCTTCCATATAGATAAACGCAAAACCTATAATTTCAAAAATGTTAGGGTTCAATTGGATGACGGAAAATGCTAGCAAGAGAAAATACGGAAGCATATACAGGGGAAATTGGAAGAAAGAAAATGTAGGGGTAAAATTAAACATAGGCTCAAAGTTCAAACTCAGTATACTTTTATGCACATTGCCAATGGAGATAAAAGAGTTGTAACTGACAAAATGGCGCATTACACTTCCCATCTTACTTTCAATAAAGTTTAGGCTAGTAAACAAAGCAATGCATCAAGGGTCTAACAACAAAAATCTCACGATTAATAAGGAGGCATAAGGTTGCATATATTTTGACCCCAAGACCCAAACGGAGTTGAGATTAGCCTCGGTTGTTGTTGAGTTGTTGTCGTCATCGTCTTATATACAAACTAAGGAATCTAATCATATGCCAGATGCATGGAAACATTACAAACATCTACAATACTGCCTCCATCCCAAATTTAAAGGGAAAGTCTGGTTTACAATATTTAACTAAACTTATTTTTAATTCAATTTATCTCAAAATTGGTGTAGAAATGAAAAAATAAAAATTAGATATTAAAAACGCATTTAGAAACCTATACAACAAAAGGTGCCATGAATATTTATTATTTTATCAAATGAGTAACGAAATAAGAAAAGAAAGTGAATAATGTTTGACCCTATGAATAGTGTTTACCCCATTTATTTTTGGACGGAGAAAGTATTTTTTATTTTTCTATGCATTTTCCACGGTAAAACAAACACAAATTATTTTTCCTTGCATTTTACACTTCCCCTGGCATTTTCAGTGGTCCAAAGTTCAAACAGGCCCTTAAGGATCAATACAGTATATTGATCAGGTATCCAAATACCCATAAAAAATACTCCGTAGGTCAAAATGTTTCATTTTCAACACACTTGACTACAAAATGCTAAATATCAAACTCACCCCTAAAACTCTCAATGATCGGAGGGTAGAGAGGAGAAGAGGAAAATGAAAATTCTGGATTAACTCAAGAGCTGCAACAGGATCCAAGATGCTCAAGCTATTTATGCTGAAACAAGTCAGAAATGGACATGATTGAGCAAATTCATGAGGAATGCTAGGGGCAGTGGTCTGAGGAAAGTGTGTGATGGTAGGAGCATAGCAGATCGGAATGATTCCCTGAGATGGACATAAGAAACACAGAATATATATCAGAAATCGAGATTTAGTTGAGCAGATCCTGCCACAGTGGTAAAGACATAACCCAACAACAACAGCCTAGTAAAATATCACAGGTGGGGTCTGTGTAAGGAGGTAAAGACGTAACCCATTTCTATATAATACCCAATTTATCTTTTATTTAATGATTAGTGAGGAACAACTGACTAGGAAAATATGATGTACTTCATCCACACTCCTAATGCCTTAAATAGTTAAAATATTTAAATCTTAATCCCACACAACTACACAAGCACAACTTACAACTGCTCTGCAATGCCTGTCTTCTTGATCATAATTAATGACTCCGCTAAATCCCCAAGGCACATACCAAAAAATAAACAGATCGCAAACCTAAACATAAGATAGGATGTGCGGGATTTGTGGCGGGGTTTATAGGATGTGAGATGGAGAGCAACAGCTTGGGATTAGGTTTTTATCGGTATTATTTCCAAAGTTAGTGTTGGTGGTGGATGGTGGTCTATGAAAAAAGCTTATAACGATAAGCACAACTGTTATGATACTCCACCTTTTCAACTCTCAAATGTCCAACAATGAAAATATAGCCATACGGGCAAATCAAACTAAAAATACTCCGTACTTCACAATCTCCACCGAGTCACTTATCACAAAAATAATACTCTGAAATAATATTTCCCCCCATCCCAAACATTCTCATGCTTCTTCGACCATAAGAAAGATGCAGTAAAGACCTAGCAAAGCAATCACAATAGCATCACACTATAAAAGGCTTGCAAATACAACTGACAGACTTGATGTCATTTGAGCAGTTTGATCTCAGATGACCTTTTTTTAATGGGTGGGGATGAACGCACGACTATTAGCCCCTGACAATAAAGTCATACCGCAAGAATAATGCAGAAAAAACAGATGGAAAAACAAAACCTGATGACAAAATAATCTAAGACTTAACAGATGGAAAAGCAGAAATGAAATTCCACAGCATACCCGATTTCAAATCAACTCTTTCAACCCTTCCATATTTTCGAAATAGCCGTTCCACATCTGACTCTCGAGCATCAAAATCCAGGTTTCCACAAAAGATAGGCTTCATTTTGCAATGAATAACCACTCAACAGCTCTGTCCCTGAAATCAATAACATCTCATTTTATCCAGGCTTCAACACCATATCACCAGTACTTCGATTTCCTAACTCACCCTAGTCCATACCACTACACATTTTCAACGCAAAAAAGGTAAAATCCAATGTCTGATTACGCTATCCGAGTCGAGCAGTAAATGGATTGATTAGAAATGGAATCTCTCGTTCAAAAAAGTCTTGAACAAAGATGCCGAGATTCAAGATCATTCCAGAGAGTGATCATCAATTGCGAGAGAAAGAGAGGGCATTTGCAGCAGCGTACCTTGTTCCGAAGAAGATGAAGCAGGGCGAGCGGGCGAGCGATCGTCAATCCTGATTCGAAACCCTACCGTACGACGGGCTGGGTTGACGACGGCGCATCCTTAACGGGTACGAGCTTCGTAAATCGTAATGATCGATTTCGGGGAACCGGCTGGTTGCTTTTTGGGCTTATAGTACCTTGGCCCATTTGTTACGTTTTAGGCAAGTTTTGTGACTTTTGTCTTTGTTTGCATATCTTTTTAGAATGTTGCTAAATCCATCTTAATTTTAGCTATATTCACACTTTTTTGCTAAAATAGAAAAATTTATTCAAAAAAATATATTAAAAAGATGAGATGCATGTGAACATACCTAAAGGTACACTTGTGTATTTATCAAAAATGGTATGAATTTAGTCATATGAGATATGAATTTACAAAGATAAAAGAAATGTTCTATCGATTAGTGGTTACAATGTTTATGCTTTTTATGGAGCGGGGTGTTGGGCCATTAAGAAGGCCCATTGCACATTCGTCAACTGTATGCAGTAGAGATGAGGTGGTCCAGGCACGGGTGGGAATGACAAGGTTGAGATGGTTTAATTTAGTCATGTGAAGTGGTGTATCGTTGAGACCCTGATGCAGAGATATGAGAATCTAATTATTGTAGGCAGGAGTGTATGAAGAGGTAGACGTGTATGGGAATTAAAATTATAAAAAAGTTATTGGACAAAAATTAGGAATTCTCACCATTACCGAGGATGTGACATTAATTAGATATGAGCATCTAGAGGTTTGGGATGTTTGGACCTAGATCTTTTTGCTTGATTTAATTGTGTTCCTTTAATTTTGCCTCTTTCCACTCTTCTTAACTTTAGTTGCTCTTTATTTTTCTTGAATGGTATATTCTTTTCTTTTTGTCTAAGCTTGGATATTTTGAAAATAATTATCTACTTTAATTCTGGATAAGGTCTATGTATATACTTTCTCCTTAAATCATACTTTTGTGCAATTCTACTAGATTGTTGTTATTATATTGTTGTAAGTTTATTGACATGAGTTCATATAGAGGGGGGGGGTCTTATAATAGATATTAATGATATAATTCATATTCTTCTGATTGATGAAACACATAGGAGACATAACGACAAATTATAAGTATGTGGGAAGACAGGTCAATATTGGAATCAAAAGTTTTAGATTAAGTCAGACCAAGACCGAATACATAAAATGCTAATACTTTAGTGGTACCCCGAACAATTAAGTTGATAATAGATATTCATGCAGATATAATTAATATTGTTCTGATTGAATTGATGAATTGAAACGCATGGGAGACATAATGACGTAGTATAAGTGCGTGGGAAGACATTAATTTTGGAATCAAGTTTTAGATCAAACAAGACCGAGGCCGAGTACATAGAATGCCACTTTAGTGGTAGGCCGAACAAGTTCATTGAAAGTGGATCAAAAGTGAGGACATTTCACATCGAGTGATTCAAAGAGTCTTTCTTGATTTGATTTTTTGTTAAATTGTGACACTCTTGCATGGGTGGCTCGGAGGGTGTGCAAGGTGGTCACCCATATAGGGTCCCCAAATTTTCAGGGCCCAATATTGTTAAATACTCCCTCCATCCCATAAAGTGTTACCCATTTTGACTAAAGTTGAAATTAAGAGAGAGATAATTTTGTGTTGACTTTCCAAAAATACCTTTGATGTGATGGGTAAAAGTAGGATGTGATGTGTAGATTATTAGGAAAAAGGTATGATGTGATAGGTAGGGTTTGAAAAAGTAAGGGGTAAAAGTGGTTTTTTAATAGAAATGGGTAAGGAATTGTGGGACGCAATTTTTTTGAAACGTGTAAATCTTTTTGGGACGGAGGGAGTATTTAGTATTTTAACTATTTGATATTTTTAAATTTAATATAAATTTATATTATTTTATTATTCAAATTGTTATAAAAAGTAGTTTTTACAAATCAACTTTAGATCTAATTTTAAAGCACAAACACTCTAGAAAAAATAAAATATATAGGGCTCAACACGTGATACTAAAATAGTTTTATTAGATTTATTGTCATAAATATTTTCAAAATATTATTTTACATAATTAGTATACAATATATATTTTATTTAATTATATATAGGTCAAATATTAAAAATGGTTAACTGAAAAAAGTCTAAATTGGACAAATACAATGTGTACATGATATGCCTGTTTCGTTTTCTTTGTTAGAACATTAGAATGCATAAAGCATTGGATACCATAATGCAAATGCAAATCTAGAATATATTGGTCGGTAGATGTTGAAGGGGACAAGTTTTAATTTCTGAGGCTATAATATTATTTAATTAATTATTTGTTTGTTTACATTATCAGTAATGAAAAATTTGCCCATGCATGAACGAACAATAACTCACTCCGTAATGTATATACGGAGTATATTATTAAAGGAATAGTTATGGAGGACAACAACAGTTTTCATCATTTTTTATATATCGATCAATAATTATTTTTTAATTAATTATTACTACCTTCTTCTGAAAAACGATTTCCAATTTGAATTTCATGATGATTAAGCTAGCTAAGAAAATGATTACTTGCCCATATTTATTTTTGACATCGTATTACAGTTTTGGTTTAGAATCATATGAAGTTGATGAATCCCTAATATTCTTATACCCCTATTGGAAAATCTAAGGTCTAAATATTAATAATGTTAGCCTTGTAATAACAATGAATCAATAAGAATATTAGAGTAAGGGGGTGTTTGTTTTTTCTGCAGGAAAAGGTTTGCGGTCTGCGACCACTACTGTAGACATCTGCAGGAGAAGTGGTGGACCGAAGGTCTGCGATCTGCAAGAAGAAGAAGAAGACTGTTTGTTTTTTTAACGTCTGTAGACTGCTATATAAATTAATGGTGGTAGTGTACGGTGGTGCTGTATGGACGATTGTGGTGGTGGACGTTGACGGCGGCGGCGGTGGTGACGGTGGTGGTGGACGACGATGGTGATGGATGGTGACGGTGATGGTGGACGGTGGTAGTGGTGGACGGTGGCGGTGAACGGTTGTGGTGGTGAAGAGAAGTAGAAAAAAAGGAGAAGATGTTAGAAGACATTGGTTAATGTCTTCTCCAAGAAGATGTCAGAAAGACCTTTTTGAGTGAAATGTCTTCCAAAAAACAATCTGCAGAGCCCATCATCTGCGCGCGTCTGCGCGGCGCAGACAAAAGACGCCAGAAGGTCTTCTGGAAGAAAAACAAACACCCCCTAATTAAACTGTAAAAATGGATCGCACACAAGAATTGAGGTAAACGTAATCGGTATCCCCTTTTCTAAGCCATCCGTCTTAAGATTGGAATATTCTCAAGAAACACCGGAATATTAATTATTAGTCTATATAAAGCTTCCTTCCCTCAAGTTACAAGGTGACCCTCAAAGATATCACCACTTTGTTTATACAGGAGGCCTCCCTAACCACCATCCTATCAATATATCTTCCAGTGGTTGAGAAATGATCAGGGAGATCTCATTATCCTTCCTTGACATTCTCATCCACTATAAGTCATTAAAAGTTAAAATTGGATCACTGGACAGATATTTTCCATCCATTTGTCTCGAAACCTGACAGGAGGGCATTTGCCCACTTCTTTAGAGGAGGCGTTGCCCTAATCTCATGGAGACGAGCTGTCTCACTCATAATTTTGTGGGAATGTTTTGGGAAAGTGAAAAAATGAAAGAGAAAAAGTTAAAAAATGAAAAGAGTATTTCATACTAATATCATATGGATTCTATATTGAAATATTTATTTTGTATTTAATTAATGATGAAATTCAACTAATTTAAGTATTTAACTATAAAAAATGAAATTGATCGAATCAATATAGTTGGACCAGGGGACCGGAGAAATATTTGCACTAAATAGCACCAAAACTTAAGTCATTTTCCTAAATAGCACTTAAACTGTTTTATTCTCTAAATAGCACTTAATAATGTCCATAATGTCTTGTGATGACGAATATTTGCTTGAATAATCACTAAAAGTACTCATTGGGAAGAAAAACACATGTGGTGCTATTTAGGGAAAGTCATTATATTTTAGTGCTATTTAAGTAAATTTCTCATATACACATACCTACATTATCATTGTCCAACATCTTTCAACAACACATAACGGGTCTTTAAAAATTACCGAGTATATTAAATTAAATACTCCCTCTTTATTAAAAATACTTTTTATTTTCTTTTAGTAACGTTCTAAAAAAGCATCATTTTTTTATGAAAAACTTTGAATAGTTCACAATCTTAATCTCATTTGCATCACTTTCAATCATACATTTTAATTTCACTCTTCATAAACTTTGTGTCAAGTCTAACTGAAAATCTTTTGTATTAAACAAAGGAATTAATAAACAATCTCCCAAGATCTTTATTTTTTTTTTTGATACGAAGACCTTTAATTTATTAGTGATAAAAAACAAATTAAACAACTCTTTATGAATGAGGAACGGGATTTGCCTATATTATTAGCAAAAAACACAATTCTATATATATAGAATATATAGAACGTACATACCAAGCATGCACCTACATGATCTTTGTCCTCCCCACCGGTGGCTTATGATATTTAGAGCCTGTTTGGGAATAGCTTTAGCGATTAGCGTTAGCATTTTGAAAAGGCTATCAACGGGCAGCGTTTAGCGTTAGCATTTTCAAAGTAATCTACACCGTTAAAATTTTATCCAAAACGCTAACGCCAATCTCTAACGCTATTCCCAAACATGCTCTTAGTCCATTACACTTATAATATACAATTAATACAAAGCAACTAGCAAGTAGTCCCTCTGTCCAATAAACATGTTTTCATTTTGACTTTGAGAAAATTTAAAATAATGATATTTTTTATGTGGACTTTTCAAAAACACTCTTGATGTTATGCGTATAGGTAGAATGTGATCGATAAATTATTAATAAAAAGATATAATTTGATAGAAAATAAAATAATTTTGTGGGACAAGAAAAAAAGAAGGAGTTTTTGAAACTGATAGAGTATAATATAATCTACCTCTCATAATTAATCATGTTTAAACTTTTCTTATTTGTCCATAACAAATTAAAAATACCCGTACATTTTTCTCTTTTCATTTAATTTTTTGAAAAAATTATCCAGAATATTCTCAACTTTTAATTACTCAATCTTTTAAAAATAATCCAACTTTTCATTGTGATGCATAATAATCTCATTTTTACTAAAATTTGTGAGTTTTGGGTCGCCGCTAAGTTGCTAACGGCGGTTAACGGAAATAGCCTGTTTTGCGCAACAAAATGAAATTAAAGTTGAGATTATTTTTTATGAATTTTCATTTTTTAATTATTTTGAAATTTTTATTTAAAATTTTAAAATAACTTCCTACCTCCATCATTTTTTTCCTTTTTTGAAAAATTGGTCTTAGTCTAAAAAAATAAAAATAATAGATATAAAAAATAAAAAAAATGAGAAAAGTAACTAAAACGATACAAAATTAATAAAATAAATAAGGTAATCAATAGAAGCTAACTTGAAACTAGTAAGAAATAGAAAAAAATATACTGAGTGGTGAGTTTTCATAATTTAGGAACTATGCAAAGTATTAATGTACGACCTCTTCTTTTTTTTTAGAAAAATTTATCACGAACACTTCCAACTTTATCGATCGGCTTGCTCTTTCAAATAAATAAGTTATACATTAAGATTCTTTATATTGCTTAAAGTGTTAAAACTCATCACTCCATATATATTTATTTTATTTCTTACAAGTTTCTATTTAATTTCTATTGATTATTTATTTATTTCATTAGTTTTGTGTTATTTTAGTTAATTTTCTAGTTTTCTCTTTTTTTATAAAGTAAGACTGATCTTTAAAAAAAGAAAAAGAAATGAGGGTATAAAGTAAGTAATTTTAAAATTTTGAATGAAAAATTCAAAAAAAAAAATTAAAAAATTAAAATTCATAAAAAATAATCTCAACTTTCATTTTCTTGCGCAAAACAGACATTTTTGTTATCCCGCCTTTAGCAACTTACCAGCGACCCAAAACTTACTAATTTCAGTAATGTTGATATTATTATGTATCACAGTGAAATGTAAAATCATTTTTGAAAAAGCAGGTAAAATTGGGATTAATTTTGATAATTTTTATTTAATTTTTAAATAAAAGTAACACCATGATTTAGGCATTCAATTGAAAATTGTCATTTTTTCAACTCCTCATTCATGAAGTCACAAAATGTACACCTCTTTTTGAGACATAGGTCTCATTTGAAAACAACGTTAAACTTTAGCGTTACTATTATGCAAAAGTCATGAAATGATAGTTTCTAACATTAATATTTTCAAAATTAATATACACTATTAAAATTTATTCAAAATGTTAATATCAATAAAATACGTTATTTCCAAACAAAGCGAGAGAAAGGGTGCATGAGATTAGTTCTTTTTTTATTTTGAAAAAAATCTCAACCACGGATAAGTTTTTTTTAATTAATTGCAATTTGCAATGTCCTGTCAAAATGACAATAATCAAGAGAGAAAGTTGCACTTAACTTTCGTCCCGATTTGCTGGGATTGTGCCACTTTAGTTAGACACATAAATTGATAATTTATTGCAAATTATGTGATTAATATTTTTGCAGAATATACTAGTTCTAAATTAATGTTTTCATTTGATGTTTTAGAGCCAAAATTATATTTGCTTTCCTTCTGTCCAAGTTGGGGTTTTTTGGAAACATTCTATTCACACACACACATACATAGATACTCCATCCATCCCCATGTTGATTACAAATTGGGGTTTACGAGGAGAATTATCTCATTTTTTGAAATTATTTTATTTACAAATTGGTATATCGATAAGAAACAAAAATTACATATTAAAAACTACGTCAAAAATTCTACAAAACAAGAGGTGACAAGAATATTTTATTTTATCAGATGCTTAACGAAATCACGTAAACAAACAAAAGTTATCGAAAGGAGAGAAAAAATTGTAATCAAATTGGGGACGGAGGGAGTATATATTATCGAGTATAATCACAACTTTATTCGGTCTTTAAAAATTAATCTCATTTTCACTCTATTGCATAATAATCTCAACTTTACTAAAAATTGCGAGTTTTGGGTCACTGTTAAGTTGCTAACGGCTAGTTAACGTAAACGGTCTGTTTTGCGCAATAAAATGAAAGTTCAGATTATTTTTAATGTATTTATGTTTTTAAATTTTTTAAAATTTTTAACTTAAATTTTTACAATGATTTTCTACATCCATTTGTTTTTCTTTTTTTAAAAATTAGTCTCACCTTAGAAAAAATAGATATAAAAATAGCAAAAATGAGAACAATAACTAAAACCATAAACAATTAATAAAATAAATAAGGTACCAATAAGTTAAACTGAAACTAGTAAGAAATAAAATAAAAATACGAGTGGAGGTTTCTAACATTTTATGCACTATACAAAGTATTAATGTACTACTTATTTTTTGAAAGAAGCCTAACGAGTAAAGTTGAGATTATTCTAGATATTTTTTCCTAAAAATAAAAAGAAGTGATTCATTAATGCTCGCACATAAAATGTTACAACCTACCACTCGTACATTTTTATTTTATTTCTTACCAGTTTCAGATTAATTACTATTGATTACCTTATTTATTTCATTAATTTTGTTTTGATCGTTTTAGTTATTTTTCTCATTTTTGTTATTTTTTATAGTTTTTTAATTTTTACCCAAAGATAGACTAATCTTTAAAAAAAGAAAAGGAAGTGATGGAGGTAGAAAGTTATTTTTAAAATGAAAATTTCAAAAAAAACAAAAATTCATAAAAAATAACCCGACTTTCATTTTGTTACACATAACATGCCGTTCTCGTTAACCCGACGTTAGTAACTTAATGACAACTCAAAACTCGCAAATTCCAGTAAAGTTAGGATTATTATGCATCACATTGAAAAGTAAGTAAGATTGTTTTTGAAAGATCATATAAAGTTGGAATTATTCTGAATAATTTTTCCTTAACTAGATAATATTGTAAATTTGTTGAACTTCTCCCCTAGCTTGAGTGGTAGGAAGCCGACTCTCCAAAGTTCATAGGGAAGTTCACCCAGATTCGAGCTCTAACGGAGGTAAAGGCATTGACTGTTTGTGTGTTATTAAGTTAAAAATAATATAAACAGATCAGACATTACCTTGTAATAAAGTCAATAGTACTAAAAAGTATTGTAAAAATTTGATATCATTTTTTAAAGAGATATTTGATATAATTTGATTGATCTTGAAATGAAAATTTGAGATTACATAGTTTTATTAAAATAAAATAATACTCCGTGTATAACTATATATATTAATGATCAAAATATCACATACGTGAAAAAGCAACTGCGAACATTATTTTGGGATAGTATTCAAAAGTTTCAAAAGGAAAAAATGTAGTTAGAGAGAATGTCATGTGTTTAACGTGAGATTTTTTTTGAAATGATATGAATATGATGGATTGGAGATAGAATTGAATTGAAATAATATACTCACCCAACTTGTTCAAACTTCAAAGTTTACATTTTCTTTTTCATTCGTCTATTTATTTTTTTAAAAAATTACGTTCCTTTTTCCAAATGAGGATCAAAATACATCATTCAAATTATTTTTTTCTCTTGAAATTTCAATCATCCACTTTTTTTAGTTGTATATTACTCCGTATTATTTTTTTCTTTGAACCCACCAAAAGAAAAAAGACAATCCTCAACAAATTGAGGCGTGGGGTTGTATTATAAAGAGGACCATGCTACACTTACACCGACAAATATACCCCATTTGTACATCACAGGTTTGCACAAACATTTTGATGGTTTACACCGACACAGGTGTTGGTGCGTTAATAAAAATTCACACGGACACAAATGTTGGTGCGTTTAACAAAAATTAGTTTTACAGCAACACAAAATGTTGGTACAAAACTGCGGGGTACAAATTGGGGTATAAATTTTGGGGTACACATAGCATAATCCTTATAAAGAAGTTCTTGAGTCCATCATAACTAGAGAGAGACTAGCTGGTACACATACTATACATACATACACTCATACATTTTTACCCCTTACACTATTATTTTGTTCATTCTTCAGGGTTTATATTCCTAATGGAAACCCTAATCAACCGGAAAACCGTCTGTCCGACGTCGCCCGACGACGGTTATAAGCCACGGCGGTTGCTCAAGGATTTCCTGAATGAGGACGATTATCATCACCATCCAAAAGAGTCATCCAAACTTATGGCGGCGGCGGCGGCCACCTCCCGAGGCGGCCGCTCTAAGACGGCGGCATCCACCGCCATCTCCGCCATTCCCAAGGCGATGCTCGGCATCGTTGTGAGGCTCATTATACCCTTTCGTGCCTCGTCGAGAAAGAGCATTGACCTCCAAGAGGGGCCTACCGCAGGCCTAAAAGTCAAAGACATTCTGCGGTGGGACCTCACAGAGGAAGAATGTGATAAGTTTGCGGTGTCGTTGTTTCGCGATGTCGTTTCTTTCGACTCGACGAATGGGTGCACCACAGCTACCACATCCGCGGCAAGTAGCCAGAAGTCTAGCTGGTGCGATATCAATTTTAGGGCCGGGGATTTCTCCGCATCTTTGGGGAAAATCCCGGGCGTAGGGGAAGTTGAGAAAGTTGGGAAGGAGAATGTTTTTTCATGTGATGAGAGTGTCGGTGGGCATTTCAGGGAAGAAAATCAAATGGTCCCACAGGTATGTGTCGTTCTTTTCATACGTCACCTCTCCTCTCCCTTTATTTGTTCTTATTTTTTGTGTTGATATACATTATTGATCACGAAAATGATATACACAACTTTTATTTTATGTGCAAATCATTTCTCACTATATACTAAGTTAAAAAAGGATTGTGTATATATATACAACATATAGTACTATGTGCCAAATTATAGTCTTCGTTTCTAAAATTAAAGTCACACCGTTAATTTTTGACAACCTAAAATTAAAGTCAAATTTCTTTTTGATTTAAGAAAATGATTCACAATATTTAACTTGATTCTAAATAAATTCTACTCGCACATCTTATAAAAAGCTTTTATGAAAGGTGGAACGCCCATTCCGGGCGGTCCACACCCCAGCCCAATATGATTGTGAGGGAGGTAAATCATAATATAATTTCAATCTGGTTCTTAGAGAAGCTAAGGTGCCCCGTGTCTGGTGTGCTCAAAGTGTTATTACAGATAATAGAATTCTTACACGCCCTGTGTCACTGTCAGCATTCGATTTTAAGATCAATGAGTTTGATATCACCTCTTTCGGCCCGTAGAGGCTCTTGAGCTACCGATGTGGGCATAAAAAGCCTTTATAACTTGTGAGAATGAAAAGAGAGTGAGTGATATTGTTAGATGTCTATTGTAGCAGGCATTAAATTGCTTCTTGTCCTATACCAAACTCATGCCACAGAGTTAATAATGAGATTGTGATTTGCAAAAGTATGAATAGTCTTTTTCACTTGAAAGTGACACTTATTGCAATAAGGATCTATTGACCCCGGTGTTAAGGTGACACGATTTATTTGAGATATCTACAATGTTTTTTAAAATTTTGAAGTGATTCATACCTCTTTAATCCCGTGCCCCTCCTCGCTCTTCACTCAGCTTCCATGTCGCTATTAATTTTGCAATTTTGCTACAGCAATGCCTGTAGCAAAATAACAAAATGAGAGGAGGCGTGGGGCGTAAGGAGACGGTGGTAGTTAGGGAGAAAGGATTCACGTTGGGATTCTCAACAGAACACCGTACGTGTCCCAAACGTGCAATGCAACTAGCATCAACCAACCTATATGAAACCGGACTATATGTTTGTATTAATTAATACTTGTACTTAATTTTATAAATATTTAAAAAGTTAATCATTTTGTTTGATGGTCTATTGATGCAGTTACATTTGGGGTATGAGGAGAAGGAGCAACATAGTCCCGTCTCTATATTAGACGACTCACCTTTCAGAGATGAAGACGAAGAAACCTTCTCTTCCAATCCAATCCTTCATGAATGTACGTACTGCACGTTACAAATTACGGAGTATGTGTGTATATATACTCCCTCTATTCCAAAAGTTGGGTACAAATTTGTTCCAATTATTTGTTTTCACTTTTAGGAAGTTCTAAATAAACGTTAAGTGAAAAAAAGGTTGGGGTACAAATTTGTTCGGAAGAGAGAAAGTTTGTGAGCTACATATCCAGAAAATGGTTGGATAGAGTTTTCTGGACCGAGAGTTTTTTTTTCAGAAAAATAATATCCATGCTGCAAGCGCAATCACATAAATTTTCACTTTTTAAAATATGTTCCACTTCATATAATTCATAAACTTTTATTTTAAAACAGGCAACAATAATGGTGTTAGGAGGTGTTGCTACAATAACCAAGAGTGCTCATCATCATATGAGTGGGAGATTGAAGAGAAGAGAGAAGCTTACATTAGAGATATGGAGATGGCAGCTGGGGGGATAACAAGTTGGCACAAGTTTGAGCAAGAAAGAGACCACATTTGCTTCCACTTGGAGCTTCAAGTCCTAAGAGACTTGGTTGATGAAGCTTTGCTGGACCTTTTTTTACCTGCAAAATTGATTTATGAGTAAAGTTCTTTTCACCCCGAAACGGTTCTTACCCATCTAACTCCTCCCTCGCTCATGTTACGCCGTTTTGAAGCTGTAAGCATAACGGTAAAACATGAGGGATGAGGAAGGATAGAAGACGAGCTCAGAGGTTTGCAGGGGGTTAGAGAAAGTAAGTATCGTTCCGGGATAAGACAGAACTTCATAAGGCTCTCAAATCGCCCAGTGTCATATTATGACATCCATAATATATTACATCTAGCTTCACTATACATGGTTATCTGTACCAATATAAATATATACTTCATCTCTTGTTGTAATAATAATAATAATGATAACAGCATATACATTATATACAAATAAACATTCTTTTAAATAAACTGAGCAAACATCATTTTTTCCAATTTTGCAATCGATAAATAGGCGTTATTTCAATAAAATTACACTTATATGTTTACATGAATTAATATGTAAAAGGGGGATGATAATTTGTAGTGAGTGACAGTCATATATGAATGTGCTTACATACAATTTGTGTACATGTATCATATCTCCCCCTCTGTACATATACAAACACACAGTACCACACAAATGCAACGAAGGATAAAAAAAATGATCCAACAATGTTTATGTACACACACAAAAAATCATATTGTGAGATTTTCCTGAATGGCTAAAAATGATCCAACAATGTTTCCTCCAACGTCCGGGAAGGTTGGGCACCCGGGAAGAGGCTTTACTCTACCTTTGCGATCTACTTCCACAGGGTACTTAAGTAGGTGGGCCCGCATATCGGTAACCTCTTCGGCTGCAAACTGTTTCCAGTTTGCCTCTCCCATTGATCTTACTCTGCGTACACATTCTACCGACTCCGGTTGTGTGAAGCAGTCTTCAACAACTCCAAGATGCTCAGCCCAGAGGGACATTCTGTATCCGTAAATCTGCAGGAGATGTGATTTATTACAAGAAATTATTCTACAAGAACCCACTCCATTGGAATCTGGGGTAAAAAATGTTTGCAGTTTTACACTCTTATACCACTGTAGCCTGCAGGAACAGAGAGACTGTTTCCGTTAGACCCTAGATGATTTGCTGCATTTACTGCCCAAAACTTCACAGATAGTAGGAAGCAAGGGAAGTTTAATGCTCCATTTTGATTTAGTCCATGCCCGAAACTAAAACAGTCAATAATGACTCTTTTGTTCTATCTTGAAAAAATTGAACCCCTAGACCCTTTTGTGGGAAAACAGTGGTTGGGTAAGTTGTATCTTGAAACCTATCTAAATCCGTCCCACAATAACCACCTGTTCTCATCCCTATCCTAACATTTAGACAGAACATAGGCAGGGTCAGTTTGGGAAAACAGTGTTCTGTCAAGAAAGGCCTAGCTCAGTAGCGACTATAAAGGTCAAGCTGATAGTTTTTAGTAGTTAAATATGCATTTGTAATGATTGAGTAATAAACAACACTTCGCCAACCTGTCCATGGGGACTTGAGAGTTTTCTAGCCCATGTATGATGAGGTTGATAAGCTCCCATCGCAATCTCGGTATCTCTTGTCCCTTCCAAAGAACGCTGATTGATGTTAGCAGACCCCAATATTACATACTCATCGTCCACGATCATCCCTTTAGAGTGCACATAGATCATGAATCTTCTGTTTTTTCTACTAAGTGCCTGAAAATTTTGAGTAAAATGAGTCTTGTAGGGGCAAGAGGTAAAACACCTTGAGAGTCGAGACCATCCATGATGAAATAAAAAAGCATTGCCATTGACTCATTGATCTATGGATATACCTGAGGATTATTTGCTGCTGCAGGGTTCTCAGTGTTTGGTGGCACATCACTAGCATCAGGAGCTTCACGGTTTCCAAGACAGAAGAAGTTCAGATAATCTTGGGGAGAAAAAGTTTCCTCAAGTCCAACCTCCACTAAGGCCTTGTAGATAGTCTCATACATCATCTGCATTGTCTTATTCTGCCAGAAAAGAATCCTTTGAGTAGCAGCACCTGTTGGATTACCCTCTGGCCACATTGGGATGACAATATACACAGCAAACTTTTGGTGTGCTCTTATTTTATCCGCAATTTTAAGTGCAATTTCCATTGGAATTAAATTGTCAGCACCTTCAAAAAAAAAGCAGGAGAGCACAATATAGTTTCAAAAGGTTTGGATATCCACAGTTTTTCATTTAACAATAAGAATTTCTACCCACCACTAAATTATTTGACTGCACAAACAGAATCAGCTGACGAAAAAAATGTAGAGCAATAGTTACTCTTTTGATAAGTTACAGAAATGAAGTAAATGTCAGATCACCCATCATATTTTACATATTATTCCATCAAATTTCCTAAAAATACTTTTTGACAATATCAACAAATCCAGCTATTTCAGCCAAATTCGCCTCTACCAAACGGGCTCTATTTTTATTTTTTTTGAAAAACATTGATGTGGAAGTAAAATGTCATCAGCACAAATGCTTTAAAAACATTGCATCTTACCAAGATCTCTATGTTGACTCCAGTTGTAAGAGGAACCAATGAAGTATTGGTTTTCAATATAGATAAAATGTTGTGCAGAACGAATGGCCTTCACATATGCTGTGTGTATGCTCATATCAATTAGCACATTCTTCCCGCACACCAAATTCTATAAAAAAAATGATTGGCAAGATATAGTAAGCTGGAAGCTAGGAATTAAAGTAATTTAATAAAAGGAACCCTTGTCTTTCTCTCTCTAGCACCTTCATTGTAGCTTCTTTAGGTTCCTTAGGAAAGTCTTTAACCGAATTGGAGTCTATTGAACGGAAGATCTGCAAAAGAATGACAAGAAAACATGAAAAAGTTGCCCATTCAGAGTTAAAGCCACAACATTTGTTTGGTTCAAAGGAGGGAGGGACTAAAAAGGGAAAATTGTTCCTTCAATTTCCTCCACTTCCCTCAACCCAAACAAGAACTTAGTCGAACTTCTCGATAGTTAGAACTTGCCTGAACATGCCAACCTTCGGGATCATCACCACTCACACACGGGATATCAAATATACCAAGAATTTCAGGCATTCTTTCTATCCGGAGCAAGGCGTCATCATATGAGATTTTCAATTTTTTAATCCCGTGTGGCTTTGAAGCCTTCAACCAACGCTCTTGAAAATTTGTCAAAATGTCATACGCTGCTGGACCATCAATTTTACAGTGCAAGTCATGCCATGGTTCTCTGGGACACCCAGCGACATTCCCCTGGTAGATAATGAGTTAATAGCAGTTCTTGCTTATTAAATCACAGCGAAGATATAAAATGATTTACTTCCACCCTTACATGAAAGGCCTTGGATGAGATACAACCCGTATGATAAATATTACTCTCGTTTAAAAAAGTCATGTTTGACTAATGTTAAAAAATTTTAGTTTCTTTGAAGGACCGACTTGGCTCAGCGGTAAGCTTGCTTGCCGTGGTGTGTCAGGTCGCGGGTTCGAATCAGCCTCTCTGCAAAAAGCAGGGGCGAGACTGCCTAGAGTATTGCCTTGCCACGACAGTGCGACACTCACAAAGTGGGTATTTGAACTGGGTCAGCCCTTTTTTTTGGAAACCAAATTTTTAGTTTTGGTAATACTCCATATACAACTAGTTCAAGTCATTAACCCTACTTATATACTCCATCCGTCCAAAAAATCCTTTTCCAAACCCTTTTAGCCCAGAAAAGGTTCATTTTGATTTATAATTTCATGTTTCCAAAATGTGCCCAAAAAAACATACAAGATACATTTGAAAAGTCTAGTCAGGCCAACAAATTTAAAAAGGCAGCATTCATGCTTTATGAAAATTGTACCCTTACCAAAATGTTAAAGTTGTATATTGGAAAATAGAAACCCTTTTTTTTGGGGAGGGGGATGGCTGGGTGAGGGTATTAGTTGTTCCTTTTTGGATTTGTTTGTTGGCTTACTAAATTTATCGTATTTAACTCGCCATTGACACTTTTTTTGGAAAAGTACTTGAAAAGTTAGCTTGCGTCGTTGAAACCTTTTGTGTGTGGGGGGGGGGGAGGGAGTTAGTATTTAACAAGTAAAGCTTACAGCAAATGTTGGGTTATGGTAGTCATCCGAGTGGAGAGTCTGGAGACTTCTAAATATGGGATGCTCGGGACTATCATATCGCCCATCACACAAATCAAGTCCTCCAACAAATGCTATAATTCTTCTCTTATTGTTTCCCGCCTCTGCATCGACTATCACAGTTTTCTGATGGTGTGTATAAATTACTCCAACTTCCTGACAGTTCAGGCAAAAAAGGCTTTAGACATTTTGAGGTAACAAATGCCTCAACGGAAAAAAAAAACTAGAATCTCCAAATAGTACAATCAAAGCCAAATGAAATCTTAGCCATAAGAATTTGGAGGGTGCATTGCTAAATCTAGCTAGCAAGAAAGAATTTAAAATAAGATTACAGATACTTACCCTTTGTTTCAGCCAACTGTGACGCTTACCAGCTACACGGGGACAAAGAAGCACTTGCACTGAAGAGTGTTTGAAATAGTGGCGAGTTTCTTCATCATGAGTTGCCATGACTCCATCCTGCGTACGGAAGATTTGTCATGGCTAAGAATAAGTTTTTAAAATTTTACAATATCAATTTGGCAATGAGACATGACTATAACAAATATCCCAACTTATTATTATCTCGTGATATTTTCTACGTAAGTGGATAACCCCTATGGTGATGGTTTTGAAATTTTATCTCATTCTTTCTTTAAATGGTTGCAACATCCAACAAAGACCCTGTCACTTTTTTTGCACAAATTTATAGTGTTAATATAACTTCGGATGATTACTTAACACAAAATTTCTTGTCATCAACTCCAAACTATTCTGGTAACAGATGATGATGATGATATAAATATGTTAAATTTCCAAAAACATAAAATTAGAAAGTACTTTCAGATAGGTTTAACCTATCATTTAGCTCACATCTAAATATGCATATATGAAAAACTATATCCTCCCTCCAAAAAGTTTTATTTTAGAAGCTTTTTTTGAATTATAATTGATGAATCTAAGCTGTTTTTTACTTTTTTTCCTAAATATTTTCAAAACATTTTAATTTACTCCCTCCATCGAAAATAAACTTCATACTTCTCCCATTCCCTTTTAAGGAATGAACTATGTGGCTCAAAATCTTTCTCTCTCTAAACAAGTTCCAACCAGATACTTTTCAACACTTTCCTTAAGCCTCTTTAAGTCAAACACTAAAGTTTATTTCAGGACGGAGGGAGTATATAATCAATTCAGTTATCTAACCAAATATTCCCTCAATCTAAGTTGGTTCTTCCCATTACACGTTATGAGGCTTGACCGACTTTATTTTCAATTCAATTTATTTGATCGTAGGTATAAAATTTTAAAAATGAAAATTATATATTTAAAAACTACATCAAAAAATCTACAAAACTAGAGGTGACATGACTATATTATTTTATCAAATGAGTAACGAAAATAGGCAAAGAAAGTATATAAAATTTGCCCATGTGAATAGTGTAGGGAAGAAAGATATTGGACAGAGGGAGTGCAAAAACATCATGCCCACAATGAAATCACACTTACTGGTTCTGGGCAAGATGCTGATGTATGCGTACCTTACATCTACTTATAGCGATGTAGAGACTGTTTACAAAGTATAAATTTTTGGGACTTTTTTTGTTTGTTTTTTTGTTATGCAAACAAAAAATTACTCCGTATTAAAAATACGTGTACACTGACCAAATTCTATTACTTCTAAGCCTTTTCTCAAATAAAAAACTTTACTTGAGCAAACAGGACTCTTTTTTAGGGATGGATAAAGTATAACAAAAGCAATATCGTAGTCAAAACAATCAAGTCAAGCAAACAATGTCACACATCTGAAGACTTTTGGTTCTAATAGAGCACAATTCCAGCATCTGTGGTAAAATTCATCTTTGCTTACTCTTTCAAGCTATGTACTCTTCTAAATAGTCATCTAATCATAGAAACTACATCATCATCAATTATGTGTATTGGCAAAGCTTGCCTAATGATGTAGACGAAACAACGTTTTCCCTCAAGCATGTTAATTTTTTCCATGAACTAACTGCCTTTAATAATTAATTAACACAGAATTTCAAGCCACCAACTCAAAAAAATTGGTTGCAAGTAATGATGTTGAAAATGAAAGAATATGTTAAGTTTCCAGTTTCCACACAAAAATAAGTTTCAGATAGATTGAATGACATCTTCAATAGCAGTAGTTCAGTTTCATACTTTGATTCCTTCAAGCTCTACATCATAATCATCATCAACAAAATACATTATCATCATTGATAGGTGTTGGCAAAGCATGCCTACACCAGATGAAAATAAGATTTATTTGATGCAAATATGAGTATTTACCGTTTTATAACCAAGAATGTTCCTTGAGGTGGGATCATCCCACACGAGAAGAAGAACCCTCACGCCTTCTTGTGACTTTGACTTCAGCAGTTCCCCCAATGTGTACCCTTCAAGAGAACGATCATCCCTCACCAGTCTGACTTTGTGCCACACTGACCATCCTGTTATATATACCAACCTTCTTGCACTCCGTATTGCACTGAATATATCACGCCAACATTTCCCATGCACATATTGCATCCCATAGTCAAGTCCCAAATTTGGAAGGAACCCATCGGGCACATGTGCATCTTGGTAAAGAGTGACATTTCCACCCTTCCGTAATGGAAAATATGTCCCTGGAACCCCGTTATACTCTGGGCCTGCTCCAACCCCGCAATGATAAATGCTCAAGCGCTCCATCGGTGTGTATTGGATAGAGAGACTTAGAACAGCTCCGGCCTTTGCAGGTTTTCCGTTACTTGCAAGGATTGGGAAGGACCCCTCAACTTTTCCCCCACCATATATCTGCTCCACTGGGATTACCACAGCTCCTATGAGCTGAAAGCCTACGATGTCACTGTCCTTCACAACAAAGTGCACTTCAGCAGCGTGATGTGCAACCGGGACATTAAAATGTTGCTTCCAAACAGGATTCTCGCTGTTGCTTATCACATAAGTCCGTCCGACGGTTGCACCTGCGACTGTGATTGTGACATAGGGATCACTCGTGATCTTGTCACTCATGTGCCCTTCAATCTTT
Organism: Cuscuta australis; assembly: GCA_003260385.1. Taxonomy (NCBI): domain Eukaryota; kingdom Viridiplantae; phylum Streptophyta; class Magnoliopsida; order Solanales; family Convolvulaceae; genus Cuscuta; species Cuscuta australis. Next base: position 4,226,991 of record NQVE01000015.1, on the reverse strand, counting down.
GAGCTCATATTGCCTGGAAATTTGTTAAACATGTCCCCTATTGTTTTGTGAAACATGTCCATGTTTGGGAGGTTTTTTGCTTCGTGGACAAAAATATCAAGATTCCCGTGCAATAACAAAACCTTCAAAGATCCTTTAGAAGGCGTGACTGGCACGAGTTGGAGACTCTGATTATTAGATCCTGTTTCCAAGAATGAGTTTGAGTATGAAAGGTGGTGATGGGGAGTTGATTCGGCTTGCGTTGAAGATGACTCCCAACTTGAAAAGGATGAATTAGGATGTCCATATATTGTCCCCGAGTGGTACAATGGCTGAGAACTAGGTCCAAAAGGACCAGCCTGAGGAGCCTCTGACAATTGCATGTTTGCTATCATATCTTCCACGGGTGGGTAACCCGAAGGGTGAATGGATGGATCAAGATGTGTCACATTACTACTACTATTTGACAATGTACTAATATTGATTCTTGATGAGTGGCTCTCTAAAGGACGTGTAGGAATCGATTGATGATGGTGAGATGAACTATAATCAAAACTGCCGTGATGTTGAAGGGTAGGTTGAGAGGAAGAAATTGAAGGAGGAGCATGAGGCATATATCCACTGTAGGGATAAGGATGTGGTGGTGGTGGGGAATACCCATATTCTACAGGACTCGGCTGATGGTATCCACTAGTAGAAGGAGCTGAAGGAGAATAGTTCAGATGACCAGAGGGTGACGTGGTGTAAGGGTGTGGGTACTGGGGATAGGGAGGAGGGTATGTGAACGGGGGAGTATATGTCCCAGAACTATGAGGAGGAGGGTAAGGTTGATTTGGAGGAGGATGGGGAGGGTAAGGTTGATTTGGAGGAGGATGGGGAGGGTAAGATTGATTTGGTGAGGGATGAGGAGGGTAAGGTTGATTATACCCATATGGACTATTGTTATTGTTATTACCATAAGGGTAAGGAGACTGAGAATTGTAGTTCTCCATCCTATGAAGAACACTGCAATTCACTTTGCCAATTTTTGACAGAATAAAAAAGTAACCACGAGGAACGGACTCTTTAGGAGCAAGGGCACATAGGGTTATTCTCTTAGAGGTTTCAAGGTTTTATATATGTATACTTTGCTTCAAAATTTAGATTTTTGTTGTTCTCAATAAAACACTAAGTGGCAATGAGAGTTGTGAGAGTACTCCAGTACTCCAAAACACTAAATACAGCATTTACAGTGGCTATGTTGTGGCTCTCTTTGAACTCTATACACACCCAATGAATGGAGGGGTGGAAAGAGCTCTTGCTCTCACTCCATATATTGAGCTAAAAATGACCTTTTCCACACAAGCAGTCCAGCAAACCTGCATTAAAAATTAAATTTTCTTTTGCCTGAGCAAATAAAAAAAAACTAAGAAAAATGCATACATCCGGTCTCTTAATATAATACAGCATAAATAATATACTACCTCCATCCCAAAATGAAGTTGTTTTTTTACTGTATAAGGTCAAACTTTACATACTTTCTTTGCTTACTTTCGTTAGTTATTGGATAAAATAATATTATCGTGTCACCTTTTTGTTTCATATAACTTTTGATGTAGTTTTTAAATATACAAACTTCAAACTTCGCACCATTTCTCGAACTAATTGAATTGAAAATAACTCCACTCAAACATCATAAACCACCACAACAACATTTCAGGACAGAGGGATTAGTGAAAATTAAATGCACACATTTTAATGCAGTACTCCGTAATGTATACTCCAAAAACATTTAAAAACTTCTCGAAAACATATTTCAAAAAGCACAAAATATACAGCCGAGTCAGTCTAATAGAAATATTTTTTTTAAAAAAAACACAATATTGAGAAAATATGTGTATCATTTGTTATATTAATATAACAAATGAAGCAGTGAAATACTCATCTGAAAGGTGAAAATAATATTTGTAGAGTGCAGTTTCATACACATCTTCGGGAAAAAACACGTAAAGTGGAAGATTTGCAGCGTTCCAGATTTGGAATTTAGACCATCTAAAAATTTCATTAATGGCGAGATTTCATATCTGGAAAACTGAATCGAGTCATAATTTTTGTTCGTTAATATACTGAAGAAGATGGAGCTTAGAAAAAAATAAAGAAATACCTTTGGATGGAATGGCGTACGAAAATGGAAGAACGGTGGTGAATTGCCCAGGGGGAAAAGCCTGAGAAACCAAAGCACATGAGCCGCGTTTACTCATCTTTTCAAGAAAAAGATAGTTGACTTTCTTTTTTAGAATATAAGCTCTTTCACATGTCTGAATGATTCAGCACTTAATGGTTGAGACGGTTTGTTTCAGACTCTTAATGGTTCAGACATTTGCCCCTGAATGATTAAGTATTATACAGAGTCTGAATGGTTAAGACCTCTTATCTGAATTGATCAGGCATTTGTCTCTGAATAGTTAAGCAATATACTAGCTCTTAATGGTTCAGACCTCTTATTGGTTCAGCATTTAATGGTTCAGACCTCTTACTCGTTCAGCACTTACCTATTCAGAAGTTTCCAAACAACCCCTAAAGAAAAGTACCAAAATAGAATTTTCATGTTTTTTCCTGAAATAGAACTTTACATTGTGGTAATGTGACTTTGCCCTGTTATAATGTGGCAGTGTATATGTGCAAATTCCTATACTTTTTTGGTAATATATATGACCATGTATGGTAATGTAAGTCTTATTTCGGGAATAAAAACATGAAAAATCCTATTTTGGTATATTTTCAATGTTTTAGTCTTATTTTAGATTTCTCCATAATAGAATTCTCACAATGTCGTTGTCGAGATTCGACCTAGGATCATCGGGTTTGACATTCTCTCTTTGGACTAGTTAAGGTACCCATGTGAGCGACTTTCTTTTTTAGAAAAAACTTAGATATGATGGAGAAGAGAGAAATTATAATTGATGGTGTAAATTATCGACTGGTATATCGTTTTAGCCCGGCAAAACGATAAACTAGTCTAAAAAATACATCGAAATATAAACACAGGGATTTTAACGTGGAAACCCAAATCGGGAGAAAACCACGGGCCTTTTTTGGCGGTACCTTGCCAACGGGGGATTTTTTATTAATATCGGGGGTGTGTACATGGTACATGATTTGGGCTTAGAAGCCATTAATGGTGGAGCTAGAAACTCTTGAAGAAGAAGAAAAATATACTCTAAAAATATCTAGAAAAAGAAACTGGCAGGAGAGGAGTGAAATTGGCCTTCTTTAACATTGAGGGGGAGTGCTCCTTTTATAGGGGAGGAGGGGAAGCATATTCGGGGAATATTCTCTTATTCCTCCATTTTATTAAACAAGTCTGGTTTGACTGTTCTTCGTAAATAATTGGGAAATATGGGCCGAGCCACGTATTATTTCCCATCAAGAAGTCATCCACTTTCTTAAGTTGTGAGAATCATCAACTTAAAAAAGTAAATAAGTCCTCCGAGTGTAATCTTCAATCTTCGTACTTTGGATTCTTGACCGGTTGATATTATTGTTAGTCCTCCGAGTCTTCATTAATTCTCTAATTTCTTGAATCAGAATGTGTTCCTGCAAAAATAATATGTACAACATTTTTTTTAACCGGCCTATGCTGTGCTCAAATAATTATTATTTTTACCGAGGAGCTCGGTGTTAGAGTGATTAAACTTCGCGCGAATAATTATTGTAACAAGAGCGATGTCAGTTCGAAAAAGCAACGATGCTTCGAGTAGTTATACGACACCGGAGTTAGTACGATGAAGCGGCGGTGCTTCAAGCAGTTATTTCGTCGAGACCGATGTTAGTACGAATTAAGTAAACGATGCATGACGAAATTAGTATACAGACGACATCGACGTTAGTTAATAAGAATTGAGTACGCTGCAGCAGCTTTGTTGAAGATCGATCCTAGCCCGGTTAACTGATGTAAATACCTTCGTATCATGTAGAAACCACTTATGGATTGCCTTGTTCAAAGGGCCTGAAGAATCGGGCGTCCCCGATAAGGGCTCAGCTAAGCCACCGGTGTACCCAATTCGATTGGGGTCAGACTTACGAGAAAATATGTGCAAGACCGGTGTGTATATCATTCTTGGTCTGTCTCGCGCACAAGAATGATATTTACCAGCGTGCCAGGCCGGGCCTGTGTCACATATTTTAATATTTTTTTTATTATACTGAGCAAGACTGGTGTAGTAACCAGCGTGCCAGGCCGAGTCTGTGTCTCAGTCTTCCTCTTTTTTTTAATACTGAGCAAGACCGGTGTTGTAACCAGCATAACAAGCTCGGCTCGTGTCTCAGTCTTCCCTCCGCATTCGTCCAAAAGGTATGTGCAAATACCCAAATTATTGCTCCATAATGCTAACTCATTCCACCGAATGTTAGTGGTGGGCCCGAATGAGGAATAAGTGGGGAACTTATTTCCTCCTCCGCAATATTTAATGCACCTCTCCCACCAAAATGATTAATTGATGGGCCGTGAGAATAAGTGAGAATAAGTGAGCCTTCTTGGACTCTTCCTTTCGTCATGGAGTGACTTGTTTTTGTATATTGTAGAGGTATATAATGCTTGGAGGAATCATAAATGGTCCCACCATGTGGCTTCCTATTCTTGCTTCCCATGACTCGTGAGCCTCACTTTTTTTGTGCTTTCCCATGCCCTTTCTTAGTGGTGGGCCCAAAAGTCACAAAATAATGGACCGAAGTGGAGGTCACCTCACATATCCATTTCATATTGTCATGGAAAATCAACTCATCTTCATCCATCTCAAACATTGGATTCCTCTGTCCATCTCAAACTTATTTTCTGAATCTCACTATTGGAAAGAACATGCCACATGGAAACTCTAGTGACCTATTTCTCCAACGACGTTCAATGGGCGGTGGACTTGCATGGTGTACAACTCCGTAGGCGAGGCCTTCAATGCTACAGATATAGCTGGAACATGGAAACCACAAACTTTTAGTCTCCAGCGGGTGCGCCACGACTTAACTGCCGCAGATCGATGGTAGTAATGAGTGGCGATCTGCGTGCCTTGTTTTCCGTGAGGAAGGTTCGTCCGTGCGGCTCTGCTGATCTGGATTTCTTTGTCCGCTGATTTTTTGTCTGCTCGGCGGTGAATTTTTTTTTTTTTTACCGAGAACTGATTTCGGTGTCTCTGTTCCGTCGGCGTGGTCTGATGGTTGGTCTACTTTGTTCCGGCGTTTTTCCTTCGCTTTGTTTTTGTCCCTAAACTGCATTTCTCCGGCTCTGACTTGTTCTTCGCCCAAGAGATAGGCTCTCTGGTTTTAGCCGATGTTTGTCATCCGAATCGGCCTTTGTCATTTAATTTACCTCGGTGGTGTGACAAAGAGCAATGGCTTCGACGGTGATCTGCTTCAGCGGTAGCGACGTTGCAGTCTTTTCTCCCTTTTTCGACTGGTAGCAATAGACTCTAGGGGCCGCCACTGCAGTAGGTGACCCGCGGCGGTGAGAGTAGACTCTGGTGGCGGTTTCCATGGATTTCGTAGGGGCTACCGCCGGCTCCTTAACGGGCCAGTCCCCGATACGTCCTGAGCCACGGTGACGACTAACGGTGAAGGCAGCAATCGACGGTGAAGGCGGTGACAACGAGAGTTAGTTTGCGGTGGTGATGGTGGATTTGCAGCAAGGTGGTTGTTGATTTGGGCAAAATGGCGATAAGAAATTAAGCCACTGACTCATGTTTGGAATCATAATTGGTTTTTTCTCATTTTTTTTGCTGCCGTGGGGGGAATAGAGTACATCATCACCATTTTTCAAAGGTAGCAAGAATAGGAAGAGCATAACATAGCCTTTCCATCGGGTCCCACGGGTGGCGCCAAAATGATGGTGTAAATTACTTGACCGGTCAAACTATACTAGACCGGGTCTAGTATAGTTCGCTTGATTTGGTAAAATAAGAAAGATAAAAACACGCAGATTGACCGGTAGGACTTTAGGTGGAACACCTGTAGCCTAATTTATATTATAACGGAGAATGCACGGGTGCTTTTACAAGGGAGTGTAGAGAGAGTGAATTCGGATCCCCTTCTTTGAGGGTTACAAGAGGTATATATACTAAGCTGGGGGACAGGACCACGTGCGCCCACGTGGGGGCACGCTGCTAATGGGTTGCAAGGTGACTGGTTTCGTCCTCGAGCTGCCATGTCGCCTTGTGAGGGGAATCACTTCCCTTGTCGTGTTCTGGCTTGGAAAAATGCCCTCAGAATCTCTGCAACGCCAATCACTACAGTTCAAGTCCTTTTGGATCCTTCCTGCCGACACTCATCGATCTTGAAAAACTGCCCCGGCTGATCATCGTGGGTTGATTAATTGACTTCGAAAATTGGTTCCAGATGATGGAGTAATTTGACCGGTATACTATCCAAAGTAATTTGATTTTTTCATTCCATTTCAATGAAAAAGAGTTGATAATTGGCTACATCCTTTTCATTTCAAACAAATTTTAATATTATTTTTAAATTCTTTTGACACTTTCATTAAATTTGATAAAATCAATCAATAAATTATACCACTCTATTCACAAATAAACTTCCTCGTTCATTATAAATTCTTTTGACACTTCCTCGTTCGTTTAGTTTTTATTTTGATAAAATAATACTCTCTCCGTCTTTAAATATTTGCTACACTTGTATTCCCGAGGTAAAATATTAAATTTTTTCAATTCATTTTATTTACATATTGGTATGTAAATAAAAAATAAAATTTACATATCAAAAAACTACATGAAAAGTTCTTCGAAATAAGAGGCGTCAAGAATATTTTATTTTATCAAATAATCAATGAAAACGTAGAAATAAACAAAAATTCTCGCGACTATTGAAAAAGCAAATATGGTAAATATTTTGGGAAGGAGGGAGTAATTAAAAAGAAAAATGTTAGGGGTGTACCCCATTTATCCCCACCCCTCCATTACCACAAAAATGGGCAAACGGGAGTGCACTCCGCGTCTCCGCCGACGCCCAACGCCGCCGAGGCCAACACAGAACGCCGCTGACACGCCCTGAGACCGTCAAGCCGCTACCCTCGGAGTCGCCGCTGTTTTTATCAAGGTAAGTCTTCAAATCCTTCATCTCAATGTTCTTCTTACTTAGATTTTTTCATCAAGGTAAATACTTCGTTTTTATTTAATTGTTTTAAACGACTACCAACTACTGCATACCTTAAGTGAACTACGAGTATGAATTCAATGGGACTTGTTAATTTGGGGTTTTATGATTTATGTTTCGATTAACTGATTAGGGATTAAAATCAATTGTTAATGGTTTCCAACAGGCATGGTGGTCTTTCCAAATTGGCTTAAAGTATGAATTTTAGTGGTTCTTATTGGTTAATCTGGATTCATAACTTCTTTAACAATGCTCAACTAAAACAAGCTGAAGAAATCCTGTTCAGAGCCTTATCATCTTTATTTATACTACGGTCATGTAGTTTTTTATACGACATGGACTGTTTATTGGATTGTAATGATGACTTATCACGGTGTACTTCGTTTTCAATCTGTTGGATTTAGAAGCCCGTATTTTGATATTACTGAATTGATAATTTAATAGAGCTCAAAAGTGATGAAAATTCAATTCACTGAGTTGCTTATTTTGTTCTAGCCAGTTAGAACATAGAACGGCTTGCCTGGGATTGTATATAGGGCGGCTTAAACATCAATACACTACAAGAAATCATATATTCTTGATGATTTTTTGTGTGACACATATGATTTTGTCACATTACATGTAAGCTTTGATTTTATAGATCACTTTTGTACCTATAGCTCAACATGTGGGGTGTTGATACATATTTTTGTGTATGGGACCCCATGACATGAGTTTGCTAGCTCCGCCACTACCTTTGTCTCCTCTAGTTTGACTTTTTGTGGTCAAACTAGATGAACTGTGGTCATCTGCTAAATAAAATCACATTGCATATCAATACAAAAACGTTTCATTAGATTTATCATGCAAAAACTTTCCGAAATGTGCCTCATTGTATTACTATGCAAACATTTTTTATTGAATTTTTGATCAAAATTCATCCAGTTTGACAAATTGGATTGTACGAATACTCAAGTTGGGTCCGTAGCAATGAACAAGTATTGATTTATGATTATAGAATTGAATCTATTGGTTGATATTATGACTGTCAGAGTGTATATTAGTTATAAAATGTTCTCCTCATAGTAATATAGAATGAATAGGTGTATTATATGTCTTGATATACCATGAACATTGTACATTCAAGTATTGTACTGAAGAAATTGGGATATTGTACTTTTTAAGCTCAATTTTTTTGGTATCTTATACTCCGTATGTATTTACTCTTTACGAACGACATGAATTTGTTATTTAGCTTAAGTACATGTCCTCATTCATTAATTTCTTAACGTTACTATCATCATTAATGTTTTGACCGCACATTGCACCATTGATGCACTAGTTATAACAACTCTTTCTACATTTTTAATCACTGGAATTTGCACTTGCAATGTCTTGCAGGAGCCAGAGAAATATGTGTTTCATCTCGCTAAAGATAAGCTGAACTTTGGAGCCATGTACATGTGGTTCTAGTTAAAATCCCTTTGGGAAGCCACCCTAGGCACACATGTTGAAGTACAGAAACCCTAAGCATCTTTCGATGCTTAATCACCTTCGGTTTTATCTTCCCAAGGCTTACCATAGGTTCTTTTCAATTCCTTCGCATCTGCAATTGCTCCACCATAAATCATCCGTTGGTCCTTTGGTCTTCTCTGTCTCCTTCTTCTCGACCAAAGCCTTAGAACCCAACCCGGTTTTCTACAACTACCTGATCGAAACCTTGAAATTCCCCAAATCCAAAGCCCACGACGCATCTTGCCGCTTGCCATGGATCAAATCCCTAGAAAAACCCAAATCCGTGGTCCAGTACCTCAGATCGATTGGCTTCTCGGATGCCCACGTCCAAACCCTAGTGCGCTCCGCCCCGCAGCTCCTCTGTGTCGACGTTGAGAAGACGCTGAAACCTAAAATTGCTCTGCTCCAAGAGCTCGGCCTCTCCGGTGACGATGTCGGTAAGTTCACCTCAGTGCAGCCGTATCTGTTAACTCGTAGTTTGGATTCCGTAATCCGGCCATCCATTGCGTTCATCAAGGAGTTCATCAGAGACGAATCTGACAACCGTAACTTGTTTCTGGTCTTAAGGAGGTGCCTTTGGATCCTCTCCAAAAGACCAGAGGACATGTTGCTTCCCAATGTCCAATACCTGAAGAGTTGCGGCATCGCCGGGTCCCAGCTTGAGAGACTCTTTAGAAGGCAGCCTAGAATCTTCACCATGTCTCTACCCATGCTCAAAGACCTAGTTTCCAGGGTTTCGGATATGGGGTTTTCGAACAATTCCAAAATGTTTGTTCATGGCCTGCATTCTCTCAGCTGCATATCCAGCGAGACGTACACGAGGAAACTAGAGCTTTTCAAGAGCTATGGATTCTCAGAGAAAGAGTGTTTGTCAATGTTTAGGAAGTCCCCATCAGTTCTGAGGACTTCCGAGGACAAGTTGAGGCTCGGGATTGAGTTTTTCTTGAACAGAATTGAAGCCGGGAAATCTTTGCTGCTGGCTCGGCCTTCGGTGTTGATGTTCAGCATGGAAGAGAGAGTGTTTCCCAGGCACCAGGTTTTGAATCTTCTCATGGCCAAAAAGCTTTTGAAGAAAGAACCCAGTTTTGCTAATGCCATTTTTTTGCCAGAAGCAGAGTTTCTGGGGAAATATATTGCAAGGTTTCCTGCAGAAGCTGAAGAACTGTTGATGTCCTACAAGGGTCATCTTCTAGTCTAGATTCTGAAAAATTCAATTCTTTTTCTTGCCCAAATACATCATGTAGTGTCCATTACATCAAAATGTACTCTAGTATGTAGTGTCCAATGGCAAAATAGAGTGAGGGGGTGGGGGTTAGGGAGTAGAAATTACTTTTTAGACCTAACGGAGCAATGTATGTGTCCAATGTCATCACGTGACCTTAGGTTCTATTTATGTCAAAAGATCATAGTGACTTTTCTATTTCGTATAATGAAGCACGTTGAGAAATCTATGAATTTTTTGTCTGATTTTCTCTAAACTAAGAAGATTTAACTTTTTTTCTTGTCCAAATACACCATTTTTTGGTTTTGGGGTGTGATGGAATAAATCAAAATGGATCTCTAAACCGTCTGCGCTTCTTTAATTAATGAAGTAGCAGTTAGTCAAGCAATGCAACTTTCGATGTTGAGCCGGGGGTCTCTTTGGAAACAGCCTCTCTACTTTCGAGTAGGGGTAAGGTCTGCGTACACACACCCTCCCCAGACCCTACTCTTGTGGGATTTTTAACTGGGTTGTTGTTCTTGTCCAAATACATCTTCCAGTATCTATCGCGAGTATATTAAAATGTATTCTTTCTTAAGCCTAAAAAATTGGTATGTTTACTATTTCAACTTTGATGCCGGTTCCCATGACACTGGGAACTAATGTCATGGAATGACCCGGGATGCTCCGGTGTCCCATTCTTAAAATTGATGGTTTCTACTCCCGGTATACTCCCCCACCCTGCCCTGACCCGAACATGCCCCCCAACCCATTCAATTGCCCCCCAAGTTGATTTTGACTTTGAAGTCAAATTTTGACTCCAAAGTCAAATTTTGACTCCAAAGTCAAAATCAACTTGGTGGTGCAATTGAAGGGGGTGGGGGCGTGTTCGGGTCAGGGCGGGGTGGGGGGGTCACTGGCGGATCCAGAAAAAGAATTCACGGGGCACCTATGACAAGCACACATACAATGGAAGTAAAATAAATTTAAATAAAATTATTTAATATGAGAAAAATGTGCAATTTATAATTGGTTTCTATTCCCTCCGTCTCAAAATATTCGCCATATTTTGAACAACATGTAATATGTCATCTTATTTACAATCATTTTATTTATAAATTGGTAGAAAATAAAAATTTAAATTAAACTGCTGAAAAGTACATAAAATATTCTACAAAATAATGTGAGACTAAAAATTTTATTTTATCAAATAGTCACCAAATTCTGGGTAAACACACAAAATTATTGAGAAACCAAAATAGTTATAAACTCTTAAAAGTTTCGCTTCAGATTCTATCTTTTGTTTTTAGGCAAAAAAAGTATCATGAAAATAAAACATTTTTACCCACAATCAGCAATATTATTATTTTTTGGAAGAATAGAGATCAATTTCATTTAAGAATTTCATTCCACATTCCGTTCATAAAATAAACTAGCTACAACCTAAAACAATCGAAGCTAAGCTAAAAATTTTAAAGACAAACAAACCACAAGCACGAAAAATTATTCTTCATATAAGAAAAATATATACTTATCCTATCTGAAGCGAGTGGAGGTTGCATCATTGCCGCCTAAATGGAAAATTGAAATAGAAATCACCCTAAATAGGATTTAAACATAGAGAGAAATACTATAATAGAACTTTCATGTTTTTCCCTCCGAAATATGATTTTGCACTGTGGTAATGTGACACTGTACATGTGCACATTATTATATTTTTTTGGTAATGTACATTATCATGTTTGGTAATGTAAGTTCTATTTCAGGAATAAAAACATGGAAGTCCTATTTTGGTATATATCTTCAATGTTTTGGTTGTAGTTTAGTCTTTCCCCCAAATTAAAATAATGCGATAATTTTATTTTTTATTTTCAACTTACTAGTCTGAGCTGGGGCTTTCCATCATCTCCGATGGAGCCAAAATTTCACCATTTTTTGGCTTTGGGGTGTGATGGAATAAATCAAAATGGATCTCTAAATTGTCTGCGCTTCTTTAATTAATGAAGTAGCAGTTAGTCAAGCAATGCAACTTTCGACGTTGAGCCGGGGGTCTCTTTGGAAACAGCCTCTCTACTTTCGAGTAGGGGCAAGGTCTGCGTACACACACCCTCCTCAGACCCTACTCTTGTGGATTTAACTGGGTTGTTGTTGTTGTTGTTGTCTGAGCTGGGGACTGGGGGCACTTTAATATTTTGAGTGGGGGCAATCTTCTAATCAATACATAAAAAAATTGCTCTGCTTAATTGCTTTAGAAATTGACGGGAGACAAGTGCCCCCAATAGCTTCTTCCTGCATCCCATGACATTGGTTCATATGACTAAGGTGTTCAATTTTTCTATAACTTTTGTTTGCGTATATGCTTGGAAGTATGTATTAACTAAAGCGTCCGCCTCATCTTCATATAAACATACTCATCCCGTTTACAAAAAAATCATTTTGCATTGTCACCACTATTTTTGTAGATATTTTGCTTTAGTTTTTAAAAATATAATTTTATTTTTAAATTCTACATCATTTTTTATATAAAATGATTTGAAAATAACTTCAATCAAATATTGTAAACCGAATCAGACAATTTACATTGAGACAGAGGAAGTACTGATTTAAGAACAAAATTAAAATTTACGTATTTAAAAGTTACCTTAAAATATGAAGTATTAAAAATGTACTTCATACATCTCACAAAATATTTTCTGTTTTGGTTTTTGAGAAGAGAATCTGTAGAAGTTTAATTAAGTTGAAATGATGCTAATTGAAACGAGTAGGGTTTAAAGATTATCAAAATATGTAGGGCGTGGAAGATAGTTAAAGATAATTGGAATAGATTTTAGAAAAGCAATTGCAATTATGTCATCTTAGTGCAAATTAAATGTTTTATGAGACAAGAAAAATTTGAAAGTTGAAAAGTTTTGTCCTAAGAAAACATACTCCTACAGAGTACTACCTCCGTCCTTTAGTATTGTCCAGTTATGACTTTTTCAGTAAATTGTTTTGAACTTTTTATCTATCATTAAATAGAGGAAAAATTACCCAAAATAATCCCAACTTTACCCGGTCTTTCAAAAATAATCTCACCTTTCACTGTGATGCATAATAATCCCAACTTTATTGAAATTTGCCAGTTTTGGGTCGCCGTTAAGTTTCTAACGGAGGGTTAACGGAAATGTCCGTTTTAGGCAACAAAATGAAAGTTGGGATTATTTTTGATGAATTTTTGTTTTTTAATTTTTTTTGAAATTTTTATTTAAAATTTTTGAATTACTTTCAACCTCAATTTCTTTTTCTTTTTTAAAGATTATTCTTACCTTAGAAAAAAATAGATATAAAAATAATGAAAATGAGAAAAATAACTAAAACCATACAAAATTAATCAAATAAATAATGTAATCAATAGAAATTAAACAGAAACTGGTAAGAAATAAAATAAATATATACGGAGTGGTGGGTTTTAACATTTTACACAATATACGGAGTCTTAATGTACTACTTCTTTCGTCCCAGAGTATTTGTCCACTTTCATTTTTACACACCATCCAATACACTTCTTTAATCCATTTTATCTTGTAATTTGTATATTAAATAATTATAGAAATTATATATTAATAATCTATATGCTAAGACAAATCAAACAAAATCACACATGACTATATTTAGGCTTACACATTGAGAGAATTTGATGAGTCAAAGTGCTTAGATGAACAGTTTCAAAAGTCAAAAGTGGACGAATATAGCGGGACGGAGGGAGTACTTATTTTTTAAAAGAACAAGCCGTCCGGTAAAGTTGGAAATATTTTAGATAATTTTTTCTAAAAAATAAGAAATGATATGTTAATACTTTGTATAATGCGTAAAATATTAAAACCCACCCGCATATTTTTATTTTACTTTTACCAATTTCAAGTTAGTTTCCATTGATTACCTTATTTGTTTTATTATTTTTGTATCATTTTAGTTACATTTCTCATTTTTTCATTTTTTTATATCTATTATTTTTATTTTTTAAACTAAGACTAATCTTTAAAAAAGGAAAAAGAAATGACGATGGAGGTAGAAAGTAATTTAAAAAAATTAAATGAAAAATTTTAAAAAAATAAAAAAAATGAAAATTCATTAAAAATAATCCCAACTTTCATTTTGTTGCCTAAAATGGGCATTTCCGTTAACCCTCTGTTAAAAACTTAACGGCGACCCAAAACTGACAAATTTCAGTAAAGTTGGGATTATTATGCATCACAGTGAAAGGTGAGATTATTTTTGAAAGACCGGGTAAAGTTGGGATTATTTTGGGTAATTTTTCCTTAAATAGAATATATATCATATATTAATTAAATAAAAAAATATTTTAGATAATAAATCTAATTAATTTATTTTTGCATCAATATCTAATGTTATTTTTATTTAATTAAATTAAAGCTTTACCAATTTTAACAAAAAAGTCAAAAACAGACAAATTCTTAGAGACAGAGTTAGTATAATTTAGTAAATGATAAATATAGTAAATTTTTTTAAAAGAAAAAAGAAATAATTTGGGACCATGCTAGGGTGCCACCACATTGAGTATTACCATGAGTGCACTCAGACAAACACAAACGATAATTATCTGTGCGGCACAGACAATTATCATTTGTGTTTGTGTATGTGTGCACCCATGGTGACAGTGTCACTCTAGCATCTCTGATTCCACTTCCAGGTCCCCTGCTAGGGCACAATGAACTGGGAAATCCATGAAATCTCACCATAGCTTTCTTCTTCACAAAAAACAAATTGATTTTCTTTACTCGTTCATCAATGGGATCGAAGAAGAATGGAGGATTGCCAGGCGCGTCCAGCATCCACAGGAACAGGGGCTGCGGATCTGGATCCTCCATTTTGGTTCTCATCTTCGGTTCTTGCATTATTCTTCCTTTGATCTTCTTCCTCGGCCGCAGCCTCCACATCGGTGAGTGTCTACTGTTCATCCCTCTGCTCTCAAATCATCCAGTTATTGTATGTTCGTATCAGATTAGTGGTATAGATGTCGTCTGTGTGCGTTTACTGGAGACAATTTGGATTATAGAGGCTCTAGGTTAGGTCTAAGCGACAATGGAGGCATATTCTGGTAGAGATGAATGTTTTGTTGAGAAACAATTGTTATATACGCAGTTTGCATTGTTCTGTTTTGTTGTATGATCTTGCAATAGCTTAATGTTAACACTTTGCATTGGTATGCAGATGAAAATCGTTTTTCTACTGCTTCTGATCATACGGTATCCTTCGTCACTCTTCATTTATGATGTGATCTTATCCCACGCTACTTTCTCTTTGGTTTAATAGTAAAACACTGTTGCACTGCAGGATCTGGAATGGAGAGAGAGGCTTGCACTGCAACACATTAAACCCATATTGACCAGAGAGGCATGCTCGGATTTTTTCATGTTTTTTCATTGTGTTAATCTCTGGTCCTCATTTGTAATCATATCTTACCTTTCACCTATTCAGGTAGTTGATCTAATCAAGTCCAGTACATACGATTTAGGTCCACTAAGTCTTGATTCTTTTAGAAAGAACAATTTATCAGCTTCATGGAGGTTTGTTGGGCAAGTAGGCTCTGCCAAGAATACTAGCTCTTCTTTGGAGGTCAGGAAGATAGTTAGGGTTAAGATTTAATATGTATATCTAATACACCTGTGAATGAAATTTCATATAACTTTAAGGCTTCTGATTTTATTATTTGTTCGAATGTCTGCTTATTAGTCAAAAGGAAACATTGCCGCTATCAAACAAGAAACCTCAAGAAGAAAGGATGAGCTTCTACATGGTAATTGACTCCTCTATAGTCTAATCAGGGCAGAAATGGTTATTTCTTAAATGTATTTGAATTTATTTTGTAACCCATATAGAATTTTTATTCTGCAGAAGATCATTCTCAGTTTATGGATACACCTGAAAAATCTTACCGGAGAGTAAGTATGACTGCTTATTTCCTTCAAGTATTCTTATGTGTTTTTCTTTGGGTTTGTAGGGATTTTTTTCTTTTTTATTCTTACACCTATTTGATGACTGCAGCAATTGAGACAGAAAAGACGTGAAAAACGTGCTGCAGATTTGTTAAAACAGGATGATGAAGTAAATATTAAGCTTGAAAATGCAGCCATTGAACGCACAAAGTCAGTCGACTCTGCAGTGTTGGGGAAGTACAGTATATGGAGGAGGGAAAATGACAATGAGAATACTGATTCCACTGTACGTTTGATGCGAGATCAATTGATCATGGCAAGGGTTTATTTAAGCATTGCAGGGATGAAGAAGAGGGCTGATTTGGCAGCAGATTTACAACAACGGATAAAAGAAAGTCAACGTGCTTTGGGGGAAGCAAGTTCTGATTCTGATCTTCCTCGCAGGTAATCAAAATGCTTGGCTAGTGTTGTTTATTCATATCATTTACATAGTGCCTGGTGTACATGGTACTATTATGACGATGTGATCTATTTTTTGATCAACAGTGCACATGAGAAACTTAAGGCTATGGGCCAAATACTTTCAAAATCGAGAGAACAACTTTATGACTGTAAGCTGGTTACAGGGAAGCTAAGAGCAATGCTGCAAACTGCAGATGAGGAAGTTAGGAGTTTGAAGAGACAGAGCACATTTTTGAGTCAATTAGCTGCAAAGACAATTCCTAATGGGATCCACTGCTTATCGATGCGCTTAACTATAGATTATTACCTCCTACACCCTGAAAAAAGGAAATTTCCGCAGTCTGATAATTTTGAAAACCCGCACCTTTACCATTATGCCTTGTTTTCTGATAATGTCTTGGCTGCTTCTGTCGTCGTCAATTCTACTGTCATGAATGCCAAGGTATTGCGTCTTCTTATACCATTTCATAACTTTACTCGTAGCACATGCATCTTGCTTTCTTTTTAACTAGTAAAATCTCTCTCTCTCTCTCTCTCTCTCTCTCTCTCAGTTTTGATATTTCAAGAGCATATTTTTATCTTGCTTGAGTGCAGAATCGAACCCTTGGCTAAGAGTATTTTTTATCTAACTCAAATACCTGTATATTAAGTTAATAATTCATCTTCAAATTTGTGCAAGGGGACCTGCAATCTATGAGGGATAGCCTCTGATTTTGTTGGAAAGTAGGTAGTGTTCTAGGGTAACATATTGATGCAATGATCAATGAACTTTAAGAACAAAATGGCATAGGAAGGAATTCGACTGTCATTCTTACTACTTTGTTACTACATTTTTAATCACTGGAAATTCCACTTGGAATGTCTTGCAGGAGCCAGAGAAACACGTGTTTCATCTTGTTACGGATAAGCTGAACTTTGGAGCCATGAACATGTGGTTCTTGTTGAATCCTCCTGGGAAAGCCACCATACATGTTGAGAATGTTGATGAGTTTAAGTGGCTTAACTCTTCTTATTGCGTCGTTCTCCGACAGCTAGAGTCTGCAGCAATGAAGGAGTATTATTTCAAGGCTGCTCATCCCACCACCTTATCTGCCGGTTCTTCTAATTTGAAGTACAGAAACCCTAAGTACCTTTCAATGCTTAATCACCTTCGGTTTTATCTGCCCGAGGTTTACCCTAAGTTGGATAAAATCCTTTTTCTCGACGATGACATTGTTGTTCAGAAGGACTTGACCCCGTTGTGGTCAGTTGATCTTCATGGGAAAGTGAATGGTGCTGTTGAAACCTGTGGGCAAAGCTTTCACCGTTTTGATAAGTACTTGAATTTCTCAAACCCTCATATTGCCAGAAACTTTGACCCCAATGCTTGCGGGTGGGCATATGGGATGAACATGTTTGATCTGAAGGAGTGGAAGAAGAAGGATATCACTGGAATTTACCACAAATGGCAAAATATGGTAATACTTTTAGCCTTCCTTAGACATACCAGATATATTCTGTTATTTTTTTCACGATACTCTATAGAACCATTCTTCAATGTGAAAACTAAGGTCTGTTTGGGACTCAGAAATGCTAGGTAGAGGAAATAACTAATTAAGGAGGAAATTTCTGTAACATTTGTATATGGAACCACAAACACACACTGAACTCATGTGTTAATCCATATGTCTATTCACAGAATGAAGATAGAGCACTGTGGAAGCTTGGGACTTTGCCTCCAGGCCTGATAACGTTTTATGGGCTCACACATCCGCTTAACAAATCATGGCATGTCCTTGGGCTGGGCTACAACCCCAGCATTGATCGGGCCGACATCGAGAATGCAGCAGTTATACACTACAATGGGAATATGAAACCTTGGCTAGAGTTGGCAATGGCAAAGTACAAGCCTTTTTGGACCAAGTATATAAAGTTCGATCATCCCTATATTCGCGGCTGTAAAGTAAGTGAATAAAACTCCAACCTCTCTGTCTGGTCTCACAGATAAGCCGTGCCTCGGGAATTGGCGCGGTGGTTCGTGAGTGCCTCATAATTTTGTATGTCCAGATGCTCAGAGGCGATGTATGATTTTCAACAGCTTACCCTTGTATTTTTTTTATAACTTGAGTCAAATGATTCAAATCTCATTGTAATAGAACTATGAGCATGCAAATTGATGATTCTTTTGTCAATAAGTGTCCATTGCTTATTTGTCAACGCACTCTATTGCAATCCCCACACCCCTTTTGTTGTGGGTTTATATATGGATTCAAATGTTGAATAACATTTGACCCTTTGACCTGAAAGCTGTCCTTTGGGCTATACCTATATATTGTTACCTACTGGGGGGGGGGGGGTTGAGATGATTAGTGGTTACTAAATGTCATTTGCATTTTGTCATTTTGTGATGCTTATGAAATGTCTAAGAAGATTAGTGCAAAACCTGCAAATTACAGTAGCTGTTTACTTCATTACGAAGTATTAGTACACATTTTGTATCAACCTTCATGTAGGCATGAACGCGGGCTGGTTTCGGTCTGGTTCTGGAACTGGTTCGTGAAGTGGTTTTTTTTTGTTCGGTTCCCACAGGTCTCCTTTTCTTTTAATTTGGGAAAAGTATATAAACGGTCAGAAATTGTGGCACAATGTTAAAACAAGAAAAAATCCAACTAGAAAACCAACCCTTAAAACCTACAAAGGATCCAGAATTGGAATCAGAATCGATAGTTCTAATTCCAATTCTCTCCCTCCGACGGTTTTGAAACTAGTTTCCTAACCCACCGCGGGTACACTTTTGGAACTAGTTCTCGAGAAGTCGACATCGATTTTGAATCAAAACCATGCGTTTTTGGTTTGATTTAGGGCAATATTGGAAATATATGAGAGAACATTAATGGTTTGATTTAGCCAAATAATAAAATAAAAAGATACAAAGCATTATTCTTTTAATAGTTTACTTAAAGATTAAACCAAAATGAAGTTCTTTGATCGACATAGAAAATAGTCATAGATTTTAGATAGGAAAATGCTAGGGGTACACCAAAGATGTACCCCATTTGTTCCCCACCCCCTCCATTACCACAAAAATAGGAAAGAAATTAAAAAAAAATTAAATAAATAAAAATGGGATTAAAATGAGTGGTAGAGAAAGGGGTGGGGGACAAATGGGGTACACCTTTGGTGTACCCCTAGCATGGCTCTTTTAGATAATACTAGAAGATGCACACATTAATGCGAATGCAAATTACATCTATACACACGTAATCAATAAACACATTAAAATATTAAATCTAATAATGTGAAAATTATTGAGTATGACATCATGATCTGTAAAATATATTATTCTGGTGTATGATATTGTTTGAATATAGTGTATTAGAGATCATTATGTCATATTCAACATTGTATGAATGCAGAGTACATCCATAGACACGTAATCAAGAAATACATTATTTAATTTCATACTCAATAAACAATAATCAATATGTTAATGATATTTTGTACTCCCTTCGTCCCGTTTTAAATCACCCGTTTTAACTTTGGAACATATTTAAGGAAGAGAAAAAATATAGTTGACTTTTCGAAATTGTCATTACTTTTTAGGAGGGGTGACGATGATTGAGAAGATAAGATGGAGAAGAGTGACTTATTTTATGGATAATTTAGATATTTTAATCTTAAACGTTTACGATATTAAAAAATAATCAACTTATTTTGCGACGGAGAAAAAAGGAGAAAAAAGGAAAACAAACAATTTAAAATGAAAGAGAGGGAGTATGTTTTAAAAAAACTTCGGTATTAGATTTAACATTTTCAAAAATATACTACGTATTTAATAAAAAAATTAGATTAAAAATTTATTCCGTATAAAATTACTCTATACCATTTACAAAATAAATTTAAAACATTATTTTCAAACAATATCATACACTATCCAGATTAAATTAATAATGATGATGATTAATATCACCAATATTTTATTATGGACTACCCTATATGCTTCATATATTTTGCTAACTCTTTAAAATGTAAAATGTAAACATTCTAATCACTAGCTAAGTATTTTTGTTTTTCAAAAAAATGAAATAATTAGTAAAATATCAAACAAAGTCTTTGACGAAAGAAACAATGGCGCCGGCCCTCCGGGGGTCGATCATCTCGATTCCATGGAACCCGACGTCGTCGAATCGAGCTTCCACCTTCGCGCCGTTCATCACCAGCATCTGTACGAAGTCTTGTTGCCGGTCAATCAGCGTGTCCCCCCCGAACCCGATCACCAGAAACTTCCCCAGCCGCCGCAGCTTCGCCTTGCTCGCCTCGTCCACCATCGGATTGCAGAACCTGTGGTCCCGATCCATCCCCGGCGGCAGCGCCAGCTCCCAGAGAAGATCTATCACCGGCAGGGGGAAGTACTGGTCCGTCGCCATCTTCAATTCGGATCTGGTCCTCTTCTTCCCCCCGAATAGGGGCTGATTCAGGATCACCCCTGCTAGGGTTACGCCGCGCAGATCCAGATCCAGACTCCGCAGCGCCGCATGGTACGCCACGTTGGCGCCGCAGCTAGATCCGTAGAGATAGCACCGGGAGAAGTCGCCGTACCGGCCGAGCCACTCGTCGCCGCCGCGTTCCGTGGCCTGTTCGTTCACCCACCTGAGCGCGTCCGTGGCGTCCTCGTACTGCGACGGGAGGCGGTGTTCCGGCGCGTTGCGGTAGTCGACGGCGACGACGATGGCCGGGACCTGGCCGGAGAGCTTGTTGCAGCCCTCGTGGACGATCGAATTGGCCACGCTGAAGGTGATCCAGCTCCCGTTCCGGAAGTAGATTATGACCGGCAGTTTCCCGTTGCAGACGGCCGGCCGGTAGATTCTCATCCACGTCTTCTTCTCCTCCGACAGGGTCACGTCCTTGCTAAGAACAGCGTGGTCTGAAGCCGATTCGCCGGTCGCCGGAGTTGTGGGGAGGTGCATCAGGCGGGTGAGTGTCCCATCCTCGTTGAGGATCACTTTCATGTGCTCGTAGGGATCAAATTTGGACATGATTATCAATCAATTAATTAATTTTTAAGACACCTTTAATTAATTAATTAGTTAATTTAAACAAATCCCTACGTATTTAAGCAGATATTTATATTTAAGAAATGAAGAATATGAGGTAAATTGTGTGATTAATAATGGCGGTGCTTGATCATAGGCTGGTCAAAATGTTTCATACACACAAAGATCTAGGGTGATTAGCATCACACGCACAAAATGTAATTTATGTAAAATTAGGGGAAATAAATTTGTATTTCAAAAACAATTTTTTTCCCTAAAAATAAAATGTAACCTATTTGTAAATAGCGTTAGGAATTAACATTAGCGTTTTGAAAAGGTTATTTACGGACAGCATTTTCAAAATAATTTACACCATTCAAATTTTATCCAGATGCTAACGCTAATTTCTATCGTTATTTTCAAACAGACGTGTGATATATAAAATGTGATAGAATTATATTCTTTATTATTTACTCCGTAAATAAATTATAAGGCTCCGTTTGGTGTATGGAATTCAAACTATGGAATTGGAATTGAGGATCTCAATTCCAATTCCGGTGTTTGATAGCACAAAAATTATGTGGATTTGGAATTGATAGTGCAAAAAATGAATTAGAATTGACAAAATTCAATTCTATGGAATTGAATTCCATGGAATTTCAATTCCAATTCAATTCCAATTTTGTCAATTCCGCATACCAAACTGACCCTAAATGAAATTTATTAAATGTTCGTACTTATATAGCACTTCTAATTTTATTTTCTCACTCAATATGCATATCCTTAAATTGCAGACATCAATCCACTGTCTTCAACCTGAAGATCAACGCCGCCGTTGATGAAATTCTTGATGGCTGCATACAGAGCGTCGGCGCTCGCCGGATCAAATATCTCAACCCCGTGATGCCCTGTCTCCAGGAACTGCGCCACCACGCTAACCCCGTGCTCCCTCAACAACTTGGCAAGCTCCTTCTGCCTGTCCACCAGTGGTTCCCCCGCGTACCCTCTCACCAGGCTCCTCGGCAGCCGTCCGATCTTCCCCTCCACCCCGGCCACGGCCAACGGGTTCGAGTACCCGTGGTCGCGGTCTGCACCCTTTGGCAGCGCGAGCGACCACATCAGGTCGTTCGAATGCAGAGGGACAATCTTGTCATTGACAAGTCTCAGTTCCGATTCCGTCCTCTCGACCCCGCCGAAGTAGGGCTGGTTAATTATCAGCCCTTGGATCTTCAGGGGCGAGAGGTCGTCGTCGAGGGCGCGCAATGCAGCGTGGTACACGATGTTACCCCCCGCACTGCTCCCCATCAGGAAAGTTCTGGAGAAGTCCGCCAGTTCCTCCATCCACGGGTCCCGTTTTGGGCCAACCGCCTGGTCCCGGGCCCACGCGAGTGCGTCTGCCGCGTCCTCGTACGCGGCGGGGAGGCGGTGCTCCGGGGCCAGGCGGTACTCCACGGACGCGACGACAGCGGGGAACTCAACCGCCATGCGGTTGCAGGATTCGTGGAAGATGATGGAGGCAGCATTGCAGAACACGAAGCCGCCTCCGTGGAAGTATATGACGAGAGGGAGCTTGGCCCCTGAGGGGGAGGAGGTAGGAGGCGGAGGGGGGCGGAAGAGGCGGATGAAGGTGGCGGCGGAGGGGTTGAGGGGAATATCTTTGGAGAGGGGGAAACGGGGATCGGAAGGGTTGGAGGGCGAAACGGGGATGTGGTTTAGCCGGGTGAGGGATCCGTCGGGGTTCGGGACAATCTTGAGGAACTTATAGGCCGCTGCTTCTTTTTCTTTTGCTTCTTCTTCTTCTTCTTTGGAGTTGGAGTTGGAAAGGGTTTGGTTAGACATGGTGTATGAAGAGAGTGGTATAGTATGTAGTACTATAGTTTCTCTTTCACAAACTAAAAGATGTACTCAACTTTGTTCTATATATATGCATATGTTAGTTAGGTTTGAGGTTTGCTATAGGGGAAAGAAGGAGGTAGGTTGGGTGATGGAGATATTTATTGCTAGTGATAATATTGAACAATAGTCTGAATTTTTTCTATCTATTTGACTTTAACGATTTTTAATGCAATGTTTTGATCATCAAAAACCTAATACCCCAAAATGATATTTTTTTAGGACAATGCTAGGAGTACACCAACATGGGGTACCCCAAGTGTACACAAAGTCAACACAGACACACACAGACACAAAATATCTGTGCAACACAGATACTTTGTGTCTGTGTGTGTCTGTATTGGCTTTGGTGTACACTTGGGGTACCCCATGTTGGTGTACCCCTAGCTTAATTCTTTTTTTTAATATTAATACTCCCTCCGTCCCAAATTATAATGCATGTTTACTATTCACAAGGTCAAATTTCATTCACTTTCTTTCTCTATTTTCGTTAGCAATTTGATAAAATAAAATATTATTGTCACTACTAGTTTTGTAGATATTTTGATGTAGTTTTTTAATATGTAATTTTTATTTTTTAATTCTATACCATTTGTCATATAAAATGGTTTGAAAATAATTTCAGTCAAACATCGTAAATCGAAACAGGCGTTATAAATTGGGACGGAGGTAGTATTATAGTGTAGATTTATGTACTTTCTTTGTCCAAAAAAGAATGTCAAAGTTTATTTTTCAAAAATTACTGAATTTTTTGTATATTTGTTCATTTTTTGTTGATTGTTTGATATATAAAAGTATTATTATCACTTCTTATTTTGAAGAATTTTTTATGTTGTTTTAAAATATGTAAATTTTATTTCTAATTCTTATATTCATCTTAAAATAAAATAAACTGAAAAAAAAATTAAAATCTTGATTTGTTTTTACATATATTATAAGCAAAGTTTAGAATCCTTAACACTATGTTTGGTTTGAGAAATTTGAAAAGGAAAAGAAAATGATATTCTCCCATTTTCATCACCAAAATGGGAGAAATTTGGTTTTTCCCTCCTCTTAGTGATATTTGTCTTCTTACTTTCTCTCGTTCTCTTTTCTCTCTAACCAAATAAGAAAATTTTTTTCATCTCAATTTTTTTCTTTTCTCTTTTAAATTTCTTGACCAAACATAACCCGAATTTTAAAAAAGTCAAATGTAATTAATAAAAGGAAGGGCATCCAACCAATTGGACGGTTCATTATTCCCATTTGGTCCCAATTCGGAAGCACAGAGAGGGGAGGTAGGTTTGGTGATGAAATATTTATGGGATATGCTAGGGGTACACCAAAAAGTGTATCCCAAATGTACACCACCCTCCTACTAACTATTCATTTTATTTTGTTTTTATTTTTAAATTTTTTTGAAAATTTTTTGTTTTTTTTGTGTGGTGATGGAGGGGGTAGGGGATGTTTGGGGTACACTTTTGGTGTACCCCTAGCATTTTCCAATATTTATTGCTAGTTGCAAAAAAGCTTGGGTACATAAAATTTTAGGGGAATACTATGTGTACACCATATGGGTACACCACTTGTACCCCATACATACCCCCTTTCCATAACCCCCTCCTCCTCCCTCCCCCCATCTTTCCATAACCCCCCCTTCTCTCTCTCTCTCTCCCTCTCTCTATCTCAGATTTTTCCGACGAAGCAGGAGCGAGCGACTACCGGAAGACCAGTCCTCCCAGAGCTCCTTTTTGGTCTTCCTCGTTCTTCCTCTGTAGCAACCCCTACTTCGCCATCCTCCATCGAGTGCATCCGTAAAAGATCCAACTTGGCAAAGAGCGCCTCCTTCGTCTTCTTCGATCGGTTGCACCCATCTGGACACTGTAAAACAACAAATTAAAGGTAATAATAAATACTTATATTTCAATTTTTGGGTTTTTATTTTGTAAATCTAGATTCAAACGCTCAATCCTTCCCTTTTGTGAAATTAGTCTTTATTTATGTTTTGTGTGAATCATTGTTTCTTGAACTTGTTAAGTTGTTTATTTCCTTTTTGAATCTTTTCAGGTGCTAATTTTTCAGTAATAACTTGTTGTAATTGGGCATTTTTCATGTTTATTACGAAATGTCTGTGTAGTACTTCTTACTGGTGTAAAATATTTGTATTCTAATTAAGAATATTAGATTTCAAAACTTGTTTTGAAAGTGTTTGTTACTGGCATAGAATGTCTGTTTTCCAAATAAGGGTGCCCAATTTCAAAACTTGCTATGAAATGTCTTTGAAGTGCTTCAGTGCTATTTATGAGTGTGAAATACCTGTATCTTAATTAATAGTTTGAAATGTATTTCGAGTGTGTATTATTAGCTTAAAATGTATGTATTTTATGATCACCAATGTTAAAGATTTGTCAGTCAATAAATTACTCGTGTTTTACTTTGGTTCAATGGCACATGGGGAATATGAATTCTACTATCTAGAAAGTGTACATAGAAAGAAATATTTTACAATATTAACAAGATGTGATGATTAATTTTGGCAATCCGTGAATCTCAATCTTTTTCTCAACAATTTTTAAGGGATATAAGTTTGTGATCTGTTTGCTGAGCAGTGCAGATTTGTAGTCTTTGTTTCTGGAGATTTATTATCCTTATTAGTACATCATTTGTTTGTTAGTTTTTGCTTATGGATCTTAAAAATAACAATGTTTTCAGGTGTTGATGATTTTTGCCATGGAGGGCCTAAGGATTCAAAATTAATATTTTACAATATCTAGAAAGGAATATTTTACAACATTAACAAGATGTGTTGAAGTTGTGTGCTGAAAGATTGCTTCTTGCAGAGAATGGCCGAAGTCAATATTGGTGATGGAAAAGATGGAATCATCACATGTCACTAGAATTTTTTATTCTAAAATTTTGAAGGATGTAATGTTTGGTATATAAAGTTTGGGGGTGTTACAATTTTGGATGTTTTTAGTTCTTTTGCTTGCTTTAATTGTGGAATTGAAAAAGAAAATTTAATTTTGCTTCGTTTGTTTCTCATTCTTGAAAACAATATCTCATTGTGCTATATTATAACTTACACTTTATTGTAACTACATCTCCCCCTATTTTACTATATCTAATTCTTGGCTCTTTGTAATATTATTTATTGTGTTTTATGGTCACATAGACAAAAACTGTCTGTAATTCATCAAAAATAGATGTTTATTGTCTATGTAAAAATCCATCAACTATACCATGTAATGGAACATAAAGAACATTTCATAATTTCTCTATATTGTAAAAAAATTACAATTAACACAGCTTAGCTATAGAGACATAGACACTATATATATGTAATTCTTGATCAAGAACATTTCATCAAGACTATCACAGACACTAGGTGTCTGTAATTTCAGTGACACAGACGGTAGATGTCTATGTGAAAGATAATTACACACACAAAAACATACTCCGTACCAAATATCAAGTATCCAAAAGATCATATACCAACATACTATTCAAATAAAAAATGGTTTGGTTGATGGACATCAACAACGACAATAGGTGAAAGATATCCAACAAGAGTAGGTGAGAAACACCCTCCGGCTAGAGCACCGGCAATGGTTTAGGTGCAGGGAAAGCAGGTAGGACACGATGAATTTTCGGCGGCGAGTTGTAGTGTTTCAGAAGACTAATAGTGTAAAAAAGAATCAGGCAAATTTGGTCACACAGACACTAAAAGTTTGTGATTATTGTAATATATGTATTTAATGTATGAAAAGTGCATTTGTCAAATATACCAAATAATATTTCACAATTTCTTCTTATATTGTAAAAATAAAGTAAATATGCACAAAGTAATGTTTGGCCAAATAGACAATAAACAATTGTAATTCATTAAAAACAAATGTTTATTGTCTGTTTAAGCTATATAAAAATTAAACCAACAAATATACACATAATGGGGCATAATGAACATTTCACAAGTTTCTCTAGATTGTAAAAAAATAAAAAAGCAATAATTACCACTGTTTAGTTACATAGACACTAAATATATGTAATACTTGATATATAGACATTTATTATCTGTGTAACCTGAATGAAAATTTCACCCGTTAAATACGCCAAATAATAGAGTATCAAGAGCATTTCACAAATTTAATTGTGTTTAAAAGAAAAGAAAAAAACAACAATCAACGTTGTTTAGTTACACAGGCACTAAAGTTCTGTAATTGTTTGAACATAGTCTGTGTACTCTGAGTGAAAATTGCACCACCATCTCTGCCAAAATCAACTACTCCGGCGATGTTGTTGAAGACGAAGAAAGTTGCGGCAATGATCATAGAGGAGTGGGCGACGACGGGGAAGCAGGTGGTGGGGAAAGAATTGAAGGCGTGGTTCGTCGCCCTACTTCGATCCAAATCTCGACGGCGGCGACGACGATGATGGCGGCTTTTTGACGCTTCTGGGCGCCTGCGGGGAGCCCACGCTGTGCAACTTTCAGGGGGCGCCGGGTGGGAAGACATATGGCAGCGGCGAGTAATGCTGTATGAATTAGATCTACAAAAAGTTGAAGAAAAAAAGAAGAAAACCGAAGGAGAGAGATGGAGAGATAAGATTGAGAAATTGGATGGGAAGTGAAAAAAGAGGAGAGGGAGTAGGGAAGAGGGGAGGGAGGAGTATATGGTGTACGCACATGGGGTACACAAGTTGTGTACCCCAAGCGGGACTCAAAATTTTATCCCTTTTTTTTACACCGTTATCTTTATAGGTATCACTTATATATACTTTATTTCATATCATTAATAATGTGTGTAAAAAATAATAGTGTCAAAAATAAAGTTAAACTAATTACAGATATCCCAAGTGTGACTCTTGATAGCTAGTTGTATGCAAGCCTTCCATGTACTCATTTACATTACTCAAATCATTAGATAATAAAGTCATTTTATCTCTTGTTCTATAGACTTTGAGATATTGTCTTTAAATATATATAAATTTTACGTTTAAATTTTATGCTAATTTTCATATAATTTAATTGATAATAAGTTCAATCAAACAATGTCAACAGTAACAGATAGCTCAAAGTGGAAAAGAGGGAATTCATAACATAGAATACGGAGTATAAGAGTTGTCTCCGTCGCACTCTTTGACGCATTGTGGTGTCATGTAATGTTGGACATTGGCCCATTATGTAAATTAAAATGTATTAATATACGCCACCATTGCCTCGGCTCGCACCTCATATCGGATGGCTAAGGACTCACGCACCCGGACCAATATGATTTAGGATTGGACGGCCGGGCACAAGGGCGCAAAAGTTAGAGGGGGCATCGATCCTAGCTCGATAAGGGGGTGGGTAGTCATGAACACGTTAGGGATTCGAGCTCGATTGTGCACCCGTGTCCGAAGTCGGCTATCGATCAATAGCTTAAGCCCTCGGATTAGGTGCTTGGCCGGCCTGTTTTAGACAATAAACAAGACTAGTGGTACACCACAAATAGTACCACCATGTGTTCCACTTGCACCAATAGAATCGTGACATATCCTCTCTCTGGACGTTATTTTCAAATCATTTTATATGAAAAATGACGTAGAATTAAAAACTAAAGTTACATATTAATTTAAAAAAACTACATCATAACTACAAAATAAAAGGTTATACGAGAATTTTTTAAAAAGACCAAATGTAGAGATGCCAAAATAAACTGCTTCGACCTTGTGGAGGGAGGCGGCATTCATTCAATCCATTAATTGGAAAGTGATACTTGTCAAAAAAAACGTTTCTACTTTTTATAAAGAAATTCTTATTTATTTTTACTCGTTACATTTAAAGATGTATTGAAAAATTAACAATAAATATTTTTTTTTAAATTCATGGAAAGTCGAAAGGAGAAAAGTTTTAAGAATACTTAAAAAAACTCCCAAGAAATTGAATTGCACACTTCAATCCATTTTCTTTAACTTGATACGAAGTGTAAAAAAAAGGACTTTAGGCGTTTGTAGATTGAGAGACCAAGAGACAAATCAAAAGGCAAGAGAAGAGAGAGGTAGATCGAGAATGTGCATTGACTAATATAATTATTAAGGTACTTGTGATAGTTATTCACTTGGTTCTTTAAAAACTCTTTTTATATTGATCTTTTTATAAATTTAAGAAAGGTATATTTTTTGATTGACTTTTCAATATAAGATACAATTGGTAAATTAATACTCCGTAGTAAACAGACATGATTTGATACATACATTAAAGAAATATTTGCACTAAATAGCACTAAAACTTAAGTCATTTCTCTAAATAGCACTTAAACTGTTTTATTCTCTAAATAGCACTTATAATGTTCATAATGTCCAGTGATGGCGAAATTTTGCTTGAATAATGACTAATGCATAATGACTAAAAGTGCTACATTGGGAAGAAAAACATATGTAGTGCAATTTAGGAAAAGTCATTATGTTTTAGTGCTATTTAGGTAAATTCATCTACATTAAAACTCCATGTTTGATAGAGGTAAATAATTGATTTTAATTGAAAGAAGAAATATTTTTTGGCATGGATGAAAAAGAAATTTAAAGAAGATTTTTTAGAGGGAGGCAGTATTTAAGGTAATCAAACTCAGTTCGACAATTCTATTATTAGAATTTGGGAAAGAACAATAGAAAATTCAGAAATTTATTACACGTACTTGACACTTCTAATCAATTAACTATAGTTTATAAGTTTATTACGAAGTACTCCCTCCGTCTGAGAGTATTTGTCCATTTTCATTTTTGTACACCATCCAATACACTTCTTTAATCCATTTTATCTTGTAATTTGTATATTAAAAAATTATAGAAATTATATACTCCATATTAATAATCTATATGTTAATACAAATCAAACAAGATCACACATAACTATATTTATGCTTACACATTAAGAGAATTTGATGAGTCAAAGTACTTAGATGAACAATTCCAAAAGTCAAAAATAGACGAATATAGCGGGACGGAGGTAGTACATTACAATATGAAGTACCAACTCTGGTGGAACACCTTTTCAGAACACATTCGGTGCTTCTTTTACAAAATTGATAGCTCCCTCCCTTAATGACCACACGTACATATGAAGGGGGCAGGGGTGGGAAGACAGAGGTAGGGTTGTGGTGGGAGGGCGGGAGTGGGGCTGTGGTTTAAATATAATTAGGAAATAAGAACCATTAATTTTGCAAATGGAATACTCGACATACATTCTTCAAAAAGTGAGTGGCATCGGGTGTGGCACTCCTACTAGGTCGCAGTAGAACCAAAGTGCATGGAGTAATTTTTAACAAAAGATACTCTCTTCGTGTCTAAAAGATTACCACATTTTAATTTTTTTATTCAAACTGTAGTACACTAGGTCGCAGTAGAACCAAAGTGCATGGAGTAATTTTAACAAAAGATACTCTCTTCGTGTCTAAAAGATTACCACATTTTAATTTTTTTATTCAAACTGTAGTACACATTGACCGTGAATTATGGAAAGGCGGAGAGCAACGAGAGGCTCTGATACCATGAAAAAAAAAATATTATTTTCTATATTTTAGAATAATGAGGGAGAAGCCTCGTATATATAGTTACAAAGGATTCCTAATTACATAAGGAAACCTATACATGTAAACTACCATAATTACAATGATCACATAATTAATATTAAATATATACATAACATATTTAACAGGGGGAGATTGGGATCGGAAGGGTTGGAGGGTGAAACGGGGATGTGGTTTAGCCGGGTGAGGGATCCGTCGGGGTTTGGGACAATCTTGAGGAACTTATAGGCCGCTTCTTCGTTTTCTTCCCCTCCCTCCGGTGGTCCGTAAAAGGAAAGGATTTTGTCGCCGGACATGATAAATTAATAATTACTTAACTATGTTTGTGGTTCATTGACTTCATTCTATATGTGCATCTTACGTAGTACGGAGTATTAGGTTTGAGGTTTTGTTGTCTGTTGTAGTGTTGTCATCACCGCTAGTTTGGGTGATGAAAATATTTATTGCTATTTGATATTTGATAGAAACTCAACCATAAATGTTACTCCTACATCAACCACTATACTGCACGTTGTATATCACAGATGCGTACGTACATGTTTTTGATATTTCAAAATTATACGGAGTATTTTAAAATAAATGAAAGATTTCCAAATTTTCTTATTAATAAATATACATTTTCCACCATTCAAGTTAAAGGATACCACACCTTAACTAAATAATTTAAACTCTGACAATATTTTAGTACAGACGAAATATTTCTTTTGACAACAACTAACATTTGTTATCATAATATGATAACGGACACCGGTAGTGCACCGTTGAGGTGGGAAATGGTTGAACACTTGAACCCTTTTAAACTCCTTTTGCCCCTTTTCCAAAATATTGATTAACAAAAGCAAAAGTGATGTTTTGGGAAGGTGTTAGTGTGGTAAAGACTACTTTCGCTAATTGATGTTTTGGGGAAAGTGTTAGTGTTTTTACAAAAGGACAAGGTTCCTATGATATTGCTCGGTAATGTCATGGGATGACCCGAGGCCGCTCCGGTGCCTTGTTCATAAAATTGGTTCTTACCCCCATAACCTCCCGGTAAACTGCCCCACCCCGCCCCAACCCGAACATACCACCCCACCCCCTCCAATTGCACCCCACAAGTTAATTTTGCCTTTGGAGTCAAAATTTGACTCCAAAGTCAAAATCAACTTGTGGGGTGCAATTGGAGGGGGTGGGGGTGTGTTCGGGTTGGGGTCAGGGTGGGGGTAGGAATCGTCAATTTTATGAACGGGACACACCGGAGCAGCTCTGGGTCGTCCCATGACATGGCCAGGCAATGTAATGGGAACCTTGGTGGTTACAAAATTGTATGGTTAAAACGGATATAGAAGAGAGAGAAAAGAGGTGAGCTATAATTTTTTTTAAAGAAAAGAGAAAGATTACTTAGGAGTTAGTTAGGACCAACTCAATAAGAAAATACGGAGTAAGAAAAATTAATTTGAGATGGAGGAAATTTTATTATTATAATTTGACGAGAAATGTTACGTTGTTAATTAAAAGAAAAAGAGGGGAGCTTCCGCAATTAAGAAAAGTAGGGGCATGCATGCACTAATTAATACTTCCTCCCTTTCTTAAAATCCTTCCTCTTTCATTTTTTTGTTTTTCTTAAAATACTTCCCCTTTCTATTAAAAAAACCACTTTTACGCCTACTTTTTCATACCCTACCTATCACATCATACTTTTTCACTAACAACTAAACTATCACATCTTACTTTTACCCATCACATCAAAGACAAAATTGAAAAGTCAACTACAACTTAACACTTCTTTATTTTCTATCAATGTCAAAAGAGGAACTCTTTTGAGAAACGGAGGTAGTATTTCAGAGCAACCAATTCGACGGTTCATTAATTGTTCCAATTCAATTGGCAACACATATAGAGGTATAAATGTGGCTTAATTGTTTTGATGCCTTAGCTTGTTGTACTCAATCTCTAAAACGTAATCTTTTTGTCCCAAATTAAATTGTCTATTTACTATTTACATGGTCAAATTTTATATATTTTTGTTTTTTATATTTTCATTAGTCATTTACTAAATTATTATAGTCATGTCAAAACTAATTTTGTTGCTATTTTGATATACTCCGTAGCTTTTAAATATGAAATTTTTATTTTTTAATTCTACACTGTTTTTCAAATAAATAGATTTAAAAATAACTTCAGTCAAATATCATATCGTAAAACAAAACAGATGATTTAAATTGGAACAGAGAGAGAGTAATTATAAAAATACCCCGTAAAAAATAAGATAAGATTAATGTGTTATTTTTATTTATTTTACTCGAATTTACAATATTATTAAGTGTGACTTGTTTAGCCCAATCTACAATATTCGGTCGTAAACATGTATAAAAACTTGAGTAAGAGCATGTTCTTTAGGATAGAAACATGAGATAATACATGACTCAAAAAAAATTAAAAAAGAAATTACCACAGAACATGCAAAAAAAATTAAAAAAGAAACACGAGATAATACATAGCTCAATACTCAAAATATAAAGAAATTGATACATGAATGTCTTGAAAGAAGCAAGAATCACACGCAGTTCTTTTAGAACATACTCCCTCCGTCCTATAATGATCTTCTCGGTTCGCAAAACGAAGAAAAATCCCAAGTTTTTTCAATCTATTTTATTTAAATATTGGTATAGAAATAAAAAATAAAACATACATATTTAAAAACTACACCAGAAGTTCAACAAAACAAGTGGTGACAAGAATATTTTATTTTATCATATAAGTCATGAAAAAACACAAATAAATATAATTCCCGTGAAGTTAGAATAGTGCCCTGGGAAGATCATTATAGGACGGAGGGAGTATAAGCACTTTTAAACAGAAATGAGTACATATATAGTGGCATTATTGCAAATATAAATATAGTGTTTCCTACATAATCCGTATTTTTTCTTTTAATTTTAATGTATTAACTTTTTATATGTTTGAAGGTAACAGTTTTAAATGAGTACGTATTTTTTCTTTTAATTTTAATTTATTAACTTTTTACCTGCTTCCTACATATACTCTCGTGGTAGTATATTTTAATAGTATCATTACTGTTTTTTCTTATAATAATAATAATAATTTATTAACTTCTGAAATGTTTGAACAATTGAATATCTATTTTTTTAATACTTAAGAATAGTGATGAATTGAGCGCAGGAAGTAGGAAATGGATTTCAATGGATTTCAATATTCTCAAACACTTAAGAATATTGTTTGAACAATAATACGGAAATGTCAATAATAATAAAGTCTCAAACACACCAGATCCATTATTTGATTGATGCTCCGCCATATACGAAAGAGAACACGGCTCTCCAATTGGAATCTCCAGGTGCAATTTCTTCACAATAGCAGCGATTATATCCGAATCTTTCCAAGATGATTCTTATTTCACAATTTGGTAAGCTTTATATTTCATAACTCTTGAGAAATAGAAAACGATTCTGTTAATTGGTGAGAATATGCCTTTGAACCAGTTCCAATTGGAGAGCCGTGTGATGTTTAATGAAGGTTGTTTTAAACTTTGATAAATTAGCATGAAGTTGGATGTTACCCTACTTGGAGAGTATGTGAAGATGTTTAAAAGTTTCTTTGATAAACAGCCGTTGGAAGGTGAGTACATAGTATAGAAGAAGGGAGATGCTAGACCTAGATAATACTTTGTGAGTCAAGCACAGACAGGGGGGTGTACTCCAATCAACAAATAGGATAAGGGATGCTTATAATTTGAATATCAAAGATTAAATAGTTTACTGCCTTCTATCTTTCTAGATCAAGAAGTACTAAGCCTAAAAGAAATGTCACTTAAGTAGGGTATCTGCATAGAGGTTCTTTGAAATCAAACTGGGGAAAAATAACTTGGATACATTTTAGGTACATCGGTTCTGAAGGTGTTGAGTTTTGATGTGATTTTTAGGTTATTTAGATGGCCTTGCTCGACAAGAAGATTCTTACAGAAACATGTCAAGGTTTACAAGAGTCCCCCCTAGATGACAGATATGTCTCTCTGAAGGTTTGCCTCATTTGATTCTTCTTGAACTTCAGGACCATCTTAAGGACAAAGACAGAGTTATGGGCCTGATTCTCATCTTATCCAATGAAGGTCTTTCTGATGAAGTGAAAGCTCTTTAGTTAAATTTACGTCTGCATCCTCCCAATTCCATCATTTCTGTGGAATACACTTAGTATTAGGTGTATCCTCACTGTAAATTGACTCAACTAATGGTATACCTTTTCAAGTATAAAGCATTTTTCTTCTTATTTTAGTCACTGCTCCTTTTTTATTTCTCAAACTACAGGACCAAACAAGTCCTCCCTATCCATATAAGAGTCATTGCGAGCAGCTACTTCAACATTTCCGGTAAGGTTTCAATTTTTGATATTTTCACGAATAGCAAACAGTTTTTTGACCTGAACTAATCTTTCTGAAAGTATCTTAGAGGATGTTTTAAATAGAAATGCTAAGGAGACCCATGATTTTGTTTTTTAGTAGTGGGACTAACACGTGCCATAAGACCTAGGGCTTGGCTAGGTGTATGAGCCTATGTGTCAAAGAGGAATTCCGCCGCAATCCCTTCACTTCACCCCATCCTGAATTATTAAATCTTAAATGTTGATTTGTCTTAAGATAAACATTTTACAAGCAGTTCTATTATTATTATGAGTGTTGTTGTTGTTGTTGTTAAGAAGTTCAAATGTATTTGTAATTTAGGACAAAAAAAAAGAGATTTGAAATGACATTATACAATGGGTTCAAGACCAGGATAATTACTCGACTTTGTCTAAATGTTATGATTGATTGATTATGAGGCAATGAGGTGTGAAGGGGGCTCTCCACTTTGTCTTTATTTTCCTTTTTGTAATGTTTATTTTCAAGCTTCAGCTCAATCTGTTTGCTCTGAGGATAGAGAAAGATTTGGGAAATTTCTGCAAAAAATCACAACCGCCAGTGACCGGTAAAAAAAGATTTAAGGTGAGGTCAGGTTTAAAATAATTTCCCCTCATTTTACTTGGTATACTTGATTCCAAGTTTGTCCTTGACTCTTCTGTTCAATACTTAAGTTCTTATGTTTAAATGAATTAGAATGCAATTGCATCAGAGAGAAGATCTGAGTGTTGTTCAGCTCCAATATTCTTTTGTCCTCTGTGCTTCAAGTTACCAACTAATCCATCAATTCCAATTATTATGCTAGGACCTGACACTGGATTGGCTCCATTTAGGGGAGGTATGAGAACTCCTTTTCCACTTTATTCTCGGTTGAGTTTTTTATTGTTTATGTACTAAAAGTATGGCATTGGCTAGGAAGTACAACACTGATGAGAAAACTATCTGCTGCAAGTATGTTCTCAATTTCTCATCCTCAATATGTTCGTTTATTTATTATTATCCATTGAATCAATGTCTCTTTTTAAATTCCAATTCCAGTTCTCGAAATTGGGAAATTTAAACTCTCAATTCATCCTCTCTGTTGACCGTTGCTTTAACGTAGCGTAAGGGACAATGCCCAAAGAAATGTCGTATGTGAGCCGTGCTCTCTTTGTTTGTCATTCGCTTGAGTCAACCGTAAACTTCTTCTAAATCTCTCTTTTGTTTATTTTAAGCAACTCCTATTTTGAACCAGACAAAATAAGGTTTTGTTTTAACATTTAAAACTGAATAATAGGAACATACACAAGGTCTAGGGTTCTTGCGCTAGCGATTCCTTTCATTGCAGGGGCTTAACCTGACCCATTGAGTTTTAATTTTGTCTAATGATGGTGCAGCTACTGGCAGAGGCGAAGACAACATGGCTAGGCTAGAATTTCAATCCTATCTTCCCTCATAGATGATGGGTGGGGCAACACAAAGTAGATGTTGCATTCAAAGAATAAGTTACACTTTCTTTCTATTCGATTAGTTTGTTTATTTATAAGATCTTTAGAACTTCGCGATGGACAACGAAAGTTTCTTTTTAGATTGCATTCTAAAGTGAGTAAATATAGTTTACTTATTTTTTTATGAAATTTCTTAACATAGTTACTAATATTTGAGAATTTATTTTCAAGTTGAAATGGTAGTTTCGGAGTAAAGATGGGGGGCCGCCTAAAATTTGGGTATTTAATTGTAAACAAAGAATGCTTATAAAATTTTTGGTACTTGGGGTTTCCAAGTTTTAAAACTCTAGGTTTAGCGATGGTGGAAGACGGCCATGACGAGGACATGGGACAAGTGAGACTAAAACAGAGAGGCTATGTGGTCGTTACAGAGCTCCTTTTCTTCATTGTCTTATGCTACATTTTGTGATATGCCAAAAAAAAGATTGCATTACAGAGAAAAACCATGTATGAATCTCTAACCTATTGTCTTATGTTTTAGGGTTTGATGATTTCATCAGTACTTTTCATAATTTAATGTTATGGAACTTCCTTATTTGCCTATATGTATTCCATATTCTATCGACTTGGTTTTATAATCTTCTCCTACAATTTTTTTGTAGCAATTTTAGCCAAATATTTGGCCCTATTCGTGAGTGGGTAACACGTATTCTTGCAAGGATGTTTCCCTCTACCAGGATTCTTGAGGTATTTTTTTATGTTCATTTTGGTTTTCTTCTAGAGGTAACATTAAACACATATATCATTATTTTGGGGAAGCATAAAGGTTCTTCTTTATATATTTATTAAGGTTCTACATGTTTTGATTAAAACATCATTCTGTGTTATCATTATTTTTTCCCACATTTTTACTAGGTTGCTTTCCATATATTGTTCTTAGACTAACCTGATTTCATCTAAGTTGATTTGAAACAAGATAAGAATAAAACCATGTCCAAACATATATCTAAGATTTATAAAAGGAAAAACCATGTGTCTTATGAAGATGATGATTGGTACTGAATTTATTTCTTATTTGCTTCACTATTTTTCATATCGTTAATCGCACTATACTAAGGGATTAGTTTTGTATTGAAACTTTGTGTCTTGCAAGTTAGTTACATGTATTTGTTGGGATTTAGTGTATAGGGTTAGACCATAAACTGTTTTCTCCCTACTGTTCTCTGGGTGGAAAAACATTTCAAAGGTGGAATCTTTATTTGATGTTCCAATGCCTGGATGAGCTTCGGTGTGCTCCTGACGATTTTACTACCGTCAACATCCAAAAGGGTAAAACTCTAGACATGGATGAACTTATATATGAATTTGCCAAGGTATCGACTATTGATGAAAATTCAATTTTTCTTATTTAATATGTTAGTTTCAAATGTATAGAGGTGTTAGTTTGCTATCACTATGCATATATGTTAGTGAAGAGGAAGCAAATAAGAAATACCCGAAGTATTTCATAAAAAGTTTCCTGTGTGAGGTACTTTGGGTTCGGTTTTGTGATTAACAATGAGTCAACGGCGTCTGAAATAAGCTTGAAGGTAGAGTGTTCTCATTTTATTGACATGGGATTTCGTTATATTAGCAAGCAACATTATAGATTAGAGATTGTTTTAACAATTAGTCCTAAAACATTGATAGTTATCATTTGCCTTCATAAATTTGTATTTACATTTTCAAGAAAATTATTCTCCCTCATCAACATTTCTCGACCTTTCTCTCACCAAAGATGTTATTAAATAAATATTCAAATATTTGGTAATATTTTAGCCATGGTATGAAATATAGCTATATTCAAAGAGAAAAGAACTCGGGCTCATTTTCCCGCCCAAAGATCAGGGTTATTTTTAGAATTTTGAACATAGCTTCTTCTGGACACCAGCTACTCAAAATTATGTTTATCTTCCCATTCACAAAGGGTGATACTAGACATTATTTCCTTCACATTTCAGGTACACGGAGAAATAGACGACGTAGCAAGACTACAACTATCCACCTCGCGCGGCATCCAAGAATTACAGGGCAAGGAATATGTCAACTTCCACCCAACCCTAAAAGTAAGGAACAGTCATATTTAGGTACAGTTGCTGCTCATTCTTATTGAAACTTTGAATTTGGAAACTCTTCTTCAAATGGTTCATGATGAAATTCCTTTGAGGTTATCTTTTGTTTTTTCATTACTTTACTTATCCATGGTCTGATTTTCTTATATAGAGTTTCAACATCAGGTTTTTTCTACATTGGAATCCGAACAGAATGCAAAAAAGAATTTGCATAATTTACGATCTTATAATGTGTTTTACTCTTTGATTGTGTTGTTTGTGTGTTTGTATATTTTTTTTTATAAATTTCATGAAGCCAATTGTCATTGTCTAGGTGTTTAATCTATTTATTATTTTTCTTTTATTATATCATTTAAGTGTCGATGGATTTGGAGTTTGAGTATTTTCTTATTAGTTGAGATTTTGCTTGAATATGCATATGCATATGCATGTTTATTTAATTATTGATTTTTTATCTATTATTTTGAGCCTCCAACAAAAAGAGTAACCTTTTATTATTGTTTTGGTGTCAACAAATTTGGCTTCATATTACTCTTGGTAGAAAGAAAGATCAGATCATCAACTATAGAGTTGCCTTACTTGCAGAGTATATTAAACGCATGTCCAAGCATAGTTTTGCATTTTTCTTATTATTTATGTAGCTTATGAATGCTGGTCATTCTGGCAATATTGTTGTGCTGGTATTAAATTGATACACTTGAAATCACAAGCAATTTATGTTTTTCAATCAGAAGCTGCTTTACGACCCTTTCGTTTACTTTTAGCACAAAAAAAGCAGCAATTATTCCAGCCCAATCATCTCCCGAGCAATACGACGCAGGCTAGCTGGATGGTTGGTGACAATTGGAAACCACAAGCCCCCAACTTCAACTATTTCACGCACTTAGCAAGATGGATAGAAGCATGAAGCACATCCCTAGGAGACAAACAAAAAGTCGAGCATGCCTGTCAACGCTGGCTTCACTTGAGCGCATATTGGATTGAGAACAAACATAGGGCCAAAGAGTACTCAAACGATCCAGGAACGTTGCAGCTTGAAAAAGAGGGAGAGGGTGGAGGTTGTCTTTGTAGGAGTCAAGCAATTGTCGATCATCTTTCTTGGCATTGACCCCGCGGGTACAACATTTCCGAATTTGAGCATCAATTTCTTCATTTTTTCATAATTAAGATTTCAAAGCTATCTTCTTTCCATTTATAGTCACACACACACACACACACATTCATATCAATTTTTTATTCATTAAAATCATCAAATTTGTGACTTCATCTTAAAACCACTGCAGGCTTTGTTTAGATCAATTTACTTGAAGCATGGAAGAGGAGGCATCCCATGAAGCTTCATCCGTCATTCTTTTTAAATCAATTGCCCCTTCATCTAAGTCTATAGTGCCCTTAGTGCTTGACATTAAAAGGCTACTGCCCATCCCCCTCATCATATATTCAAGCTTGCAACAAACTTTGCATGAAGTATGAGTACTTCCTATTTCCTAACACATAAGGAGTAGCTTTTTTTGAAGGGTAAGAAGTAGCTATATTGTTAAATACTTTTGTTGTTATTAGACGGGAATATGGAACTAGGAACAATTCTAAAAAAGCTACTCCTTATGTGTTAGCTACTTCTTACCCTTCAAAAAAAGCTACTCCTTAAACATTTGAAGCCAAATGTCACCACTCAAACGAAGTACTCCCTCATCTCAATTTTTTCTTTTTTAAATACCCTCACTCCCCTTCCCATTTCTCATTCTCCACACTCCTCTCTCTCTCTCTCTCTCTCTCTCTGAAGAAACACAACACTCTCTCTCTCCCTAAATCTTCCGCTCTCTTTCCCGGCCATGGACGAAGAAAATTATAAACCCCCCAACACCTCAAGGCCTGCGCTGAGATACATGGTCATCATCCTTATGCTGTTTGCTGCCGTCATCCTAATCTATGTGGTGCTATGCTTCCTTCGTTGCCTATTTACCCGCCGCCTCCCCTGCTGCCCCCGCGAGACCGTGGAGGAGAGTTAGTTGTGTTTTTCTTCGTAGATTTAATTGGTTCCTTCTCCTTCTTGTAATGTTACGTTTGTTGGTATGGAGTAGTATTTCTTTGTCATGAATGGAATATCCTTTTTAATTCATCATCTAATTATGGAATTTACTCCAATTTTTCTTACTAAATGTTGTAACTGAACTACTTATGGGTTTCCAATTTCCAAATAGGAAAGGTGGAGAATGCACTAAAAAATGATGAAAAATGCACTAAAAACTTAAATACAAAAAATGATGTGATGAAGAATGCACTAAAAAATCTACTTAAATTTGATTTAGAACGTAACATCATATCCAGGTGCTTCACCCTAGGAGTGGTCCTCAACTGGCCGGTCACATGCATGCATATTCCATACAAATATATAAAAGAAATTATTTTATTTTATTACTTTTCAACAAATCAATCAAATATTAACACAACTCCACACACATCACTTCTTATGATATCAACTCACACTTGGTCATTATTATTACAAATTAAATAAAAATAGAATTCAAAACTAAGTTATTGGGTAATAATTCTCCCAAATTAGTCATGTAACTTTTTAGATATATAGATGGTCTGTCTTTTACCAAGAAAAAGTAGCTAAATAATTTCACATTGCCAATAGAATGGTAGGCATGTATGTTGTATTTTATCACTTCACCATATGATTTGCAGTATGAATTATGAAATAGATTCTGAAGTGTTAGCTGTCACCTTTCCTGTTTGGAAACCTGCCATTATTTAATTTGTTCTTTTATTTAGTTTTTTTTTTAAAAAGAAAACTTGGGCATTTTATGTTCACAAACTGGGATGGTTTTCAAGTGAAGGGCATAAATGGTAATTAGGAAGCAATGTATATGGAAATTAAAGGTGCTTTTATATATGGGTAATTGATATGGATGTGGTGATCACGCATTTTTATTTCTTTGGACAATATTATTAACCAATTTATTTGTTCAATTTAAGTTTTTAACAAGAAAGTGCTTAAATAAAAGTATCGACTATATTACTCTCTCTGTCCCTAAAAGATTGCCACCATTTGATTTTTTTGGTCAAATTGTAGCATGTTTTGACTACGAACTAAATATAGTTTAAAATAATTTAATATTATAAAAATTTGATATTTCAAAACTATATTTTAAAATAAACCTAATTTTTCTAAATTTACATAATTATTAAATATAATTTTGATATATTTTCAATGTTTTACTCATACTTTGGTTTTTTCCCTTCTTTTTTTAAGTATAAAAACATTAAGAGCTACACTATTTTGGTAGGTTAAACATGTTTTAGTCCTAATTATATGCTCCCTCTATTCATCAAAACTCTTCTTATTTGTTTTTCCGTGCAAAACACTTTTTTTTTGAAATAATTTTATTTAAAAATTATATCAAAAGTTGTATAAAATAAGTTGTGACAAGAACATTTTATTTTATGAAATCACTAGTACAAAAAAAACATAAGTTATCAAACACTCTTAAATGGTAAACAAGAAGGGTTTGATGAAGGTACATCCTGTTGTACTAAAATAACGTTATGTTCATTCTAAAACATGTTAATTTTGAAATAATGTGGAGTTCATTCTTAAACAATATAACGTTCATTCTGAAATATTCATTTAATTACAATTTGTCTTGATGTACTAAGAGGAAAGTACATCCTGTTGTACCATATAATTTGACTGTCAAAACCCCTCTCTTATTCATACATTTGAATCATACTTCACACAATCCATTTGAATTGAAATTATAACCAAAAGTTTAGTTAAAATGTAAAAAATAAAATTTTGATAAACTTTAAGGCAGAGGTGATGAGTTTTCTAAAAAATTGGACTAATGAAAGCAAGAATAAATTATTACAGAGTATTATTATTATCATTAAAATTGGCTAATAACGACAGGAATAACTTAATTGAATACAAAAAAATACATGGACTAACAGTAAAGTAAACAGAATGACCAACCATACGACACTAACTTCACTTGAATGACCACTTGAAATTTTCAAAGTTGAAAAAGATCTACAATGCATGATGTAACGACTTGAATGATCAATGATGTAATTCAGTCTTCATAGTAAAAATAAAAAGTTCAAATGAGACGAATAATCAGTGTTTTGTCCATGTTCTTTGGTCACAAATTCACAATATATTCATACGGGAGATGCTCGTTCACAAACAAAATGATCACAAATTTACTATTTGTGAACTTCATTAAAAAATAAAAAGTCACCGAGAATACCTACTCGATTGAATATTTTTAGACTTTTGTAGAATTCATAATGACTTTAAAATTTTAATTGAGTACACATAGATTTTCATGGACTTTAAAAAGTCAAAATTGCATACAACTAAATTTTTAAGTTATTTTCACATTTACAAAAAAAAATTAAATTTTGGGGACTTGTATTAAAATGATGAATAGATTTCCATACACAATACACCCCGATACGGCGATACAAGAAATGATTAATTATATACTCCCTCCGTCCCTAAATAAACTTCCCCTTTCGCTTTTTCTTTGTCCCCAAATAAACTTCTCTTTTCCCTTAAAAAACCTCTTTTACCCCTTACTTTTTCATACCCTACCTATCACATCATACCTTTTTACTAATAATCTACATATCACATCTTACTTTTACACATCACATCAAGGGTATTTTTGGAAAGTCAACACAAAAATATCCCTTCCTTAAATCCTCAAAAAGTCAAAAAAGAAAATTTATTTAGGGACGGAGGGAGTATATAAGATTTTGTAAAAAAAAGAGATTCAAACTTAAAGTGATTCGAAATATGTGTGAAAGTCTATAGTTCACATGTTAACTTTAAGAGCACACACCCAATAGTACAACATATATTCACGTTTGGAGTTGTACATCGTCATACAGTACTTTATCTCTAACTACAAAATGGATTTTGCAGTATTAAAACCGTAATATAGATTGTAATTTGGAGTACTCTATTTTCATTTCTTCCATAACTTTATTCTTCCATAATATTTTTTAAAAACTTTTTTAACTTACATGACATTATTTGTCTTTTAAGCATTCAGTGTATTTTAAGTTTAAGTTCGGCCTACTAAAACAATGAAAGAATACATTTTTTAAAGGCCACTGACCACCAAGCCCAATGGATCATCTCTTTCAAAGCCCATTGAGTAAAATAATGTATTTTAATAATTGTTCATTTTACACTATTATTTCCTATTTCCTCCCAATTTGTTCCTGCCAGAAAGTCCCCGCAAGGTTTCTAGTTTCAACCTCTAATTCTTTGTTTGTCCGTGTAAGTTCCAATTTCACGCAGAAAGATTGAATATGTTTCATGCACATTTCCTTCTCATCTCTTCCTCGTTCGATATAATCTATGCTTTGATTTTTTTTATTTTTTTAAAAACAATATGATTACATGCTTTATTCCCGTAGATCTTATTAACGAACTTTGGGATTTTGCAAAATTTGTATTTGCTCGTGAAATTCGAGTCTTTTCCTATTGGGTTCAATTCAATTTTGATGCTTTTATTCTTGAAATGAATAATGTTAAGGTAGGTGAAA
This sequence comes from Cuscuta australis, assembly GCA_003260385.1. Classification (NCBI taxonomy): domain Eukaryota; kingdom Viridiplantae; phylum Streptophyta; class Magnoliopsida; order Solanales; family Convolvulaceae; genus Cuscuta; species Cuscuta australis. The sequence goes on along the minus strand of NQVE01000015.1, from coordinate 4,182,843 downwards.
GTTTTTCAGGGTTTACTTGCAGATATGTTCTTTGGGTGATAATTGATTCACCACAATCATTATGATCTCATAACACATTTAGCGGCCCATTTGTAAAGATTTGATCTTGAAAATGAAATCAATGTATGACAAGCCCCCCTCTAACCTTCAAAATTAAATTTTGGTTAAGTTTATTGCTGTTGTTCTGCCTTTTTTTTTTATTAGTTGCTTAAAGAAGTTGGTGGAGGTTGCAATATGTCATATATGAAGTTTCTTTTTTGTCTGAAGAAAGTGTGTGTTTATGTGTGGATCAAGTGGCAATGCAGGAAAGGAAGAAGCCTCAAGGATTTTGACTTTGATGGTAAATGGAAAAGAAACAGCACATTGCGATATTCACTACCGCGAGCATTCCATGGCTGACTGGGACTGCAGTAAACCCTTTGTTCCGTGCCGCCTACCTTGCTAAAGATGGGGAGAGGAATGTCACTTTGGTTGTCCCTTGGGTGTCTGTTAAAGATCAACAACACTTGTTCCCTGACAATATCACCTTTAGCACACCTTCTGAGCAAGAACACTACGTTCTTCGATGGGTTGAAGAGAGGACTGGCTTCAAATCAAGCCTTAGCGTGCGCTTTTATCCGGGAAAGGTAAATTTAAGATTTTTCTTCCTATGAATGTAGTTTGGGTAAAGTTTCCTTAGGGGGATATATATTTATAGTACATTTTAGTACTCCCTCCGTTTTGAAAAAAGCTGCACCTTCATTTTTTGTGCATCCCACAAAACAACTTTACCTCAAATAAAATATCTAAATACCTCCAAAACAACTTCTATCCACAATAAAGAAGTGTTTTTGGGGGTATTTTTGACACTTTAGGTGGGGTTGAAGTGGTTTGTGGGATGTGCAAAAAATGAAGGTGGAACTGTTTTTGAAACGGAGAGAGTACCCAGTATAAAAACAAAGAGGTTGTTTTTGTTGGACCCTAGATGCAATTGTTTGCAGTAACACATGTTTTTTAGTTCTCCCTAGAGAAAAGGAGCATTCTTGCTTTGGGGGATATCACGGTTGTCATCCCGGATGAGGAAGCAGAAATTGCTGTCCTTGAGGAACCTGAGCACCTTACCTGGTATCATCACGGAAGGAGATGGAAGGAGAAATTTAGGCTGGTGATAGGAATTGTTCACACCAATTATCCAGAGTATGTTAAGAGGGAGCGCAACGGTTTGGAAGCTTTGATCGTGAAATATATAAATGTTTGGGTTGTCAACATATATTGCCACAGGGTATGTTTTTTCTCTGCTTTTCCCCCAATGACTCTTCATCAAAACTAAGTAAGCTAGTAGTGGTGTCAAAAGGACAACTCCACAAACATACTTGTAAACCATTAGAAGAAAAAATATTTCTGGAAGAGTTGTTTAGTAAATCAAGGGATTCATTTGTGTGGCAGGTTATCAGGTTGTCCGGTGCGACGCAAGATCTTCCCAGATCAGTCATCTGCAACGTCCACGGAGTGAACCCAAAGTTTCTTGACATTGGCATGAAGAAGAAAAAGGAAGAAGAACCATTGCAGAGTGGGAGGGAAGTATTCACCAAAGGCGCATACTACATTGGAAAGATGTTGTGGAGCAAAGGCTACAAGGAGCTGCTCAAACTTCTGTGCAGCCATCAAAAGGAGCTTAAAGGGCTTGAAATTGATTTGTATGGCAGCGGCGAGGATTCTGCCCAGATTCAGGAAGCTGCCAGGAATTTGGAATTGACAGTCAGGGTTCATCCCGGACAGGATCATGCCGATCCTATCTTCCATGAGTAAGTGCCTTGTTCTTCTCCTTGTAGCTTCTGCTTTTCTAGTGAAACCAGTAAAATCCCACAGGGGAAAATTTGAGGGGAAATTGAAAAGATGGGTTTTTTATGGGAAAATATAAGTTGGCTCAAACTCAATAGATAAAGTCTCTGAATATTTCCTTTTGCTTATTTCAGGTACAAAGTCCTTGTGAATCCAAGCACCACAGACGTGGTCTGCACGACTACAGCCGAAGCCTTAGCAATGGGAAAAATAGTAATATGCGCCAACCACCCGTCGAACGAGTTCTTCAAGCAGTTTCCCAATTGCCGCACGTACGACAGTGGCACCGGCTTTGTCACCGCCACTCTCCGGGCATTGACCGAGCAGCCTGCCCCGTTGACTGATGACCAAAGGCATGAGCTGTCGTGGGAATCGGCAACGCACCGGTTTTTGAAAGCAGCGGAGCTGGACAAGTCATCACCCAGTAACAACAACAATAACAACAAGAAACAATTTGCAAAGAAGAGCTCAAAGCTCAGTCTTTCAGCATCAATGAATCTGAAAGAGAATCTTGAAGATGCATCGGCATTTGTGCACTACGTTGGGACTGGGTTTTTGAACTCAAAGCCAAACGAAGAGCAATGCAAAGAGCTTGGTCTTGCTCTCCCTGCTTCTTCCAAGATGAAGAAGTTTTCAACCTCTGGTAAAGATGATCATGATGTTTTGTGAATAGGTGAAAGATTACTAATTTGTAGAGTACTATTTGTGGTGGCTGAAGTTAAACTGCCATTGTTGTACTGTCAACTCACATCTGTTGTAAATTACAGTATTGTTTAATGTGGCATTTTTTTGACATTTTGTCCTATTTCTATGTTCTGTGTAAGAAATGTAGAGAGGTAATGTTTGGGTAATTCACAAAGCCATGGTTCTTTTTTCTGCTTTTAAAGAATCTTGTGATTTTTGTACACTATCTTTTGAGTTTTGATGGAGGCAAAGGTTCACTATTTTTTTGGCTTTGAGTATGATGGAAGAAAGCAAAATAACTCTCTAGAAAGTTTCTACTTTTTTCAAGAGTGAAGTAACAATTAATCAGTGTAACTTTCGACCATTATCATTGGTCATCTAGAAATAATTGTTCTACTCCCTCCGTCCCAAATACTCCCTCCGTATCTTTCCAGAGCACTATTCCAACTTCACGGGAATTTATATTTATTTGTGTTTTTTCATGGCCTATATGATAAAATAAAATATTCTTGTCACCACTTGTTTTGTTGAACTTTTTATGTAGTTTTTAAATATGTATGTTTTATTTTTTATTTCTATACCAATATTTAAATAAAATATATTGAAAAAACTTGGGATTTTTCTTCGTTTTGCGAACTGGGAAGATCATTATAGGACGGAGGGAGTAATAATGTTTGTTCACTATTCACAGGAGGGAGTAATAATGTTTGTTCACTATTCACAGACTCAAACTTCATTCACTTTCTTTCTCAATTTTCGTTAGCAAATTGATAAAATAAAGTATTATTGTCACTACTAGTTTTGTAGATCTTTTGATGTAGTATTGTAATATGTAATTTTTATTTTTTAGCTATATGTCATTTGTCATATAAAATGATTTGAAAATAATTTCAATCAAACATCATAAACCGAAACAGGCGCTATAAAATGGGACGGAGGGAGTATATAATAAACATATAGATCAGGTTGTGTACATCAAGTCTTCTTTATCCCGCAATAGGTGAGTCTTTGGGATACTGGAATAATGGTGTTATTATTGTTGTTGTTTGGATGTCATAATGTAAAACAAAAAATGATACTTGCACTCTAATTTTGTAAATTGACACCTTAAATGGCACTATTCACTATATCACATGAATAATGTACTGTATTTTGGAGTGCCATTAGTAAAAGAAAAGTATAAATATCATTTCTCATATAATCCTGACAAATAATGCTAGAAATCCACTATGAGAGTCCCAACGATAGACAATTGCAGATAATTTATACATATACACACAATAATTGTCTGAGAACACATATGATTATCGTCTCTATATATAAAATTATTTATGATTGTCGCCCGTGGAGACACCCATGATATGTTTCTGGCATGGTCCAATCTAAAATCTTGTTGTGCATTGTTGGGCTTAAGACTCGGTCCTACCCCTAACTCACCCCATAAACTCTAACCAACCTCCCTAGCACTTTGCCGAAGGGTAACAATTGTGCTAAAGTCTTGGAGCATTTGAAGTTTAAAAAATATGTAGATTCAAGATTGGACTAAAATCATTTTGACCTAAAATTAAACCATACCAAAGATAATTTTGGCCAACTCTTTAAACGATACATCTAACTTCCAAATGCGTCATTTTAAAGATAAATTAAAACTGGCTAAATAGCATTAATACCCCCGTGATTTGGAAACGTTGCACCCATATCCCCTCTGATTATTTTCCAATCATTTTTCTAGCGAAGGAGGCTTTGGTGCATATTTTTCAAAACATAGCGAGCACTGTTGTTCATTTCTTTTTTTCATTTATTTTTTGTTTTCCTTTATTTTTTATTTTACTAATCAAGTTTTTCTAAATTTCTTTTTAAATTTTTTATAATGTTCTTAAAATTTAAAAATTATTTTGTTGGAAAATAAAATTAACATACGAGTATATTGCATCTGTACATCTCAAGTTAACAATTTTTGTTTTTTTGTTTTTGGAATAAAAAAGTAAAAACATTTTTGACAACTTAAAAAAATGAGAAATAAAAAATAAAACAAAACAAAAAAATAAAAATGAATACCTTTTTTGGACATTCCAATTCGAAAGGCTTTTTCTGTATAAGATTTTTTTGCACGTTTCAATTTTTTTCATTTCGTTTTTCCATATTTTTATTTTTTATTCTAGAAAACAGAAATTGAAATTTTTTAATTTGAGATAGGTTGAGCATATGTTATTTATTTTTATTTTTATTTAAAACAGAAATAATTTTGAATTTTTAAAATATTATAAAAATTGAAAATAAATTCAAAACAACTTTTCTAGAAAAAGGAAACAAATAGATAAAAAAGAATTAAAACAAGAAAAAAACCAAAAAATAAACAAAAAAATAAGAAATGAGCACGAATATTCTCTATGGTTTAAAATATAGTTACCAATGCCTTCTCTTCAATGGAAAATGATCAAAGGGGTCTGGGTGCATCGTTTCGATACCACGACTTAAGAAATATGTTTTGAAAACTGATGAGGTATTGGTGCCAATCTTCTGGTGAAGAGGGGGCATCCAAAAACTACTTATGTAAAAATAAAATTTTATCTAAACATGAGCCTCGTTTTCTTGTTTAGCCAAATTTTGGATTTTCGGGAGAAATGTAGAACATTTTTATGAAAAGAAACCAAAAGAAACGAAAAGAAAAGAATATTTCACTTAGAAAATGTTTTCTTTTTTTAATAATAGTGCATTATTTTCATTGAAAAAAAATTAAATAAAGCATGTCATAAGAACCTCAAAATATGAATGCCTCCACTTGTGCGTGCCGTGGTAAGATTATACTCAATTCATCACAAAGCTATCGCCCTGCTTTGATTTTTGTGGTTATTCCACCCACATGTTAAATACTTACCTCGTCAAATGTTCTCGTTTTGATTTTTAGAAAATGTAAGGTAAATACTTACCTCGTCAAATGTTCTCGTTTTGATTTTTAGGAAATGTAAGAGAGATTGTTTCAACTTTTCAAAAATATTCTTGATGTGATGAATATAAGTAAGATATAATACGTAAATTATTAATAAAAGAGCATGATGTAATAGGTATGATAAAAATTAATAGGATTAAAAGTAGTTCTTTAATAACAAAAAGGACTTTATGTGACACCAAATAAAAGAAAATGAATTTATGGGACAGAGAAGTATAATTTTAAATAGATAAATATTTCTACGTATAGAAATATGAGATATCAAAAAAAATCTTAAAATGGACCTAATTAGAGTAAATTTACATTATAACTAAATATTTTTTTCATACAAGTAAAACCAAAGGTCAAACTAGGATGATATTTTGGAAGGGAAAGAGTATATAAAGCCCAACATAAAATCCATACTAAGCATACTAGTGCATTAAAATTGTTATCTTGTTACTTTACTTTACACTTTCGTTTTACATTTACTTATAAAAAATGCATGTTTAAGAACAACAATCATTTAATTTAATCAAGAGTCATTTTTTGGCACACCCTTAACATTTAAGTATTTAACAATCATTTTTGGACCACCCTAAACCACCCTTTGTATAGAGTTTTAAAAGATGTGAAATTATAAAGTTAAATTTTGTACGGAAAAAAGATGATGCGAACCAACTAACTTTTTCTCAAAATGGAAGAACTAATCATAGTAATCAATAATTATAAACATCTAAAGAAATTTGGAAAATAAGAAAATGGCAGAGGGAGTAAAAAAATGCACTATTTATTCAACTCTTGCTCAATATTGTTCTATTGATTGAGTGGCTAATTAATTGCATGTGTAGTAATTCCCCATTTAAAAGTGCAAACACTCACCTAACTAAGTACTTGTAGATCTATTTAAACCTTTTATTAGATATTGGAATCTATGTACTATTTTCTAGGTTAAATATAGACCATCTATCTTACTACAAAGTTAATAAAAATGTTTGGTAAGGTGACATAGTAACTAGATTTTGATTCCATTCGTAATTTTAATTTTTAAATTTAGTTTAAGAACCACGTTTTCAATTAGCTCCAACATTTTGGATATATTTTAATTAGTACGGAGTACTAATTAGTTTTGGAGTAAATTCTCAAAATGGTACGAGTACTAAATATTAATTCCTTAGATAAACTAATAACCGAGATGGTACTCGTTAATTAAAAATAATGCCCCCCCAACTAACCGCCATCAAAACGACATTAAAGCTTCTAGTTATTTTCCAAAATGATCACTTCTAATCAAATATTTAAAAAATAGTCAATTTTCAAACTAAAAACTCATAAAAAATAGTCTTCCAGCTTCTCTCAACACCGTAAATCAATTAAAAGGAAAAAATCTTGCTTCTTTTTTTCATATTAAATGATTTTTACATCGAATATAGACTAACTTGAAAAAACATCTAATTATAGATGATCAATTTGAAAAATTAGTATTAATTTTTAAGCCGCTTTGGTGCCATTTTGACGTGGTTTTGACGACAATTAGTCATGGGAACTAAAATTGGGCATTATTTTCAATTAGCGAATACCATCTCAGTAATTAGATCATCTTGAGGATTAATTTGGGAAAATACATAATTATTGAGTGCCATTTTGAGAATTACTCTTAATTTTGAATACGCTAATCCTAAACACTAATGTTAGATAGCCCAACCGTTCCAAAACGCTAAAGGTAAACACTGTAGTTAAATAGTGTTTTCAAAAAACCCTAAAGTTTTTGCCAAAGGGGGCCTTAAACTTTGAGGGAAGGCATGTGCATTTTCCAGTTCTGGAGAAAAGGGAGAGATTAGTGCAAATATGCATTTCCTTTCACATTTACAAAGAAAAGAAGGTTTAAAAATATATTTCAATTACTTTGTGTTTATTTATTTACTCTTTATTCCTCGTGGTGCATGTTTGCTAGCACTAATGAACAAAGTTTTCAAATGGACAGTGCACTATCAGTTGAGTGGGTAATTAAGCACAAAACCTACTTCCTAATTCATACTGCAAACAAACTCTTGAGTAGGAAAACACACTATCCAAGCCCACCATTTTATTGCCAGTTAAAACCAGGCTACTATTTCAAGCTAAAAGATGGGCCATGTGTCTACAAAGTTACATGTCTATCTTGGTAAAATTACCGATTAGCTAAGTTTTGAATATATTTTCTGAATATGTTCAAGCTAATAGCAATTACAGTCATGTTTTTTCTTGTTGCAATTTACAAAATAAAACTTAAATGTGGTGCAGAGAACACCAGAAGCACTATATAAATAAGAGCATAAATCATTATACAATATCACTAAGTTCTTTTGATTTGTTCTCTCTAGCTAACACTAATATTTCACTACTTTATATCCACACTATACACTCTCCCCTTCATAAGAGTAATTCTTCTCTATTTCTTAACTCCACCCTTCTCATCTGCCTACAATAAATGGCTACCGCAACATTGTGGAGTGTCTTTTGTTTGATGTCACTGATTGTAGTGGTATCACAATCTACTTCTATAGTGTACGAATATAACGTGTTTCACAGGTACTCAAGTGAGGTCACCAGTGTGTTAGGCGACAAAGGGTTGCCTAAACAAGGCACCGTGGAGTACTACGCCGCATGGAAAGCTCATGACCAACACCGCAACCGTCTCCATGGAGAGCACCGGTTACCGGCATTGACATTTGCTGGAGGGGATGTCACCACACAGATACAGAATTTGGGAAGGTAAAAATGCAACCCAAAAATAATATTTTCTATTTTAAAAAAAAGTAGGAAGTTTTATACTAAAACAATAGTCTTTTTTAAATGTTAAAAAAAGTTATGTTAATGGTAATGTTTTTTAGGGTGCATTTACCATTTGGCATGACACTCCACTTTTAGCTCAAGAAACTGAACTCAAATTTCAAATTTAGCCTAGCAAGTAGCAACAATTAATTTATCTTCTAAACAGTTTTAAATTATTTAGTGATTAACTGATTATACTCATGGGATTTAGCTATAGATTGTACACCATATACCTAAGCATCACATCACCTAAGTACCCCTGTTTTCAATCATTACATTATAATGAAAAATACTTAGCAGATTCCAAAGATTTTAGGATCAAAACCCAGGCATTCACACAGAACATTTGTCAAAGACTAAGTATTCAAGGAAAATGTCCTAGAATCAAGGGGTCCTTAACTAGTTATATGCACAGTGAAATGCCCCTCCCAAATTTAATGCATCAAGGGGCTTGTTATAACTGAAAAATCTATAGCACTATGCCACAACACAATTGTAAGTAATTTTGTTCACATTTTTTTTCAGGTTGCATTACGCCCAAATACGTGTAGGGACACCTCCGGTTTCATTTATGGTTGTACTTGACACTGGGAGTGTCATATCCTGGCTGCCATGCCATTGTGTGGATTGTGCACAAGACTTTGAGACAGACTCAGGAGAGGTAATTTTTTTGTTTAAATATACTTCTTGTTTATAATGTATCTCTAATTCTATTTCTTAATTGGGGTAAAACTCTTTTTTGTGGTAAATGGGAATGTGATCTCCATCATGCTACTCAACTTCAACCCTATCTCCTTCTTTTGGAATTGCAATTTCTTTGATACCCTTCTCCAAAAATGATGTTTGTGCCGTGAAGGTTTCTCGTACCTAAAAGAGAAAATATTCTTAAAACATACATAGTATATAGAGATGCTAACCTTTTAATCTTTTATATCTTTACCCTTGAAACAGGTAAGAAATCTCCATTCTTACACACCTGAGTCATCATCCACAAGCGCAAATGTTTCTTGTGACAGTCCGCAGTGTTGGCCTAAGATGCAATGCACATCTGAAGCTCGCACGGCATGCCCCTATGAAGTCACATATGAATCATATGACACTATGACTAAGGGGTATCTAGTTACAGATGTATTGCGCTTGGAAACTTATGACAATGGACACCATGCAATTGACACACCAGTTATATTCGGGTGCGTATCACTTTTGAATACAAATATAAATGTCAAACCTTTCATTTGTATAAATGCTAATGAGTGATGTGACCAATCAAATTCTCTTTTTTACGCCTTAGGTGTGGAGTAGTTGAAACAGGTGCTAATTTGTATGGTGGTGCAATCAATGGATTACTTGGACTTGGCGTAGCGTACGATCTACCATTGGATGTGCCTCGCATTTTAGCATCCAAAGGGTTGGTGCCCAATGCATTCTCATTATGCTTTGCCTCTGATGGAAGAGGCAGGATAGCATTTGGAGACAAGGGTACCAAGGACCAAATGAAAACACCTCTACATACTACGCTAGATAAGTATATTATTTAACAATCTGTTTGGTGACTTAAGAACTACGGAGTATAATGTTTTAAAACTTAAATGATTTTTCTGTTTTGCTCAATGCAGCGGGGGTTACAACATAATGGTACAACAAATAGCTGTGGGAAATGTTGTAACCGATGTTGACTTCGTAGCTATGGTCGACTCTGGTACCACCTATACATATTTAAATGCACATGCATATGCATTTATAACAGAAAATGTGAGTTAAACGCTGCCTGCACATTTTTGAGAATGTAAATTTCTATATAAATTTGAGAACTAATGCATTTTCAATACCTTTGCAGTTTAATTCCCGTGTTAAAGAACCACGCGTTATTCTTATGAATAAAGATTCTTTTGAATATTGCTACAGTGTAAGGTGAATAGATAGTTGAGAAATGTGCTCTCATCTAATTACATTGACATTGTGTAAAATGGAAAACTTATTTATTCTACTTCTTTAAAACAGAAATGATACCACAAATTGGGCTCCTTCTTTGAAACTAAAGATGAAAGGAGGGGCCGAGTATCATGTTAGAATTCCCACCGTCACAGCATTTTCACAGGTAAGCCAAATTCTTACTTTTTTTCACCTGTTTTTATAATAAAAATACTAACATTCTTTGTACTCCATCCAGACGAACGAACTGGTCCACTGCTTGGGCATTCATCAAAACAATAATCTTTCCGTTAACACTATTGGGCGTAAGTAACTCAAGAATCAACTTGGAATCTGATTAAAACTTTTCAAAACAAACAGACACCTACATATGTTAGTAATTAGTAATTGTTGATGTTGATTGCCACAACTTCAACGCCCATGTAATTTATAAATCGTACTCCGTACTACTGGAAATTTGGATGTTTAGCTTTGTCTTAAAAACCTCTGATTTCATGCTAATTTCTTATACAATAATCTTTTCTCCAGAGAATTTCATGATGGGCTATCACCTTGTGTTTGATCGTGAAGAACCAATTCTGGGATGGAAGCCATCAAACTGTGAGTTTCCTTCTCTCCGAATCCGTCCACAAAGTCCTAATGTCCCTATATAAGACGAATTCCTAACAACTCTTTCTTTTCATGTTTTGGTAAAATTTTCTATAATTCTCAGGTATAGCTAAAGAAGCAAACACAATGAGCTCTAGCAAAGCAGAGTTGCCAAGCAAGGGAGAAAGATTAGAATTATTTTTAGTTTTCCTTTTGACATTTTCTATTGCAACTATTATGTAACTACTCTCCGCGTTACTGATTGTACATGGATGTTCTATTACTACGCCCTCTTCGTGTAATTTATCATTAGTTGTGTTAGATAATGTCTTGAATCTTAGGACATTGACTAAGATTAGTTGTATCTTTTGTATTTAGTTATCTATAGATGCTCCTATAAGATTAGGATTGTTCCTATTCCCTACTCTAGTGGGATTCAACTGGGTTGTTGTTGTTTACCCTATATATAGTCTGTATCTGTATGCTGTTCTTCACATTATCTAATCAGTAAGAGAGACAAAAATTCTGGATACATCTGTTTAATAAAGTTTTTTCCCGGGTGGGAGTTGCTAAATACTAACACATTGTTAGGAAACTAGGTCAAATGTCCATTTCCGATGTGATTGTATATTTATACGGAGCAATAAACTGGTATCGGAGCCAAACCTGGGTACTCTTTATCAGTTCGCCGGTCCAGATCAAAGGCAACAACAGGTCTGCTCGTCCAGGTTGGAATCGGTGCTATCAGCCGCTGCTGCCCATGAGCTGTCCAGGACGGAATTCATCCCTGCTCCGCCGCTGTTGGGCGACGTCGCCGCCGATCGAGGTCATCCTAGCAATCTCCATCGATCTGACCTCAGCCGCCGCCCATAACTGACAAGGTCGTCCGAAGAGATCCTTCCAACTACCGCCGAAGCCTGCGTGGGTCTTCAATCTTAAATCACAAGGGTTGTAAATATTTATTAAAATTCAAAAGAAAATGAATATATATTCAAATATAAATATAAAAATTTATGTGAAATTTATACTAAATAGGACTAAAACATAAGTCATTTTCTAATATAGAACTTAAACTTTCTTATTCCCTAAATAGGATTTAATAATGTCTAGTAAGAGGAGTAATGTCTAGTAATGATGAACATTTACTTGAATAATAATTAATTGATAATGACCAAAGGTACTACATTGGGAAATAAAAACATATAGTCTTATATTGGAAAAGTCATTATATTTTAATTCTATTTAGGTAAATTTTTCAAAATTTATATCTAATATATTGCTTCGTAATAAATAATGAACATAATAAATAAAGTACTCTATTAGTTTGTTTGTTTTTTTGAGTGCAGTATTATATACTCGGTAGTTGATACTTGATACGGAGTAGGACACAATTTAGCTTTTGGCTCTTTAAAAAAATATTCAAATAATTTCAAATGAATGCGTAAATACGAATTGAAACATGAAACACTTCGTAATTGATAAGTAGGCCAGATATCAAAAGTCTATATTCCATAAAAGAGTTTATTGCACTAGTATTTCATGTGGTTTGCTAAATATGTAATGATATTTTTCATGGTTTCAAAACTTACATCGTTGCTCCTTATGGTTTTAATATTCCTGCGTCAATGCCCGTTCATACTAAAATACACTTCAAATATTAAAAGAGTAACATCGCTTCCTCTTATGATTTTAGAAATGTGCACCAACATCCCATCTCATTTTTTTCTTTATTGTTTTTCTTTTTTCTGTTATTTCCTCAATACTTTTTAAGATCATTTTTAAAACTTTTGCATAAATGTTTTAAATTTCTCTGTTAAAACAATCTTTATATTACTTAATGATTTAAAAATAAAAAAATCCGTTTGAAATAAAAAAATAATTAAAATAAAAATAATTAACAAACACTTCATTTATCTCAAATTAAATGATTTTATTTTGTCCAAAAGAGATTCTTATTAGTTCAATTTCATGAAACAAAAATCAATGAAAAATTTTCTCTTTTTTTACCTTGAAGCTTATTTCACATTTTCGAGTTCTTAATTATTTTTCTCCTAATAATTTTAAATTTTTTTATTAAGTTTATTTTATTTAAATCAAAATTAAAATAAAAGAAAAATAATGCTCCGTAGAAAAGAAATTGAAAAGGAAAAAAAGTATATGAAAAAAATACTTTTGTAGAATAGGAAAAATAAGTTATGAAGAAAATTTGTTACGCATTGATTCAATAAAAAAATATTATGAATATATGACTAAATAAATATTACTCCGTAATAAAAATACTTTACTTTGTATTCTTTTGGTTCCAAACAATTTTAAAAAATAAGAACTTTTTTAGAAAAATGAAAATATTTAATTTGAGACAAATGAAGTATACTTTAAATTTTTTATTTCAAACACAATAAAAATTCCATACCTGCCCTCGTGGTTCTGATATTGCTACGTTGATGCCCTTCTGGACAAAAATGTCTTTCAAATATTAGAAGAATAATTGCGCTACCCCTATGGGTTTGGAAATGGGCGCCAACACCCCCTCTCCTTTTTCTTTATTTTTTTTATTTTTATTTTATTTTTTTCATAAAGAAAAGAAGAATGTTTTTGTGTGAAATAATGAAAAATTGTTTTTCAAACATATATTTTTAAAAAATTAAAATGTTTGCGATTCAAACAAAAAATTTGGCATATACGTAGTATTTCATTTGTCAAATTAAATATTTTTGTTTTTTAGCTAATTTTTTTTATCTTTTTGAATATGTGAGGACCAAAAGAATATTGAGTAGCGTTTTTTTATTATATAGTTAATTATATATTAATTAAAGTTTTGGACAAATATGCAAAATATTTTCTGCATGACTTAGTTTTCCTTATTCTATAAAAGTATTTTTCCATATATTTTTCTTTTTTTCTTTTCTATTCTTTATTCTTTTATTTTAATCAAAACAATATAAAACTAATTAACAAGTAGAAAATGAGAAATGAGCTTTAATAAAAATATAGAGAAAATTTTATTGATTTTTGTATTATGAAAATGAACCAATAAGACATCTTTTGGACAAAAAATGAAAATGTTTATTTTGAGACAAAACATCTTTTAATTATTTCTACCCCTAAACCCCTTCTTAAATCCCCCATATAGTACCCCACCCCAGCATGACGCATGTGCCCCCACACTAGATTCCATTTTAGCCCCTCCAAATGTGTGGATATTTTACAATGCATAAGGATGCACAGTATGGACTTAGTAAACCCTAATTTGGTACATAGCAAAATAAGTTGATGTGGCAATTTGGCAGATTGGGTAACACCATCCCTCAAGCTGAACTCGTGTTACGAGTAAAAGCTTAGAAACAAGAGCCTGGAATTACAAGGAACATAACGCTTTCATGAGTAAATATGCTAGAAGTTGAAAGACAGATATTCCTTTGTGTGACAGACAAGCTTGATAGTGCATGTACTGAGTTTTTTCCCAGCCGAGACTGTTGGCTATTGGAGCAATGGCAAGAAGTTTCTTTTTTTCTCCTTTTACTTCACTATCTTTTGCTTCACTATCGCTTTTCAGACTTTCGAACTCTAGAAGAAACAAAGATAAATGCACCTTTGCAGCTCTTCGATCACGCACATGATTTTTTATATAGAGGAAGAGAGATAATGAACGGTGACTGTTAGGCACGCTTTCCGAGATCCGTGGCGACTGTTAGGCACACACATAGTTTATTTTTAAGAGAAAGCCATAAGAGGCATAAGAGACGATGATGCCGTGATTTGTGGTGGTTGATCCGTTGATTGTCAAAGAAGAAGACCGGCGGTGGCGCACAGTTGTAGAAGAATGGAGACTAGGTTTATGAGAAGAAATACTTTAGCTCCAATACGATATTGAATAATGAAATAATTGTATTACTCAAGAAAATAATGAAATACAAAACTAGAGTATATATAAAGAATAGAATTCCAACTAGGAGTCTAGGACTAGGAAAATACGGAGTATCATATAAAGTGACTAAACTACAAAGTCTACCATAATTAATATTGTCTATACTAACAACAATATTAACATTTATAATTAATAATTACCCGTTTTAAACATATTTAACTATTTAAATCACACCTACTTTTTAAACCGTGCTCTCTCAAGTCTCAACTCTCTAAAAAAAATAAATGTATATTTTTAGTACCATTGTTTTAGTTTACTCCACCTTTCTTTCTAGTACGGTTATGTTTAAATCTTTTTTTGTTCTGGATTGGTATTTTCTTCTTTTATGTAATACGTATCATAGTTTCATTTAAATCAACAAAACTTTATCGTGATGTTATTTTGTTAGTTAAATACTTACAATTTGCATTTTTAAAAAATTATTGTAGCTATTAAAGAAATTAAATATTTAAAATTATGGTATTTTTTAAGTTTTTTATTTTTTATTTTTATTTTCTTTTAATGGTTTTTTGTTTAGAATATTTGTACTAAGTTGGAAAATTAGTGTATGTGTACCCTCACTTATAGTAAAATAAGTATGAAATTAGAAGAATTTGATGTGATACTGGTGTAGAGGACAGAGATGATGCATTACAAAAAGTATACAAAGTATGTATACCGTCGAGCCTAATAATCACGCATTTGGAAGAAGTAAAAGAGGGACCTAAGGTGTGAGTGAAGGGGCATGTCGGGGTTGGAGTGTGGTGGAGTTTAAGAAGCGAGTTAATGGAAGTAAAAATCATCAAATTTTCATTTAAAGCACTGAAAAAGTTTCAAATAAGCAAGTATCATCAGTTTGACACTAGATGCCAGCATCAATGAAATTTTTTCATTTTATTAGACATGTGCGAATCTGGATCGATTAGAATTCAAAATCTCTTCATAGATAATTTTATAAAATTAAATTAAAGTCGATGCAATTTTGATATAAATAATGACCTAGTGGAAGAAATAATGTCCAGCAATGATGGACATTTAGTTAAATAATGACTTCTTGATAATGACTAAAGGTCCTATATTGGGAAATAAAAACATATAGTCTTATATTGGGAAAGTCATTATGTTTTAGTCCTATTAAGATAAATTTTTCATTAGAAAAAAACACTTGATGCAATTATTGGGCGCAGAAGCCCGGTGTGTGGCCCGGCCAAGTGTGAGTGGATGTGGGTGGATTTTTTAGCCTACTTGATTTGATTTGAGCTGGGACGTCCATACAAATAGACAATTGTTTAGTGTAAAGCCCGTTCTGGGTCCATCTATCTACGCATCAAAAGGCCGGTTCTCATGACATTCGGAACCAATGTCAATGTCATGGGATGACTAGGGAGTGCTCCGGTGCCCCGTTCATAAAATTGACGGTTCCTACCCCCTAATCCTCCCACCCTGCCCTGACTTGAACACGCACTCCTCACCCCCTTCAATTGCACCCCCAAGTTGATTTTGACTTTGAAATCAAAATTTGAAAGTACAAACATGAATATGAAGAACACTTTATCTCGAGCTCAATAAAAAAAATCACAATCACACATATCATATTTTATTATCAGTCCAAAAAAGAAGAATAATTATAGGTCCATGGAATTGAAATACTCAAGATATGTTGTTATCATATACAACAACAAATGAAGGGACCCTTGGGGCTAACAAAGGAAATGCATCTCCCTCCGCCTTGGCCGACCTTCGCGCATCCCACTTCGCACTCCCTATCTGTGAGACAATGTGGTTTCGTTGGTCGCAAACAGTACGGCTCCACCGGACCATAAAACACGTTTTTATTTTTATTATTATTATTATCGTTTGCTTCCCCATTCACCAGTATCATTTCTGGACCTTTCAATATAGATATTTCAAAATCACAAAATCATTAGGCATGTATAATAAATATCAATAGCAAAGGGTTTTTCATTTTTTCATATTTAGTCTTTTATTATCAAGTATTACCACCGTGGTCTTTTCAAAAACAGTCCTTTTTTATCTTTTGTTATATGGTGTTATTTTGAGGACTAAAGTGTAATTTGACATTAACTTTATGTCCGGTGACATATTCTGATATGAGTTAGACGGATAACATAACAGTAATGACTATGAATGTAAATTAGGATTACAACAAAAAATCACATCTGTAGACTATATGTTGTTGTAGAAAGTGACTGTAATTCACAGATGACCCATCAGGAGCGGTCTCTTTAATTGTGTATGACAAGAAAGATATATGATCATTTTGAAATTACATATTTAACTTCAAATTAAAACCAATGTCACAGAACATCAAAAGAAATACAATATGGGGAAACATACTCATAAAAGAAAAACCATCAGGATAATATTTGATAATAGGTGACTAAATAAGAGAAATTTTCTTATTATAAAGAATCAGTTATAGCATTTATTCTTAATTCTAAAATAAAATATAATGATGATATGATACTAATTATTGTAGACTCACCGGATAGTATAAATATCATCACAAACCAACATAGTATAGCCACAAAAGTGAATCCATTGCTTCCACCTAAACCACTCATTTTTAATTTCTATGATCTTATTCCCTTTTCCTACTTTAGGTATTATTTTTCTCGTATTTTACAAAATTTAGATAGACACACAATGGTTTATATAGATATATGTTACACGCACATATTACTTATGTGTGTGTTTATTTAGATACATGAACACATGCATGATGCGTTTTTATACCACATGTCTAAATGTAGTAAAGTGTATAAACATAATTAATATTATTCTATATTTGACATATAAAAATATATACTTACTAAAATTGATATGTATTTGTAGTGTGGAGATATGTATTAGAGTCCGACATCAAATCACATGTCGTTCCGTATAAACTCTATCGGGACACTATGACAAATATAATGAGTGGACCAAAACATCTTGTCATACAATGATAAAAAACTGATTCAACCACCAGCTCAAATTTGTGATGGTATGCCTATAAAAGGTGTTTATATTATTCAAACAAATTTTGATTATTAGTAGTACGTAAAGACAAATTATTTAGTGGTCCTCATGTGCATACTCATCTTATGGATCTAGATACTTAAAATGATTGTGTTTTGGATCTTGTAAAAGGAAAGAAATCCATTCATATATAAGTCCATGGAAATTTTTTAGAAAATCGACCCACAGTACTATGCATGTGTACCTTAAAAATAAAATAGAATAACTCGTAAGTAAAATAAAAATTATATTGAAACAACAATAACAACCCAGTATAACCCCATGAAAATAGGATCCGGAGAGGTGTATACAGAGACCTTACCTTTATTAAAAAAATAAATATACTGAATTAATATAGCTAGATAAATTTACCCAATAAAAAATATGTTGCTTGCTAATTATAAATAATAATTTCATTTGATTTATTACAAAAATTTTTTAGTACCCGTGTCATGCACGGAGTCAAATAAAATTTTAGTCGTTTCTGAAACTTGTTCAATGTAATATTTTTTACGAAATAAAGAAAATATATTTCTCACACGATTTTTAATATTATAGCCTAAAACACTTCAGGGTATACAATATTTTTGCTATGTTTGCAAGGATTTCCATTGTCGTCTGAAACCAATATTTTACAATAATTTTTCATTCTCTATTAGATTTGGAAAAGTGAAGTCCATTATATATACTTCTTGAGGGGTGACTCGTGTCTAGAATCAAGAATTCAAGCATAATTTCAACATTAGTTATTCAATCAATCACTTGTCAACCAAGCTTTAATTTCTATCTTCGACTTCGATTATCCAATCAAAAAAAGCTTGTGGTTCTTATCTGCGCAAGAGAATGTAGATGAATGCAACCTCATATTCTTTGTCAATGTATAAACTTTACAATATGATTACAATTTTGAAGAATTGATGGTAGCACATACAGTTTCCTCTTTCGAAGCTTTGGGTAAAACATGAAGAATTTGCCAAAAATCATATCAGAGTACAATCGTTTTCCCTTTGAATGGTTCATTTGTGGAGTTTTTATTAGATAACATCATTACGACATTACATCTCTCATTGTCTTGTGCCAAATGAGTGTGTGTGGTTTACACACCACCGAAGAGAGAGACTGATAGGGGAGAAGAAAAGGACTTCTACACAAGAATACCACTAGGAAAATTCAATGGTTTTTGGTGAGTGTGATTGAATGTGGAGACTAATTGGTATTTAGTTACTTAGAAAAATATATCCAGACACAGGCAAATTCAATGGGTCACTACAAGAAAATTGCTGATCTGCAACGGAAAAAATTCGTGGCAGAAGTTAAAATTCCGTGGCAGATTCCTGTTCTGCGACGGATCTGCTACGAATTGTCTCCGTCGCAGAAAAGTTATGGCAGATTTTATATCTGCGACGGAGCTGCAACGGGATTTCATTTTTTCATCAAACAAAATCTGCGACGGAAATAATAAACCGTCGCAGATCTGCGACGTAATCAGCAACGGAACCATCCGTCGCAAATTAGCAACAAAAATAGCAACGACGCTTTCCGCCGCAGATGACCTATTGACAAAACCAGAATTTTCCTGTTTTTGGCACTACCTATTAAAATGAGGGGGGTGTGGGGGGGCAAAACACATTCAATCTTCACACACATAATTTTAAACAAGATTTCAACACCCAAATTGATAATTCAAATCTAGATTAATGCAAACTTTAAATGCAAATGTAACATAATTCAGTATGTTCTAACAATAAATATTAAAATGTTAGTGTCAAGTGTTTAAAATGGAGGAAACTAAGGTCGTAAAGGTCTCAACAAATCCCGGGCTGCCCTGCCCCTCCCGTTTCATCATCATCGCCTCGTCGAGGAAGGTTACCACCATATAGCTTCCTTATCTCCTCCTGAATTGTCAGCAACAAGTTCGAGGTTAGACTATCAATTTGTTCCTGCAGCCTTTGGTTTTGCTCTTTGAGTGCTGATATCTTCGCTGTGCTTCTACTACTCGTGCTGGAAGGCGGGGTTTGGAGGACGGATTCATCTTCCTCATTTCCCGCTCGTAGTCACCAACTCCAGGAACGCGGTTCTTCGCGTTATGGCCCTCAACTAACGTGTACCATATTTCTTCGTCGGTGACTTGCAACCCATTCTGTCTAGCTTCCTCGCGCAATTCGAAGAATTGAGCCTGAAATACATGATAGTTAATAACACACAACAACAACGCAATAATAATAACGTCAAGAACAGCAAGAAAAACAACAAAAACAAGAACAACACAAGAACTTAACAACTAACATTACCATGGATCAATAACAACGTAACATATACTTAGTGTTGACAGCACCATCAACGCAACAACAAGAATAGGTTGTCATAGGACAACAACACCATCAACGCAACAACACAAATAGTGTCATATGACATCAACACCACCATCAATGCAACAACAATAATAACAACACGATTAACAATAACATCAACAACAAGAATAACGTCAACAAGAATAATATAATTCATGTACACAAGCTAAGATATCGATAAAGTATCACCCTTTAGAAGTTTTAAGACAAAAGCACCAACATTATGAACATGAACACAAACTGTTATGCGCATAACAGAAACTACATGTAGCTCAGCATGTTCAGGATCCACCCAAGTCTTGCCGTCGTGCTTCTTTGTCTTTATGTGGATGATAACCTCATCTAACGACACAAGCCCCCCTTTCTTCTTAGTCTTCAAGTTTCAATGAACATGTCCATTAAATTTTACATTTAATGTCCACCAAATTAAATAACAAGTGCAAATATATTATTTTATAAAATATATCATACCAATCGATTCATATTTTCAGAAAATGGAACTGAACCTCCACAATACGTCCCAAGAGCAGGACCATCCTCTTTTCCCTTCCTTCTGTTCTTCTTCTTAATCTTACTCATATCCAGAAACTCCGGATCCTCTTCCCAAACCTATACTTGTATATTTCAAAAAAATTACTTGTACATAGCGATACGATTTCGTATGAAAACTATTACTAATTTACCTTCTTCAACTGCTCAAATGGCCTCGGGTCCTTCTTCTTCTTCTTCAATCGACTTGGGTTCCTTTGATTGTACGTAAAATTCGCGTACCGTTCAGCAGCTTTCTTGAGAAAAGCTTTCCGCAGTCTGCCCTCATCGATTGACGGATCCACTCTAGCATTTTTCTACATTGACGTCATAGAAAAGCCAATAATTTAGACTCTATTCACATATATTAATTTTCTTGTGATCAAAAGAAGTTAAAAAATAATTTTTCCAAAAAAACCTTGAACTCTCGATAGTAGAACTCCTTCGTCGTCGCTGAGACTTTGCCCCACGACATGCCAGTTGTGTCCGTCCTCTCGTAGAATGCCGGTGTGATGAGACCAGCACCAGCGCTAGTGATTGTAACCCTACAAACATATATAAGTAGTGAACATAAAATCGTTAGGTATTTGTAAATGTTTTATGTCATACCATAATCTTCAAATGTACACCGTACTTACTCGTCATCCGAATTGACATACACGAACTGACCCTGATGACCGGGACCCTCGTGATATCTACCCTCCTCGTCCTCGTGATCGCGGTCCTTGCCATCTCGAGCCCCACCACTCTGTCCATCGCTAACGCAGTCCTTGGAGTCGTGGTCATCACCACCTCCGTCCTCCTGATCCTCAGTACTCTCCCCGACCCTAGATGCTATTTACACAATAACACAATAATACATGCATTAAAAAGAGCTATTAACAAGTGTAGACATTGTTTCAGTTTCTTGATAAATGAAACATCACTCTAATGGCTTATCCGTTGGAAATTTTACTATATTAGTCTCTAAGAGCAGAGTTGCATACCTGACGTACAAGGGCCAGATGGCGTAGTTCGTGGGGTGGAGGGGGACACCTGTGTGTTAGTGAATGGACTCGAGGAAATAGAGGGAGTGCATGTGGATGTAGTGGCTGTGCTCGATCCCTGGCAAGAAGAGGGTCTCCATCTACCAATGACGGACCTCTTCAAACGTGTCAACACCTCTCTATCAGTCTTCGTGGGGGAAGGGGGGGTTCTCATTATCGCTCATCTGTACAGAAATAAAAATATTGTGTAGTTAGCTCATGAAACAAAATAAATTTCATATACCAAATAATTGGGTGTGAATCCAAACCGCAAAATGTGCTCCAGCATATTCTTTGATGAGCAAAACTTGATGTTCTTACATTTCTTGCAAAGACATCGCATTTTCTTGTTATCCAACCTATCTACATTGGGACTTGACTCACAGTACTCTACAAACTCAACCACGTTGTCCACCCATTCTTGACTAACAACACCTTCTCTCTCATATTTCTTATACATCAACTCACGATTTTCGAATGGACTCATTTTAGAAATGCCTGATAATTGAAAAGCAGCAAACAACAATCATTTAACCAAGAATATCAACCACATTTATAACCAACAACCATGGCAACAATAAAGGCGGATAACAAACGACAATCTTATTAAGCCACAAACAACAATCATTTAACTACAAATATGAACGTATAATGCACTCAATTTCACAAAATTCAACTAAATTTTACCTAAATTCTCAATAAACGCCAAATTCACTCACACAATTTCAACTAAAATTATACCTTAAATGCCATCAATTTCACCAAAAAGTAATGTAATTTTTATCTAATTTTATGTTAATTTCATCTCATATTCACACAATTTCAACTAAATTTCACCAAAAATGCACTCAATTTCACACAAACAAATTCAATTTCATCAATAATAATAATAATAATAATCAATTGTATAAAATTAAACAAAAATACCTCTAAGTTCACTGCAAAGAGGAAGAGGAGGTCCGGCGGGGGAAGAGATGGCTGGCAGTGGAGTACTAGCGGCGGCGACGATGGGTGGCAACGGCTTGTGGACGGTGTGGCTGGGAGACGGCGTGGCTGGGCGAACGGCGTGGCTGAAGGGTCCGGCGTGGTTGGAGACGACGGCGGGGCTGGCGAGGACGTGCGTCGGCAGCGAGGACGGGCGTCGACGGGTGGCGGAGGGCTGGCGTTCGAAGAACAGGAGAGAGAATTGGGATTAGGGTAGAATGACGGACGAATGGCTGGGAAAAAACCAATCTCGATTTTTAGTAATTATCTGCGACGGAATTAAAATTCCATCGCAGATAATCAGGTCAAAATTTGACCAATTTGAATTTGCGATAGGGGGCAATATTCCATCGCAAATCGGCGACGGAAATATGACATCCGTCGCAGATATTGCGTCTTTTTCAAGAATTATTATTCCATCGCTGATTCGTTGCAGATCTGCTACGGAAATTGGTCCGTAGCAGATATCCGTTGCAAACCAGACAAATTCTTGTAGTGGGTTTTGATATCCTCTCAACCATCCATTACAACTGCCATCCCTTCACCGTTGTTATTTACCTTGGAACTCGTAACAGTCAATGAAGAAAGTTAATTAAAGACGAGGATAATAATATATACATAAAAACTTCAATGAAATAAGTTGTAACAAAAAATTACTTCCTCTGTCCCAATTTAAATTGCCGATTTACTATCCATTGGGTAAGACTTTATTCAATTTGTTTTTCTATTTTCATTAGTTACTTGATAAAACAATATAGCAGCATAATATAAGACTGCATTGCCGATGTGGGATGAACAAGTTAACACGCCCCCCGCACACGAGGCGCAGATAACTGCGGGCGCAATTCTAACATCAATGGCTTAGCTCTAATACCATGTGGAGAATCGAAAGAAGATGAGAACACAACAGAATGATTTTTTAATTGTGCTTAATAAATCATTCTGTTGTGTTCTTCTTCCGATTCTCCACATTACCAACACAAGTCTTGGATGAAAAGAGATTACAACCAGGATGATTTGAAGAACTTGGGTCTCAAGGCATTCATGTACATCAAGAGAGATGGCAGAACTTGGGTCTTTAATGATAAAATAATTTTTATTAATCACAATACATCTTTTTTTGAGAAAAAAAATAAAAAGAATGACTTATCATTGCAGGGGTTGCTACTCCACACACATACCACTCTATGACTAAATTATTTCTTATTGATTGAAATACGCCACGTCAGCGTGTGTCATTTGCTGTTACAACAACAAACGAAGGCGTTGGGACTATCAAAAGAAAGGCATGCCCCTCCACTTTTGCCGGCCTTCGCACATGCCACTTCGCACTCCGCATCTGTGCGACAACGTGGTTTTGTTGGCAGCAAACAACCTGGCGGCCCCACCAGACCATATAACACATTTTTATTATGATTACCATTATCATTTGCTTCCCCATTCACCATCATTCCTGGACCTTTCAATATACATATTTCAAAATCACATCATTAGGCATTATATAATACGGAGTATATAATATATATCAATAGAAAATTAAAGAAGTTAATATGCCTAAATGGGATAAAGCGGCTGTGTCTCTGAGTTGTATTTATAAACTGGTCAAAACTTCTTATAAATAGTTTTTAACTTATAATTCAATTGATGACATGTTTATATGTGCTTATAAGTTGACTTATAAGTTGCTTAGAAGACAAAAAAATAAATACGTCTTTGCCACTTATTTTTAAGCTAGTTTCTTCACTTCTCCGTTTTGATCAAATTATTTATAAAACTGTCCATCATCATTTATGAATATTTGCAATTGACGTATCTATCATTTAAGTCATTACATTTTCACAAAAAATATGTTTGACTTATTAGCATCTTGTAAGTTAAAATTTTTTATCAGCAATAAGTCAATATGCACCATCATAGAGAAACATCCACAAAATTATTAGGCATAATAAATATCAATAGAAAATTAAAGAGTTCAAATTATTATGCATAAATCAGATAGAATACTATTTCTGTCTCAATGTATTTGTCTAGTCAAACTCTACAAACTCTAAGCCTTAATTAAGTAAAAATTATAATGAATATGAGTATAAAAACGATTTTAATATATAATCTCTCCTTCCCTCTGTATTTGTCCATTTTCATTTTTGCACACCATCCAATGCGCTTCTTTAATCCATTTTATCTTGTAATTTGTATATTAAAAGATTATATATTAATAATCTATATGTTAAGACAAATCAAACAAGATCACACATGACTATATTTAGGCTTACACATTGAGAGAATATGATGAGTCAAAGTGCTTAGATGAACAGTTCCAAAAGTCAAATGTGAACAAATACATGGGGACGGATGAAGTATAACTTGTTTTGAACTTTCAAAAGTTTATTCTATAGTATTAATATGCAATACAAATTAAGAGTAATTCATAATTAAAATTTGTCTATTTTGACCTGAAAAAGTCAAACTAGACAAATACTCTGAAATAAAAAGAGTAAATATAATGATGATATCATAGTAATTATTGTAGACTCACCGGATAGTAGAAATATCATCATAAACCAACATAGTATAGCTACAGAAGTGCATCCATTGCTTCCACCGAAGCCACCCATTTTTCTCTGCTCTTGCTAGGGATTTTGTTTTTCTACTTTACGTACTCTGGGTATTATTACTTTATTTTCTCGTATTTTACAAAATTTGTACAGACACAAAATCTTATATATAGAGATGTTGCATTCGTATATTATTTATTTAGATACATGAACCCACACAAGCTAAATGTCGTCTAAATGTAGTAAAGTGTATAAATTAATATTGTTCTATATTTGACATAAAAAAAATATATACTTACTAAAATAGATTGCGTATTTTTTTGTGTGGAGATATATGCATGCTAGAGTCCCATGTCAAAACTTGAAAGAGGACACAATTATGTTGGATGAACCACATGTAGTCAGGTATATATATGAATTGAATTTTACGGATACTGTAACAAACGAGTGGATCAAAACATATTGCGATATAATGATAAAAACTCATATATTCATTCACAAGCTTGAGCTTGTGATGGTCAACATATTAAAAAAAATTATATTCAAACAAATTTTGATTATTAGCAAAGGCAAATTCTTGTATATAATACGGAGTAATTGTTATTGTCAAAAGAACCGAGCCATTTATTTATTATATATAGCTAAATCCGTGCCTATTGGTTAGAATAAACGCCGTCCGACAACACCGTTAACGTCTTAACGTTTACGCTATTGGCATGGACAAATGCAAAGCTAAATTGAAACGCAAATAGAAACACGCCATGTGGCTACTTTCTTTTTTTTTCGGCGTAGTCACGGCATGTCCGTGCCTAATATTTCGTGCCAATTCCAGAAGTTTTTTGTAGTGATACTTCATATCTCTTGCCGTTGCGACATATATAGCTCAGCGGTTGGCATAAGGATGCTACAAGGGCAAGATTCCGGTAGCTGCAATGAGAGACAATCATGCAAAGCATGAGATTTCTGCAAATATCAGGCACAAATTAAAACCTAAGTAAGATTATAATTTAATTTACATCCTCTTACCTAACTATCCCGCGAGTGCTAAATGACCTTCGGAGATGGAGTGTCATCCTTTTTTTCTCTCTTACAAAAAAAATATTGTTGATTTTATACTAGTGATAGGTTTCAACCACTACTCGTTTGTCCTCAGATCAGAAATCGCGTAAGCTTCAATTTCGCGGAGAGAGATTGCATATATTTCATGCACATTTCCTCTCTGTCTCTCCCTGCTGTGATGTAACCTTTGCCCTGCTTTTTTTTCTCTCCTCTTTTTGTTTTAACAAATATAATTATACGGAGTATGATTTATTAATGTAGATCTTATAAACCAATTTTGGTAAAGGGCAAAAGTTGATTTAATGTGTATTTTATGATCATCTACTGGCTTCAATTCAATTCTGCTGCTTTTACTCTTGAAATGATGTCTGAATTTTTTCAAGGATCTACTCATAAATAAACTTAATCAAAATGTGTGCCAGACCGAGTTTCAAGTTGGGTCGAGACCTCAAGCCCAGCCCGACCTGCATTACTCGTGATCATTTGCAGCCCTAGCCCGGCTGACACAAGAACATGCGGGCTTTGGGCCGGCCCGATTGCTAAATTAAGAAGCTATGTGCGGAATTACTTATACGTCTAGCAATTTTTAGAACACTTGGCTGGTTACAACAAATGAATTCAAGTGTTACATCTCAATGGCAGGCAATGCAAGCAGTTTTAGTTTGAGCCAAACTCTCGGTTCCACCGCTCAAGTTCTTCCCACTTGCTTTTTTGGAGGCTAGGCCTGATCACAGACATTGCCTTCTCAAAGTCTGCATACCTCAGGCCTCGCACCTGGAAACCATCCCCCACTTACATATTTATTCCCAAACCAAACCAAAAAATCATACCAGAAATATATGTAGCAATCATGGCGCGCACAATAAAGATATGGTCTACCTGGTTCGCGCTCACTCTAAGAATGTCAGAACCAAGCTCTCTGATTGGCATCATTGCAGCTTCCTCACACAAGGCCTGAAGGTCACTTCCAGAATACCCTATCAAACAAAAAGTTCAGTGGAACAGCAATGTCCTGTATATGTATGTCCATAAACTGTAGAACTATTCCAAATCAAAACAAATTGGTAATGACCAGTGAGAGTAGTAACTCATATTCTTAAATGTTACGGAGTAGTCTCAACATGAACGATAACCATTGCATAAGCTTTCCCTACCTTCTGTCTCTCTCACGAGCCTGGTGAGATCTCCATCTGGCAAAGATAAATGACCGAACGAAGAACGTGTTAGCTAACAAAGAGAAGTTCAACTCAAAACAAGTAAAGTAGCATTGGACATGGAGCTACCAAAAGGCTCACCGGGCAAAGAGAACTGTTTTCCCTTTAGTCTGTGTTTTAGGAGTTGTCTTCTAACACTGGCATCTGGCAAAGGTATATATATTCTCTTCACCTGTCATGTGGTAGAAAGAAAAAACAGAAGTGGATATTCTGTTTGTGAAAATACATAAATAAAGTGGATAATAATATTACTCAGTAATAATTATTATTATTATAACAATGGTAAGAATAGTAATAATAATAAAAGTCAAAGCCCCCATACTAACCAATCTCCTGAGAACTGCATCATCCAATTCATGTGGCTTATTTGTCGCACCTAAAATAACAAGCAGATAAGTTAGGCAGGGAAGAAAAAATATGTTATATGGTATAACATTTGGAGAAAAAAAAAAGACTAGATGTTTCAAACTAACAATTTAGACAAGATAAGATGAACAGAAAAGCAGGGGGGGAAATTACTCTCTGTGCCAAAATGAAGTTTACGTTTTCCTTTCTGGGATGTCCCAAAATAGAGTTTACACTTTACACTTACTTTCTAGATAAGGAAATGAATGTGGCTTACAACATTTCTATCACCTCCATACAAATTTCAATCACACTTTTACTTTTCAACACTTCTCTAAAACTCCATGAAGTCAAATTGTAAACTTCATTTTAGAACGGGAGGAGTATATGAAGGAGAATCATGATACAGCCATAAATCTGGTTGCATTGATAATAGCAAACTTGAAAAATGCAAACTGAACACATGACATGACACAGCAAGGAGCAATTTCATACTACGAAATTATAAGTGCATCTTACCAATAACAATTACCAAATCATCTGAATTAGATGTAACCCCATCAAACTGGATAAGGAACTCAGATTTCAACCTCCTGCTGGCTTCATTCTCATTGGCCATCCTAGTTGACATAATACTGTCAATCTGTTAACCACATAGATATTATCAAAGTAAGAATCACATAAAGGACAATACAAACAGCGAGAAAAGTAACCAATACAATTCCTTTAAGGCCCATTTTTAGAGACACGAAGGAAACATATATGCTGCTGCTTCTTACTCTATTTTTCCTCTAATTTGACCTGTTAACTAAAATGCCAAACTTTAGCAGCCAAATGCAATTTTAGCCAAAGTTTTAGATCTCTGCAAAACGTAGTTATGTACCAACAGTGTTTTTTTTCAATTTTAGCCAATTGCCCAACTCACATTTTTGGTTAAACTTTAATCTGAACCGCATTGTGATATGAAATTATGAATCCGTCTCCAAATATCTGTTTTCCCACCTTGCCACCACCAGAGTGATTAAATAAACCTAGTCCTAACCCGAGTGATAATGCTAACAACATATGTTTCACATAAACATGCAAAGATCCCTTCCGCCCTCCCTGGAGAGAAAAGAATTGACAACCCAGCAAAACAACCACCAACTTGTCAGTGTTATAGATAGGCCGTACCTCATCCATAAAAATTACTGATGGTTGCCTAGAAATGGCAACCGTGAAAAGGGTTCGAACAAGCTTTTCACCCTCTCCCACCTGTCAAAGGCAAAGAAAAAGAGAAACTAGAACACTTAATATTAAACTTTATGAGCAAAAAAACCAGCAGCCAAATGAATCACTCACCCACTTTGATGTTAGGGAGGAAGCAGATACGTTGAAAAATGTTGCCTGTGACTCTGAAGCAACTGCTTTGGCAAGCATGGTCTTGCCGGTACCAGGTGGACCAAAAAGAAGTAGACCTGCAAGACACAAGACACAGAACTATTGTCATAAACGGCCTCTGTTCCTTAGGTGATAAGAATGGCATTGGTCTCTGTGAAAGAATACCTCTTGCAGGCTTTCTAAGTCCTGTAAAAAGGTCTCGCCTTTTGGTTGGCAGTATTACCATTTCCAACAGAGCTTGTTTTGCATTTTCAAGCCCAGCTGTAGAAATTTAAATTTGTAAATTGCAAAACATTAATAGAATAAATATTGGAACAAATGGAATATGACAGAAAGATTCTCACCAATGTCTTCCCATTTTACAGAAGGACTTCTATCAACAATCACGGAATTTATCATTTCAGTCAACTTTACATCATATCCACCACCGGACTCTTGTACAGGTTTTGAGCTACCAACTTTTGTAGATTTGATCCTAATATCATCCCTGAGCTTATTGGATCCAGAAGGCTTTTCAACTGCAGATTTTCTAAGATAAGAGCTTGTAGGCGAAACAGATGCATTCTGGACCCGAGGAGCGCCACTCTGAAAACAAAATACTCCATAATAATTTTCAGAAAGCATAGCACCTAAGCCAAAAGTCTGGTGATGGAGGATATTCCCACCAAGCCAGTGGAAATTCACAAAAGGTTTAAGTAGTTTAATCTATCCACATAGCCCTTACGAATTAGAGAATTTGAGGAAAAGAATGGAGTTGAAATGCCAAACAATTCAGTAGATATTTTTTAGAATAGTCTTGAAATGCTTCGTAATAAAGCATAACGTCCCAAGACTCCCAACCCAGCTGGTTTATGAAACCAATGCACGCGAATCAGAACATTACAAACTTACACTTTGTTCGAAGCAGACCATACCTTGATTACAGCAGATGTACTACCTGAAATTCCTGTCAACATGAGGAGAATGAATTTAACTATATATCTATAATTTATAACTAGTCTCCAATTTCCCTAATCCAAGAACACAGTTTGAAAACAAATGGATTCAAATACAGACAAGAACTAGACCTGGTCTTCGACTTAAAGTTTGGATTCTATCTGCAATCTGTCCCTGCCACTGTGACATCCTTTGGCGAAAAGATTTGGCCTTTTCTAGTTCACTGGCACAAAACACTAAAACAGCTAACCAACAACTCATTCAACAGTAAATTGTAGTAATTGCCAACAGTATGCCAAAACATTTTCAGTTCAAGAAAACATAGTACACTGTACACAGAAGCTCAACATCAGATACAGCAATTGTGTGTGTGTGGTGGGGGGGGGGGGGGGGGGGGGGGGGCTTAAATGCCTCTCTTTAACTTCTTTCAACATTTGTTTTTATCTTGGCTACTCATTAATTATCAGTAACCCTTTAGCACAACATAAATGACTTGTACATCTGTGCTCCAACTGAATCATATTTTGTACAATGTGCAGCAATGAGGCTATCTAGCTGAAGCAAAAGACTTGTGCAAAAATCCAGTAGCTGACTCTAATAAGCTCCTTAAAAGTATTCACCATCTCTTATACTCCCACTGTTCTAAAATTAACTTCTCATTTGACTTTCACGGTCTCCAATGCTAAACTTTGACCATTAGTATCTCTATTCATATATAAACATATATTATAAAAATTAATTTTTTCAAAACTATGTTTCAAAATGAACCTATTGATATTAAATTTTTATGCAAATTCAATGTATTGTTTCCTTAAAATGCCGAAAAAAGTTCAAGAAGTTTGGAGGGAGTAATATTTTAAGAGCAATTTAACGATAAAGCACTTCCTCAAAGGAGCATACAAATATTCAGTTTTTTTGGTACCTAGAGCACCAAATCAAACTACCACACAAAAAAATGGAGCACCTTGATGTGATGTATGAAGGAACAGGGGTAGAAATGCCTTCTGCAAGAACTCTCTGGGCATTTTGGTAGTGCGAAACGGCATCGTCGGCCAAGCCCCATTCCTCGGCCCGGACAGCTTTGGCGATCTCTTCTTTGGCCAAATCGAAGTAGCTTTTGAGCTTGTAAGCCGTGCGCTCGTTGCCGGTGCTGACGCCGTCCATTGATCGGCCGCCAGGGTTTTGATGAGATTCAGGCGAAGAAGAAGAAGACGGTTGCTGTTGATAGCGGAAGATCGAGTTCACGGTATCCACCAATTCCTTGAGAAAACTCATACCTGAAACGCGATCACATAAATTACTGAGGATTTTTCACAAATTAGAGGAAATTAGGCCTTCATAATAGACGAATAGAGAAAGGGAATAATCACCATGCTTATGAATTCATATGATCGAACTTCTGCCCCGTTCAATTCTTGGTCGTCTCGGGTTGCTTTCAAAGAGCATCCACTTGTGATAATTAATTAATTACCCACTTTTGTAGTTAATTATGTAGTTAAGTACATTGAAGTGAAAACATGGAGTTTATAAATGTAAATAAATAAAAAATATGTTTTAAAATGAACATAATTATACGGAGTATTCAGAAACATTATAAATAAATAAATCTTTTCATGATTTTTGTTCAGAATGACTAGAAAATAAAATTAGAACAATAATTTTGTGTTAGAAAATTAAAAGTTTATTAAAGTAAAACAAATCCCTAAATAAAAGCCAAAAAATGTAAAATTATTTTTATACTTATTGTATAGAAAAGTAAAATTACTTTGTAAAATATATAAAGAGTTTTGAACGATCAATAGTCGGCACTCCGATGACCGACTAGCGACATGCTTTGGCAACCGACAGCGATAGGGTACGATGGTACCGTGGCGAGTGTACCAGTTAGAATGTAATAATGAAAGTACGAACTCTTATTTTCATTTTAAAAGACTTAAAACTCATATTCTAATATTTTCATATGTGGTAATTCTTTACTTTGGAGAATTTTTACGGTTGAGATTTCCCTTTTTAAAACGTAACAAAAATATACTCTCTTTATCGCATAAAAAGATTTCATAGTTCTTTTTTTCTCTCATCCAAAAAATTTAATAATTTCTATTTCTTAAATTATTTCTCGTTATTATCTGCCATTTTTAGACTACTTTACCCTTTAAGTATAGAAAGAGTGTATTGAATTATCATATAGAGTATAATTTAATAACAATAAATGCATTATGAAATATAGTTTTAAAATATTATATTTTTTATTATACAAATAGAGATACTAATGAAAGTGTTATATTAGAAACCGTTAAAATTTAAATAAGATTCTCCTTTCGTCTTAAAATGTTTTTATTCATTCTATTTACGAGGTTTGACTGATTTTATTTTAAATTTAATTTATTTGACTGTAGGTGTAAAATTAAAAAATAAAAATTATATATTGAAAAACCATGTCTAAAATTCTACTCCCTCCGTCCTATAACCTTAGGACGGAGGGAGTATTAAAGAAGATGTAACAACTAACAAGAGTTTGTTATTTTTACCTTCCCTTCCATGCGACCAACCCCACTGGCCACTGCCCCACATGTAAAGTGTAAGCCAACTTCATTTAATTCCCCACCCATCTTAAAGTTGTTTGTCTTTGTGATACCTTCCGTTTAGGCACATACTCTTCATCATCATCATCATCTTGAGCCACAAGTTACCATTATTTCAGACGAGAGCAGCCCTGCCATGGACGCTCTTCCTCTTCTTCCACAAACTCCGGCAGCCTCCCCCGCACTAGCTTTCCTCACTCTCTCCCTCTCTGCAATCTCGGCCGTCCTGTACTTTCTTCTCAGATATTGGCAAGGTGACGGCGTGAATAAGAAGAAGAAGAAGAGGTACCATCCCGTCGCCGGCACCGTCTTCGACCAGCTAAGAAATTTCAACCGGCTGCACCATTACATGACGGATCTCGCCGGAAAGTACAAAACTTACCGGCTAATCAACCTTTTCCGGCCCGAAGTTTATACTTCCGACCCCGCTAATGTTGAGCATGTTCTCAAAACCAACTTCGACAATTATGGCAAGGTCTGCGGTTTTATATACTCACCTGAATCCCTCCTCTTTTTTTTTTTTAATCTAAGTGAATTTTAAGATTTCATAGACATATCTTGCATGTTCTATTGTTCTTGTATAAATTATTATTGAGCTTGATATAACAGTTTTCTTGTTAAAGAAATCTCCCTACTGTAAAACAAAACAGAAGTGAACATATTTTAGTTCCCTAAATAGGAGTGTTATGCCAGTACGCTATAAAAGTGCAGTGTCATGGTAGTGCAAATAGATTGTCCCTATGTCCCTAAAAGAATACTCAGTAAAAGATTGTCTTAGTTTGACCTTTTTGGTCAAAGTGTGGCACCCTTCGATCCCAAATTAAATACCCCGGAGTATAATTTAAAATAATTATATATTATTAAAATTTCATGCACCAATTTCAAAGCTATATTTTAAATTAAGACCAAATTATATTAAATTTACAATATAACTAGATATACTTTTTCCACAATTCTCGGTCAAAGGGTGCCACAATTTGACCAAAAAAGTCAAACGGAGGGAGTAAAATAAAAAAAATAAAAAATAAAATAATAAAGCTGTTTGGTCAACAGTTACTATCGGTCAACAATGGTCAACCAACCGACTCATATTTTGGTATTTTCATATTCATTTACTCTAGTTTGAAATTGCAAAGAGAGTAATACTTAAAATGTGCTAAATTGAACTATGTGCAGGGGTGTTACAATAATACTATCCTGAGGGACTTGTTAGGAGATGGGATATTTACGGTCGATGGGGACAAGTGGCGGCAACAGCGCAAGGTGTCGAGCCACGAGTTTTCTACTAGAGTTTTGAGGGACTTTAGCAGTGTGGTGTTTAAAAGAAATGCTGTCAAGCTTGCCAACATATTGTCTGAAGCTGCAACTTCTGAGAAGACAATTGATATCCAAGTTAGTTAGAGTTAGCTTCCTCATTTTTCTGCATACTTTGCTTAGCATTGGACTCAACTCTTTGATAATCGATCGAGATCTCTTTTGGGTCCAACTCCACGTTTCATAGGACCAAACTTGAGCCTATGTAAAAAGAAATGGGTTTTACAAGTGAATTACCATTTGATGATGCCTGAATCATGTGTGTTTGTAGGATCTGTTCATGAAATCTACTCTAGACTCGATTTTCAAAGTGGCATTTGGAGTAGAACTGGACAGCATCAGTGGGGATTCAAGTGATGAAGGTGTCAAATTCAGCAGGGCCTTTGATGATGCGAGCGCGTTGACACTCTGGCGATACGTTGATGTTTTCTGGAAGCTCAAAAGAGCACTTAACATTGGGTCAGAAGCCAAGTTGAAGAATAATATCAGAATTGTTGACGACTTTGTGTACAAGCTCATTCAAAGCAAAATCCAGCAAATGCAGGTGGCTGGCGATGAAAATGACTCTTCATGTGTAGGTGATTTCATCACAGTCCTCCCCTTTTTTAAGGCTTAAATATAATGTTTGCCCTTAGTTTTTCCAAACACAGGTTTAAAGTGAGAGGGAAAATGAAAGCAAAGTAAAAACAAAACAAAAAAATGCATTTTTTTCTGGAATAACATTTATCAACATATCGAGTCTTCTTTTGGTGTACCTTAACTTATACCTAGTAATACTCAAAACATTGCAGTTGGGGTGGAAGAAAGAAGACATTCTGTCGAGGTTTTTGCAGGTGAACGAAACAGACCCAAAGTACCTGCGAGACATCATTCTGAACTTCATCATTGCTGGCAAAGACACTACTGCAACAACTCTGTCATGGTTTGTGTATATGCTTTGTAAGTATCCTTCGGTGCAGGAAAAGGTGGCGCAGGAGATCAGAGAAGCCACCGCGACATCTGATCATGTGAAGAGCTTTGCAGATTTTGCTGCCAATTTGAGTGAAGAAGCTTTGGAGAAGATGCAATACCTTCATGCTGTGCTGACCGAGACTCTCCGGCTTTATCCTGCAGTTCCTGTGGTAATAAATTTAATTTCTTTCTTTTTGTAGTTTATGCCTAGTGTGCAGCTTGTGGTTTATGGGATTTTAATGAGTGTTTTTTTTTGTCGAAATAATTGATTCAGATGATCGAAAATAATGCTCAACTCTAAAGAACTTCACTTTTTTTGTGAAAATTTTCTTATTTTACCCTACAATTTTACTATTCACTTCTACTTTGTTGTTAAATATGATGGGTAAAATTGTCTTTTTACACGTGTTTCTTAACCAACTATGGAAAATGTAAGTTTATTGCTGGAGAGTCTTAATTCTAAACGGAAAAATTGAAGTTCTTTTAGAAACAAAGGGTGTACTAGTTACTCATGGGCAATACATTCTAATAAATATGAGCAAGGTTCTGTTGACAACAAAGAATGGTGTCATGACATCTCCATAATCCTAGCCTAGTCTTGTACCCGGAGGCAAGGGGTGAACTGAGATTAAGGAAGTGGAAACCATTTCAGGGTTAAGACTCATGAGTGATGTCAAAAGAACCCACTAAAGAAGTATATGTCTGGAATAGATGAACAACTGACCTGAATGAAATTGTGTGTTTCTGGGAATAGGATCCAAAAATAAGCTTGTCAGATGACACATTACCGGATGGGTTCAACGTGAAGAAAGGCGATATGGTGTCTTACCAGCCCTATGCAATGGGACGGATGCAATTCATATGGGGTGAAGATGCACTAGACTTCAAGCCTGAGCGATGGCTCGACCATAATGTCCACTTCAAGCCCGAAAGCCCCTTCAAATTCACAGCTTTTCAGGTATCTTGGCAGCCATTCTGGCACTGTGATGAGTACGGGCTTGCTCTCTTCACCTTTGAATTAGTTCTGATATGATTCTAGCTGTATTTAAAGCTGTTTCTGATCTAATTTTAATAAAAATAAATAATAAGAATAAGTTGAAGAGAACATGCTCTACATTGCGGTTTTACTAGCATATGTTCTTTGTAACTGGACATATTTTGGAAAAAAAACAGGCAGGGCCGCGGATATGTCTAGGGAAGGAATTTGCATACAGGCAGATGAAGATATACTCTGCAGTTTTGGTAAGGTTCTTTGCCTTCAAGATGGCTGATGAAGCCGCGGTGGTGAACTACCGGACTATGATCAATCTGCACATTGATGGGGGGCTTCTCCTCCGCCTTCACCGCCGCAAACAGTAAGGCTCAGTTTAATACACTGAATTGGAATTGAAATTCTATGGTATCGAAATAGATGAAATTGAATTCTAATTCGATTTCAAATAATTTGTTTGGTATATTTAAAGAATTAATATAAAATAGTATTGTAATTCCAAATCCTTTGTTTGGTAACACAAAATTGTATATACAATTGATATAGAATTGTATTTTGGCTTTGAGTGATTGATTATTGATTGCTTGTGTTAGCTGTTTTGAATGATAGATGAGTTTAGCTGGTTTGACCGGCAATATGTTTTGGCAGAACTTTTAATTTTTAAAATTTTAATCATTAGTTTTAAGTCTTAAATTTAAAATTAAAATGTAAAATTTTAAATTTTTAAGTTTTTATTTTAAATTTTTTTAAGTTTTAAATTTTAAATTAACATTTCAAACATTTATTTTTTAATTTTAGTTTTAGATTTTAAATTTAAGTTTTAAAATTTTAAGTGTTAATATTCTTAATTTATACTTTATAATTTTAAATTTAAATTTTAAGTTCTAAAATTTGGAGTTTAATTTTTTTAATTTATAATTCTTTGTTAAAAATTTAATGTTTAATTTTTTAAATTGAAATATATTCTGTAAAATTTTATTTTTATTTTTTTTTGCGTGTTGAAGTTATTTTGAGAATATTTTTGACATTTTAGGTGGGGTATAACTGCTTTGTAGTATGCACAAAAAATTAGGACAAAAGTGTTTTCTGAAACAGATTCAATAATATTTATCCTCATTGAAATTAAATTAAATTTTTTTTTAATATAATTACAATCATATCAGACAAGCAGATCGGAGAACATGCTCTAGTGAGTAAGAAGGGTGGTGCAAAAGATAGTTTGACTCCTGGCCCCGGCGAAGCACGATTGTGCATAACATGTGGTCCTTACACATACGAAATATATACTTATTCGTATCTAAAAGATTGTCACAATTTGACTTTTTGGTTAAATTGTGGCATCGTATGAACTCGAATTATATAAAAAATATATTTAGTTACTCCGTATAATGTAAACTTAGTAAAATTAGGGTTATTTTAAAATATGGTTTTGAAATATAAAATTCTCGTAATATTTAATTATTTTAAATTACATTTTTGATTTGTAATTAAAGAGTGTCACAATTTGACTAACAAAGTCAAACTGTGGCAATCATTTAGAAACGAAGGAGATATCATATTCCACGTGTAATACTTTAAAATTCAATTTACCTTCTCAGATTACTCGCTAGGTGGGTATTAGGCCCGGACATGGTTGATCTTTTTTTTTGAAAGATTGGAAAATCTTCAGAAATCTCCTAAATTTGAGTAAAAAAGTATGAAAATATCAAAATAGAAGTCAAAAATATTTTAAGACCAAAATAAAAATATATAATGACAATGTGATATAAAAGTATGCATTGACGATGTGATGAAAAGTGTTACAATTTTTTTAGGGAGAAACATGTTTTTATTTGGAGGCAAAAAAAAAAGTTTATTGCCCAATATACACATTTAAAATATATCGAAGTCGTTGATGAAAAATAAATTGAAAAAATGTTCCCTTCTTCCTCCTCCAGGTAAAAAGCTTTTCAGTTGTACCGGAAACAAACAACTCCTCCGCGGTAAAACAATTAACGCCACCAATACTGCCAACACATTTGCTCCAGCCGCTGGTGTCGTGAAAGAAGCCTACCCCGCTTCCGCCGCGAACTTCTACGCCGAGGGAGATCCACAAGTGTCCCAACGGGATCGAAATCTGCCATCGCCGGAAGACTTCCGAACCGACATTTCGCTCCAGATCGGCGTCGCCGGAGGCCGCTGAGGTATAATCGGCGACTTAATTTGAATCCAATGCGTTCCAATTTGGTCCACCCGCTCGCATTAGCGATTCCAAACTTTCTTTCCCTTACGTATGGCACAGTTTGCTTGTAAGCATTCATTTTTTTGTTGGTTCGTGCATGGCAGATAAACTGAAGAATCAGTTTCATAAGGAAGAAGATCTGTTTAATTGGTGTCTGGGTGCTCTGAATTTCAGCCATTATAATAACTTAAATGATCGTTTATTGTCATATTACAAGTTCATGAGTTTTAAATAAGGTCATCACGCTCATTGTAACAAGCGAAACAAATTGGCAATGAAAAAGATCCATTTCAATTCAGCAATCCATTGCCTTACCATTACTTAAACAACAACACCACACCAGAAACTCAACCCAGCAAGATAATGAATAAAAAACAAATTACACTAAAAAGATGATGACCAACCACAACAAGTAGGCAAGATCAAAGAACTAATTAGGAGACATAATGAATCAAACAAGCAAAGAGGGTTCATTGTAGCATTTTTTGTCAATTTAAGAGGTAGAATTGAGAGTTTAATGTTAGGAGAAAACAGAGATGATATCAAATTACAACCATAGTCCACAGCTCTTTGGTGAGCAATTAAGAAATCAAATGTAAGTGTTGGATAATGTTTTATTATAGACGTATTACATTTTATGGGAATTTAATATAACTCATATTCTAGGCAATTCCTCCATTTTCTATTCCCCCCCTCCTTGCCTTCTTCATCCATTAATTCCCTTGATCTTCCTCATATGTTTTCTTCAAATTCTTCCCCCAAAAAGAAATTTGGGAATCATGAATGGGGATCCGAATCCAAATCATCGGAATTTAATGCTACAATCATAAAACAATCCCTTTCTCCGTCTACACACAAATGTTTGACATATGCATATATGTTCATGTAGCGGTAATTTCATTGTGTTCTGCCTGCATTTTGGCTCTTTCAATGTGTTATAATCTCTATATCTACCTGCATGTAATGCTCCCTCGGTCCCAAAATAAGGTTCCACTTTGGAATCAACACGGTTATTTGAAAGCTAAAACTGTGTGGTTGATGTTTATGTAGAGGAAAGAAGAATAATGTGAGCAACGTTATTCTTTCTTTGGGACACACTGTAAAGAAATTGTTGAAGCATTTTATGGAACAGAGGAAGTATACAAAGTACATACATGTAGTGTTCTTTGTATGATGAATTGGACTTTGTGCATGATCTTACTTTGTAGATTCAGGATCAAGCCGGCCTTGTTTAATGGTGTTATGGTATGTAGGACTATGTACTAATTACTTGAGCTAGGAATTGTTTCATTTCTTTATCTATTGGTCATAGTCAGTATCGGTCGTGCACCATTGCATGATTTGGTCACTTGTACTTTGAGTGGAGGTCAGTTCCATTCGTTTTGTCGAGTTTGTAGTAGGAATTTTTTTACGATCTGCTGCATTTTTCTATGGTTTGTTCATTTTTATAAACAAGTTTTGCTCTTTTATATCAGGCAAAAAGGGGGTTTGGGGCCACATGCTCCAAATTGAGTGGCCAAGTTGGAATTTTGATGACTTTCTTGTTCATGTAGCTGGACTCTGATGATATACAAATTAGATCAGAAAGCAATTGTACTTTTCCACTGTCAACTATAATATTTTATGAATGGGAGAAGAGGATCCTAGAGAGCATGCTGAAAGCCCTGATGAAGGGGTTGGATCACATGGAGAAGGTCATGAAGGAGGAGGAGTTGAGCCTGAAGTCACAGTGTTCGATCACGTGACTGAGCATGCTTCACTGCAAGATCAACATAAAAGTTTGCCTGAATCAAATGATGATGTTAACGTTCCCTCTGGGCTTAGTTCTCATGCAGTTCTTGAGATTCCTCATGACCATATTTCATGTCCTGAGCCTAATATGTCATCTATTTCCATTGATGATGCAAGACAATCATACACTTTGGATAGCATTGGTTCGTATGAGGATACTGAATATGTCCCTGCTGACTCACCACAAAGGCCCAAACTGAAACAGGTTACTTCAAATGTCTCTCCAGAGCTCTTGCATTTAGTAGATTCTGCTATAATGGGAAAGCCTGAAAGCTTGGATGAACTGAAGAGCATTGTGAGTGGTGCCCAGACTTTTGGAAATGGGGAGGACGTTGACACTATTGCCTTCTTGGTAGTTGATTCACTTCTTGGTACAATGGGTGGTGTTGAGTCTTTTGAGGAGGATGGAGATAACAATCCACCAAGTGTGATGTTGAACTCTAGAGCTGCAATTGTGGCTGGTGAGCTCATTCCTTGGTTGTCTCCTATAGGGGATATTGCAGGTCTTATGTCTCCTAGAACCCGGATGGTTAGAGGGTTGCTTGCTATTTTGCGTGCTTGCACCCGAAACCGAGCAATGTGCTCCACAGCTGGTTTATTAAGTGTCTTGCTGCAGTCAGCCAAGAAGCTTTTTCTTATGGATGACACTAAAAACAATCAAACAAAATGGGACGGAACCCCTTTGTGTTATTGCATTCAGCACTTAGCTGGACATTCTCTTACAGCAAGGGACCTGCATAGATGGTTTGAAGTGATCTCAAGTACTGTTACTACTAAATGGGCCTCACGCTTGATGCTTTCTTTGGAGAAGGCCATAGATGGAAAAGAGTCGAAGGGTCCATCTTGTACCTTTGAATTTGATGGGGAAAGTTCTGGCTTACTTGGTCCTGGGGAGAGTCGCTGGCCTTTCACAAATGGCTATGCATTTGCAACATGGATCTACATAGAATCGTTTGCTGACACGTTGAACACTGCTACTGTTGCTGCTGCAATTGCTGCAGCCGCCGCTGCTACATCAGGGAAATCTTCTGCTATGTCAGCTGCCGCTGCTGCAAGTGCATTAGCTGGTGAAGGCACAGCCCACATGCCAAGATTATTCAGCTTCTTATCTGCTGATAATCAAGGGATGGAAGCATACTTCCATGCACAGTTCTTGGTGGTTGAATGTGGTAGTGGGAAAGGAAAGAAAGCTTCTTTACACTTCACTCATGCATTTAAGCCACAGTGCTGGTATTTCGTTGGCCTTGAGCACTCATATAGGCAAGGGCTTCTTGGAAAAGCTGAGAGTGAGTTAAGGTTATATATAGATGGTTCCTTGTATGAAAGCCGCCCATTTGAATTTCCAGGAATCTCTAGACCGCTTTCATTTTGTTGCATTGGTACTAATCCTCCTCCAACCATGGCTGGGTTACAAAGGCGGCGGCGCCAGTGCCCTCTATTTGCAGAAATGGGTCCTATATATATTTTCAAAGAACCAATTGGACCAGATAGGATGGCACGTTTGTGTGCGAGAGGTGGGGATGTGCTTCCTTCTTTTGGTCATGCATTTGCATCAACTTGGCTAGCAACAAATGACTATGTACGAAGAGTTTCCGAAGAAAGTGCTCTTTTAGATGCAGAAATTGGTGGTAGCCTTCATCTCCTTTATCATCCTAGCTTGCTTAGTGGGCGATATTGCCCAGATGCTTCTCCAAATGGCGTAACAGGTATTATATCTGCATATTATTCCTTTTCATCTGAAAGGCTGATACATACATTTTTTGAATTATCTCACTGAAGTGTAAAACCATTTCTCGGCGTAGCAAGACTTGGACTTCATGCCCTTACTTAGGATATGACCTTAGATACGAGCATTTGGAGATCTAGGATTAACTCAGTTGGGTAGGTGCTTTGGGCTAGGTGGTAGTTTTCTGGACTTGTTGTGAGCTTTGTATGCCTTATATGCTGGGTGCTCTTTATTTGCAGTACTTTTCTGTTATTAACATTAGTTTGTTCGTTGCCTCTGTGTGCTTTGGGCTTTATATGTGCTTTCTCTACTCTATTATGTATCTCATGTGATCTTTTAATACTATTATTTTCTTTTGTTAATTTTGCTGCTTGAGCCATAGGTCTCTTGGAAACAACCTCTCTACTTTCGAGTAGGGGTAAGGTCTGCCCGTACACACACCCCTCCCTAGACCATACTCTTGTTGTTGTTGGTGATGGTGTGCTAATATATGTAGAGTGTTATTACTTGTAAAAGCAGGTGTGGATCTTCAGAAGTTAATGCCTTACTTTTCTTCTATCCAAGTGTTTTTGCTGGCCTCTAATATTATGGTTGAATGGTCAAAATTTTAAAGATGCACTTGGTCATTACACTTCTGAGAAATCCTATTTATTTTGCTAGTCTATCAATTGCTATGTGTTTCTACTGATATATTTCTATTTATTTCTTTCATAGCTACCTTTTTAAGGGCTCACTGGTTATTCATTAATGGTTTCAAAGTATGTGTGTAAAACCAAAAACTTTGCTCTTAAATTTTTAACCTCATTATTTCTTCACCTGGTAATCTCTTAAAAGAAAAAAAATATTAAATTTTCTAAATATCACCGTCTAGGCACCACAACTAGTGCCTACAATTAATCCCCGTCTAACCCTTTCTAGGCCCTGGTTAATCCTTGCCTAAAGTCCAAAACGCACCTAGGCAATAAGTCATAGTTTACTACTTTGGAGCTGCCCAGTTCTTTTAAAGTCATGTGACTGCCAACATAATATTGCTCTTTTTTAGGCCTACATCGAAGGCTTGCAGAAGTTCTTGGACAAGTTCATGTTGCTACAAGGATGCGTCCTGCTGAATCCATATGGGCTTTGGCTTATGGAGGCCCGATGTCATTGCTTCCTCTGGCAATAAGCAATATGCATGAGAGTACCTTGGAACCTCAACAAGGCGAGCTTTCTTTATCGTTGGCAACCGCTGCTCTGGCTGCTCCTATTTTTAGAATTATCTCTATGGCCATTCAGTATCCTGGGAATAATGAGGAATTAAGTCGCAGAAGTGGGCCGGAAATATTGTCAAAAATTT
Source organism: Cuscuta australis (assembly GCA_003260385.1). Lineage (NCBI taxonomy): Eukaryota > Viridiplantae > Streptophyta > Magnoliopsida > Solanales > Convolvulaceae > Cuscuta > Cuscuta australis. The sequence goes on along the minus strand of NQVE01000015.1, from coordinate 4,139,858 downwards.
TGACCTACCTTTTGCAAACTTTATCTTCACTTGATGTTGGGAAGTGTGACGGAGTTGTAGATGAGGAACTTGTTGCAGCTGTTGTCTCTTTATGTCAATCACAGAAGCACAATCACACACTCAAGGCACAACTTTTTAGTACATTGCTACTGGATCTGAAGATATGGAGCTTATGCAGCTATGGCTTACAGAAAAAGCTGCTATCCTCCCTTGCAGACATGGTCTTCACGGAGTCATCTGTTATGCGTGACTCTAATGCTATTCAGATGCTTCTTGATGGCTGCAGGAAATGCTATTGGACTATTCGTGAAAGTGACTCTGTAAATACATTCTCCATATATGGGGAAACACGCCCTGGTGGTGAAATCAATGCTTTAGTTGATGAACTCTTGGTTATTATTGAACTTCTAGTTGTGGCTGCTCCACCATCATTAGCCACAGATGATATAAATTGCTTGCTTGGTTTCTTGGTTGACTGTCCTCAGCCAAACCAGGTACTATTCATTTTTTTGGCAAATGTGTGCTGAAACATGTGTAGTGTTTGCTCTTTAATAAGGTGCTAATTGATTGCACCACTACATCAGCTACACCAAGAGCATACAAGAATGAGAATGAATTGCTCTTTTGTGTTAGATCTCTCAGGCTTTGTTTGGCAAAGAAAAGAACTATAGAGAACAAATGGAGTGGAAGAAATGGAGAGGAAATAAGTTGGGTGGGCTTTTATTTTCCATGGGTATGCTTGGATTTAAGGAAAATGGAAAATAAATACAGAGTAGTAGTAATTTTTTCTTTTTGGATGAAAAAATGAAGGGAAAGAAAGGAATAATGATATCAAGTGATGCATTTACACTAAGTATAAAAATCATTTCATACAATTTTAACTAATTTGTAATATAAGTAGTTTATTAATAAAATATCAACCTAATGAATAATAATAATAAATTGAATTAAATACTATTTTAATTAGTCTAATAATTTTAAAGCATTTCTCAAACTATATTTTAACCCGCGAAAAACAACTAGCATCAAAGATTCCAACATTCTAATGAAATTTACCATATCTATTGTATAAAATACAATCTTTTATACTCGGTAAATTATACTTCTCCCTCTGCCTCATAATTTTCTTCTTTGTTTGAGTTGGCACAAATTTTAACACAGTTTAATTTTTGTGGTTGTGGTTTATGTAGAGGAAAGAGAAATGGTAAGGGACCACTCAACTTTTTCCTTAAAAAGGAAAAGGAAGAAAATTTTGGGACAACCCAAATAAAAAAGTTGGAAGATATTAAGGGATGGAGGGAGTGTTTTAATTACTAACCCTTATTTTTTCATGTTACGGAATACCTAAGTTGCACCAAGACGGGGATAGGTACTTATATGGGGATGGGGCTGGAAATGTGTAAACAGCAACTTTTCCAAATTTTATGAAGATTTTGAGTGTCAAGAAATCCTCAAGCATCCAAACAGCAACGTATCGGGGACAAAAAGCTGCACTTATTTGAAGAAATTGTGCAACATAGCAGAATTATATTATATAATTCTTATTTATTATTTAGCTTACTATTTGATAATTTGTATGTAATTCTTATCATATATTTTTTATGTAAAATATTTAGTTATGATTTTTATATACTCCCTTCGGCCCATAACATTCTTTACACTTACCATATTAGGGTTAACTTAATTTTTTTTCACTACAAAATTATATAACCATGTCACCTCTTGTTTTATAGAGCTTTTGATGTAGTTTTCAAATATATACATTTATTTTTTTTTCTACTCCAATTTTCAAAAGAACTGAATTAAAAATAATCTTAGTCAAACATCATAATCTGAAGCCTAAAGAATTTTACGGGATGGAGGGAGTAATCCATGTAATTATTTCTTTAAACGGAAATTGGAACCTTATTTTGGGACAAACAAAAACCGAAAAAAGGAAATGTAGATTTTTTTTTGGGGGACAAATGTCTTATTATTTTATTTATTTTTTTAGTCGGCATTCTGGTGGCGCCGGAGCTGCGGGAGTTTGTGGTGGAGGTGAAGAGGATTAGTGATTGTCTAATGTTTATCAAGTTGGTTTTGGGTGGCTGTGCGATCAATGTCGTGAGTGCTTAAGCCCCGCATGTTGGCCTGGCAGACGAAGTTAAGAAGGAGTTTTGGGACGCCTTGGATGGGGTGGTTGTTGGTTTTCCACTGACTGAAAAAGTCGTCATTGGAGGCGACTTCAATGGCCATATTGGAGAATCGGCCGATGGCTTCGAGGACGTGCACGGTGGTTTTGGCTTTGGCAGCAGGAGTTTCACTCTTGGAGTTTGCCAGAGCGAGTGATTTGGTGGTTGCTAACTCGTGTTTCCCTAAACGAGACGACCATTTGGCTACATTTGTTAGTGGAGTGGGGACGACACAGATCGACTATCTTCTCTTGCGCAGGTGTGATCGGGTGCTCTGCAAGGATGCTAAAGTAATTCCGAGTGAAAACGTCACTACCCAACACAAGCTTCTCGTGATGGATGTTATGATCAGGTGGGAGAAACATAGGAGAGCTTTGAGTGGCAACACACAAATCAGGTGGAGGAGACTAAGTGCGGAGAACATCGCTGAGCTGACCAGGCGAGTGCAGGAGAAAGGTGCGTGGGAATCGACCGGAGAGGCTACAGATATGTGGGTGCGGACTGCTAACTGCATCAGGGAATCAGCCAGGGAAGTGTTAGGTGTGAGCTCTGGCTCTAGGAGTAGGCGTCGGGGTGATTGGTGGTGGAGCGATTCAGTCCGAAGTAAGGTGGAAGCTAAGGTGGCGTATTTGAGGTACATGGGCTGCAATGTTGAGGAGGAAAGAGCGGCGTTGCGAGTGGAGTACAAGAAAGCGCGTAAAGAAGCTAAGTTAGAGGTAACGAGGGCAAAGAATGCCGTTTTTGAACGCCTTTACAAGGATATTGAGGAGAAAGGCAGTGTTAATCCACTGTGCCGGCTTGCTAAGGTGCGTGAGAGGAAGGCCCGAGATCTAGACCACGTGAGATGCGTGAAGGACAACGATGGTAGAGTGTTAGTTGAGACTGCCAAGGTGGCTAAGCGCTGGGGGGAGTACTTTAGTGAACTCTTAAATGCGGGAGGAGACCAGAGGCTAGTTCTTGATGAGTTGGGACATCCTGGGGCATCTCGTGTGTATTGCCGGCATCTCGAGTATAGGGTGCGGAAAGAGGTTTGCATCTCGGAAAACCAGTTTGGTTTCATGCCTGGCAGATCGACTACAGAGGCCATTCATCTCGTGAGGAGGTTAATGGAAGAGTATAGGGCTAGGAAGAAGGACCTTCATATGGTGTTTATTGACCTTGAGAAGGCGTATGATAGGGTGCCAAGGGAGGTCTTATGGAGGTGCCTTGAGGCGAGAGGAGTTCCCATCATGTACACTCGCGCGATCAAGGATATGTACGATGGGGCTATGACCAAGGTAAGGACTTCCGGGGGCGTCTCAGATTCCTTCTCGGTAGGGATGGGGTTGCACCAAGGGTCTGCTCTTAACCCTTTTTTGTTCGCCTTGGTGATGGACGTCCTAACTCAAGGTGTTCAAGACGGGGTCCCATGGTGCATGCTTTTCGCGGATGATATTGTGCTTATCGACGACACGCGTGAGGGACTAAACGATAAGTTGGGATTATGGCGCCTTGCCCTTGAGACTAAAGGATTCAGAATAAGTAGGAACAAGACTGAATACATGGAATGTTGTTTCAGTGGCCGGGATACAGAATCAGAGGTGGAAGTCAAGATTGACTCTCACCTAGTACCTAAGGTAGACAGGTTTCGTTATCTTGGCTCGGTAATTCAGGCGGATGGGGAGTTAGATGCGGATGTTGGACATCGGGTTGGAGTGGCTTGGGCCAAATGACGGTTAGCTTCAGGGGTGTTGTGTGATCTGAAGATTTCGCCTAGAATGAAAGGTAAGTTCTATCGATCCGTAGTCAGACCTGCTATGTTATATGGGGCAGAGTGTTGGGCGGTTAAGAAGACTCATGTGCGTCGTCTGCATGCGGTGGAGATGCGGATGTTACGATAGATGTGCGGGAAGACAAGGTTGGATAGGATTTCGAATGAGGTTATCCGACGTCAAGTAGGTATGGCACCGGTGGAAGACAAGTTGCGGGAAGCGAGGTTGAGGTGGCTTGGCCATGTGAGACGGCGGGATGCTGACGCCCCTGTACGGAGATGCGAGAGGATTACAGTTATCGGGGGAAGTAGGGGAAGGGGTAGACCTAAGAAGAATTGGGAGGAGGTGATAAGACAGGATTTAGGACTTCTCGACCTGACTGAGGATATGGCCCTAGATAGGAACCTTTGGAGAACTAGGATTAGAGTAGCTGGATAGGAGCTCGGTGTTGTAGAGGTTGTTTTGTAGTGTGTTGTATTTGTTGGGAATCTTTTTTTTATTGTTTGTACTTGTTGCTTGTACTTGGTGCCTTATCTGTGCTATACTGTGTTCTCTTCCATATTTTTGTGCAGGTGGAGCCGGGGGTCTCTTGGAAACAGCCTCCCTATTTCCGAGTAGGGGCAAGGTCTGCGTACACACACCCTCCCCAGACCCTACTGTTGTGGGATTCAACTGGGTTGTTGTTGTTGTTGTTTGTTTTATTTACTCTGGGTTATTTCGTATTATTGTTACTATTATATATAGTGTGGCATTATGGCAAAACCTCTTCTCTTATCAATTTCCAGCTAGATGCAAGAGTAAAAAAATTGGATGGGTTCAACTTTCCTTTTTCTCACTTACTCCTTATTTTCCTTTCCAACGAAACAAGGGAAAATCATCCCCTTTATTCTAATTTCCCTCATGTTTCATTTTAGCCAAGCACACATTCACTCCTTGGCACAGTGCATGTGGGAATGCTTTAGGAACTAATTTAGTGCATGGTTATCATCTTGTGGGTCTGAGGTTCTCTCTTGCCTTCTGTGTGGATGCACAACCAGCACTTCTCTGGTTTGTTTCATTAGAATCATCCATTAAAAAGTAAGGAAACAAATCAAAACAAAGCATTGCATATAGATGCAAGATATGTTATCATTCTAGGTTTTCAACAATAACCACAAACTACCCAGTATGCACTCTACAACAACAAACTACCCAGTAAAACCCCACAGGTGGGGTTTGTGGTGGGGGTAGAGTATGCAAATCTTACCCATTCTTAGTATCCACTCATTAGTGTTTCCTAAACTCGTAGCTCTTGACGTCCTGTTTTTTTTGCTGTTCCAGGTTGCGCGCGTCTTGCATCTCATTTACAGGCTAGTGGTACAACCAAATTCATCGCGAGCTCAAACCTTTGCTGAAGCATTCCTGTCTTGTGGTGGCATAGATACACTCCTTGTCCTATTGCAGCGAGAAGCAAAAGCAGGAGAGAACGATGATCTAGATTACCACTCAGATCAGAATGATAATCTTGTCTCAACCCAGGGAACAGAACTAGACAGTGAAAGTCGGGGGTCGGAAGGTACTCGAGCTGATGAAATTGGTGGTGCAATGGAAAGTGAAAAAAGTTTACTTGAAAGAACATATGAACACACGTCTATTAGCAGTGCAGGTGCTTCTGCTAGGCCTGGCATCAGAAAGACACATTCATTATCTGATAATGCTTTTGTGAAGAATTTGGGTGGAATAAGTTTTTCAATAAGTGCAGAAAATGCACGGAATAATGTTTACAACATTGATAGAAGAGATGGTATCGTTTTAGGGATTATCAACCTCTTAGGCACTTTAGTGTCGTCAGGATATCTTAAATTTGGTATGCATGAGCATACAGATGTAACAAATAACTCACCAGGTTTGTTCGAGGGAGGCGGCACTATGTTTGACGATAAGGTTTCTCTTCTACTTTTTGCTTTACAAAAAACTTTCCAAGCAGCACCAAACAGGCTTCTGAGTGGAAGAGTATACAGAGCTTTATTGGGTGCCTCGGTATGCACTGTCTGTTTCTTTGCATCATACTTCTTTTCCAGTTATGCCCTTTCTCAGTGCAAATTAAACCATGATTGATGTTCAGTGTGTGTGAATATTGTATACAGACTCTGAATTGAAGGTTGTTATCAATGAGACATCTGCCTTCCTGCAGAATGCATCTGTGTGTTTGTATCTTGCTCTTTAGGTGCTTGAGGTTGAAGTGAGGCTGCATTCTCTGTGCATGCTTGCTTTAGAGAAATTTCCAACAGCTTTGTTAAAGACTTGCAGCTCTTATAATCTCTGAACATATGAGTCTTGCTCTCAGTTTCTTACTAGATAGTGCATTAATGTTTTTAAGATACAATTGGGAAATGCCTTAAAAAATAGTCCCTCCGTCCCTCAGTTTTTGTCCACTTTTGATTTTTGGAACTGTTCATCTAAGCACTTTGACTCATCAAATTTTCTCAATGTGTAAGCCTAAATATAGTCATGTGTGATCTTGTTTGATTTGTCTTAACATATATATTATTAATATATAATTTTTATAATTTTTTAATATACAAATTACAAGATAAAATGGATTAAAGAAGTGCATTGGATGGTGTGTAAAAATGAAAGTGGACAAAAACTGGGGGACGGAGGGAGTACAACGTATTAGGCTTTTCAGTTCTGGCACCATAAATTGACCATCATTTTGTTTCCTTTTCACGAAAACCAAAAATACGTTTCTGGCTTGTTTCTACTGCTTAATGGGTGGTATTCACTATTGAGATCATCTTGCATTTTTCTAGGAGTAGGTCTGTTTATGAGGTTGTTTGTATTCTAAGGCTAGAGTTTCTGATATTTAATCAATTACTATCATTTAAGTAATGATTCATGTTACAGATGAATGCTTCATCAACTGATGAGGGATCAAACTTTTATGACTCTGGACATCGCTTTGAGCATGTACAACTTTTGTTGATTCTCTTACGCTCACTTCCATATGCCGCAAAGGCATTGCAATGCCGAGCACTGCAGGTACCAAGTTGTGGATATAATTCTTCCCTTTTACTTGTAGTGAATTTCAAGCTCTACTACAACTCCTTAGGCTGAAAAATGTTTAGTTTTTGGTTGCAACTTGCCATTATGTTTACTACTATAGCTATTTCTATTGTTTTCTTTTCAACATCATTTTCTTTTTCTTATCTGTTTTAGTCTATTTGATTTCAGGATCTTTTGATTTTGGCTTGCAGTCATCCTGAAAATAGAAACACACTGATTAAGATGGGGGAATGGCCTGAATGGATTTTGGAGATTTTTATATCAAACTATGAGGTCAGAGATAGTGCATTCCTTTCAAAATAAGTTTTAGTATTCTACTCCCTCCATGCTACAAAGGATTCCTACTTTTTTTTGTCTGCCCCAAAATAAATTTCTCACTTTTCTTATTTCTTTCTAAGTAAAAGAATACGTGGTTCAGAATAGTTCTCATCTAAACAAATTCTAACCTCACACGTTTTTACTTTTCAACACTTTTCTGAAAATTTCGTGAAGTCAAGTGGGGATTTTTTGTGTGGACGGAGGGAATATTATCTTGCCTTCTCTGTGAATAGGCTGTTAAAAGCGTTTATATGATCTTTTAGTGTGTCTTGGCAAAGCTAGTCCCCCCTTCACACTCCCGTGGATCTAGTATACTAGGCTTTTAAATCATTTGATTTGGCTTTACTGTTCCTCCATAATTACAGACCGGGGCAGGTAGAAGTGCTGATTCATCTAGCTTGAGGGATGTAGATGATGCCATACACAATTTTTTGATAATCAACTTAGAGCACTCAATGCGCCAGAAGGATGGATGGCAGGTACTTTTGTTTGAAATCTTGGTTCCTTTTTGAGCTTTCTCTTTATGGGTTGAAAAGATGTCAATGACCACTTGGAAATAATTCAAAAGTGTCATAAAGTTTTCTTTGAGAAAATGCATCCACTCACTCACTGTTTGAGTGGACACATTAAACCTCCATTACTTCTTACATTCTACGGAGCATGAAGTTTGGGGTAGTATATGCTTCAATGCATCAAGGGTAGAGTTGGGATTATACTGGGTTTGCTGTTGTTCCTGGTGTTGGTAGCGCTGTAGCGGGCTGAAATTAATACCCACATGGCTACACACTCTCTCTTTGTTTCGTATGTTCAAAAGTAAATAATTTACTGTTTCACATATATAGTTGCAAAATGTTTTTTGGCAGGATATTGAAGCTACAGTTCATTGTGCTGAATGGCTTTCTATGGTGGGCAGTTCTAGCACTGGTGATCAAAGAATCAGGTACATGGTACTCTGTACTTCTTAAGCTGAGTTAGAATGCTCTGTTTCATTTCATTTCTAATGTAGTTCATTTGCTTTAGTAGCCCTTTAGTAAATTCTTCGGTGCCCTTAGTTTTACTATTTATTATAGTGTTATGTACATATGTTTTGCCTGTGTTACTTTGAAGGTTGAAAATGATTCCTCTGCTCCTTTTGTTTTTATAAACTTGTATTTGCTTGTATCTTTAAATACAAGCTCAATAGAAGTTTTTTTTTGTAATTTTATAATATTACCTATGTCGGAGCAGAAGACAATTAGAAGGTTTACATGAAGATGAGAGGGATGGCTCTAAGTCTCTGACATGCTTTTCTATCCCTCAGTCAATTTACTCCCCCCCCCCTTCATATATACTGCCAATCACACACTTGTACAGAGCAGTAGAATATACTGTGATTGTTGTATATTTCAACTGATCTGATTGTTGTTTTTCAAATTGAGTAACATACCCTCGTCAACTAAGTTATAGTAGTAGATCGTATTATATGGTTCTCTGTAGCAAAGTTTTTGCAAACATTGTTTCCTTTTATTTAATTTTCCCATTTTCCGTAGGCGAGAAGAATCATTACCGATTTTCAAAAGAAGGCTGCTGGGTGGCTTGCTGGATTTTGCTGCGAGGGAATTGCAGGTTCAGGTAATTCCAGAGCGTTTTGACTTGCTCCGCTATAATTGTTGAAGTTCTAGTAATCTGAGGTAGGTTTGAAATAAAAAAATTGTTATGATGGTGATTACGATGATGATATTATTTCAAGAACTATTTGAACACCATTGTGGTCTTTGGGTGTGGGTATGGGGGGGGGGGTCAAGATCCAAACAACCTTAGCCATGTTAAAACAGAGAAGATGTTTCTGTAAGCCCCTTGATGCATTACTGCATTCACCACCCAAAACTTCATAGAAAGTAAGCAGCAAAGTTTAATTCTGATTTACAACAATAACAAAACCCAGCATAATCCCAACTCTTTAGAGGTCAAGACTCAAGAGGTACATAGAGAGATTGTTTCCGTTAGATCCTTGATGCCTTTAGTCTTTACTACCCAAATTTTTTTTTGAAAGTAACAAGCAAAGGATGCTTAATGAAGCAATTTCAACAACAATAATCATCTTAAATTTGAATTCAAATTAAAAAAGTTCTCAACATTAGGGTCCAGCGGTATGTTTGGACCTGAAAAACACATGACAATGGCGTCTACAAATTTGTAACCAACAGTATTCTATCACATTGTTTTCTTTTGAATTCTCTGATGCCTTAATTGGCTTTTCTGCGTCATTCAGTAAATCACCTCATCAATTACGAGTAATATTTAACACTACTGAAACATTGATTTTTATCTAAGTTCAAACTAAGTTGATGTTTCAAAACTTCATCGGGACATATTTTGATTTATAAGCTCTTAACTTGCAGCTATTACAATGATTTTTATTTTTGGGTAGAGTCAAGCAATTGCTACAGCAGCTGCTGGTGTAGCGGCAGAAGGGCTGTCACCCAGGGGTGCAAAAATAGGAGCTGAAAATGCTGCTCAACTTTCAGTTATCTTGGTTGAGAATGCAATTGTGATTTTGATGCTTGTTGAAGATCATTTAAGGCTGCAAAGCAAAATTTACAGTGCTTCACGTTTTCCTGCTGTTTCTGTTTCTCCCCTTTCAATTGTTATGCCTGTTGGTGATCAATCTACAAGAGCATCGGGTAGTGACATCGGTGGGCTCTCAATTGATGTATGTACCCAATGTTTTGTGTGATCCAAGCACTACTCATTCATATTGTGATTATCATTCAGCTTTCATCCCCTTCCTATTATTTGCAATGATTTCCATAGCCTTCCTCTCCCCAGTACCTTTTTGGGGGGATGGGATAGTGAGATTTGAACCCAGGCCTACTCCTTGGTAGTTAATCTCACCTGCTATCAATCATGCTACAGATTGAACCCCATTATGATTAATTGATTACTAACTTACAAAGGGTCCTAATTGAGCCCATTGGTCCCACGATTGTCTTACAAGTCAACGTTTTTTTCCAGCATCATCATGAATTTTTTCCAGCATGGGTATGGACTTTTACTGTATCAATGAGCTTTATGCACTCCGTTTTTTTCTCTTGAGCACTTCCATTGTACACCTACAAGTTTATGTTTGATTTTTTTATTTTGAATCAGATGCAAACTATGATAGTAGTGCTTAGATACCTTATTCTGTAGAGGAATCATCTTTTGCCTTCAAAATTTATTTGCTGCACGTGTTTTCAATATTTGTCCAATTTGTTGTAGTCAACATCTGATAGGTTTTTCATGGTCCTAACAGGTTCTTGCTTCAATGGCTGATGCAAATGGCCAAATTTCTGCATCCATGATGGAAAGACTTACTGCAGCAGCTGCTTCTGAACCTTATCAATCAGTTTCTTGTGCATTTGTATCATATGGAAGTTGTGCTGTAGATTTGGCCGAGGGATGGAAATACAGGAGTCGCTTATGGTATGGAGTGGGTTTACCCTCAAATGCCCCACACTTTGGTGGAGGTGGCAGTGGTTGGGATGCTTGGAATTCTGCATTGGAAAAGGACTCAAATGGATCTTGGGTTGAACTCCAATTAATTAAAAAGTCTGTTGTGATGCTTGAAACTTTGTTATTAAATGAGTCCAGAATAGGTGGTGGTCTTGGTATTGGAGGAGGATCAGGTACTGGAATGGGAGGCATGACAGCATTATACCATATGTTAGACAGTGATCAACCATTTTTATGTATGTTGCGAATGGTACTTGTTTCATTGAGGGAAGAAGATGATGGTAGTGATAATATGCCTAGGAGTGGCATGGGTTCAGAATGTTCATCAGAGGCAGTAGGTGGACAGACTATCAATATGGCAATGCTAGACAGCAGTACATGTATTTCATCAAAAAAACCGCGAACTTCATTGTTGTGGAGGTACATGATATATTCAATAGCATTTACAGTTTACCTTATTAATTATTCCTTCTGTTCCATAATGGAAGTTGGGCATATGTCTTCTCTATAATGCTAGGTACCATGAAATAGTATCACAAAATCAAAGCTCTTTTTGTCTCTCATCAGATAGCCCTTCAAAATAATGCATATATAATTTTATTTTGATCATTTTCTGTATGTTACTAGGACATAAATCAAACATGTAAACAGAATTTTCCATGTGCTAGTTACTGATCTGTTTTAATTTGCAATCCTTGATACGGAGTAACATAGTAGCTACTCTTTCTGTCCCCATTTACTCTCTTTTGACCGGGCACATATTTCAAGGACATGATTTAAAAGTGTGCAGTTGGAATTTGTTTAGACGAAAGAGAATTGTTTTGAGCCACACTCAAGGAAGTGGGAGATTATTTTCAGATCGATGACAAAGTGTGAAGTTTATTTAGGGACGGATGGAGTAGTACATTTGCTTTTCTTATATTCTTGTAATTGGCTTAAAAAGGATAAGTAGGTGCTTATTCTGCATAAGCTTATAAGTGAATGCCTTGGACCACTATGCCTTGGACCACTATTCTTGTTTTGAGCCACTATCATAAGCTTATTCTCCATCCCAGTGTATTCATCCATTTTTTCATTCAAACCGCAATGCATATTATGGAGTAATAAAGATTAAAGAATGATTCCATTAGATCTATCTTGCAAAAAACTTTCAAAAAAATCTTTTATTTTATTAATATGCAATTCAATTTTTATTTAAGTGGTGATCAAAGTTCATTCAACTTGACTAGAAAAAGTCAAATGAGACAACTAAACCAGGGCAGAGAGCATAACTAGTAGATTGATTGTGTTCTTAATTTTGTTTTGTGTTCACAATCATCAACAGAATTTGTACAAGGCAAAGAAGTGTTGCCCGGGCATTTTTTGCTTTTGTAGGCCCTAGGCACACTAACACTTGATATCTGTATTGATATGAATTGGTTTATTTTGACCAGTTTCTTTAATTGCCTTTTTTTTAATTCAAGTATTCAATGTTCCGATTTCCGAGTTTTTAGTCAATTAATATGAAGTTAATAATTCGCAGTGTTCTTTCACCTGTTCTGAATATGCCAGTTTCTGAGTCCAAGAGGCAGAGAGTGTTGGTTGCGTCTTGTATTCTGTACTCTGAGGTGATTTTTTTCCACATTAATTTATAGTAGCAGCATGAAATCTAGATTTTTGTTGCAAACTATTGTCTGCACATTTATATTGCATCTTGTATTATTCTGTATACTGTTATCAAGGACTAAACTCTAAACATTGCCTCAGGCAGTTATTGTTGCTGTTACTCAACTTGTTACCCTGTGTTTCATGTAAATTGCAGGTGTGGCATGCTGTTGCTAGAGACCGAGTTCCTCTACGGAAACAATATCTTGAGGCTATTTTGCCTCCATTTGTTGCCATTTTAAGGAGATGGAGACCCCTTCTGGCTAGAATTCATGAACTTGCTACATCAGATGGTCTGAATCCTCTTGCTGTTGATGATCGTGCACTGGCTGCAGATGCCTTGCCAATTGAGGTTGATAAACCAACTTTATCATAGCGCCCATTGCCAATGTAGTTAAAAGTGTGATTTTGATAATGTTTTAACATTGAGTAAATAATAGATTAAATCAAAATGGAGCATTAAGCACCCTTGCTCCTTACTTTCAATGAAGTTTTGGGAAGCAAATGTAGCAATGCTTCAAGGATCTAAAGGAAACTGCGTCTTTGCTTTTATAGGGTGAAGGTTGCATACATTTTGACCCTAGACCAACAAATTTGGGATTATATTGGATTTTTAGTTGGTGGTGGTGAATTAACTCTATAGGGTGTTAATTTTCACATACTTAATTTTTTTTGTCACATGGAAACCTATCCTTAAACTATGTGAATATTCTCCTTTTCAAATATAAGAAAAGTTTTCTGCAAAGCCAAGAACTTTGGTATCTTATAGTTGCATCGATATCTTTGATTTTTGTGCTTTTATGAAAATCAGTGTCGAGAGTTCTATTTCTTACTTCCAGTGCTTTTTTCAAACAAAATTATTGTTTTTTTCTAAACTTGGTGTTTATTAACACGCTTTCTGTGATGAGACTACTTTGTAATCATTCATGCTTCTGCAGTTCAGCCTGTATAAGGCATTCAGTTTTTTTATTTTGCTTCTGTTTTTTAAAATTCAATTTTCTTTTTCTTCCATGGAAATTTCTCTTTCTATCCAGGCTGCCCTTGCAATGGTGTCCCCAAGCTGGGCTGCTGCTTTCGCATCACCCCCTGCTGCTTTGGCTTTGGCAATGATGGCTGCTGGTGCTGGTGGAGGTGAAATTACTCCCCCCACAACAACTCCACAACTGAGACGCGATTCCTCTTTACTTGAGAGAAAACCAGCCAAACTGCATACGTTCTCAAGCTTCCAAAATTCTTTGGAAGCTCCTAATAAATCTGTGTCTGTTCCGAGGGACAAGGCTGCAGCAAAAGCAGCAGCGCTTGCTGTTGCACGAGATCTTGAGCGCAATGCAAAGATTGGGTCAGGAAGAGGTCTCACTGCAGTGGCGATGGCTACATCTGCACAGCGACGAAGTCGGAGTGACATGGAGCGTGTAAAGAGATGGAATGTTTCAGAAGCTATGGGAGTTGCCTGGATGGAATGCTTGCAGGAAGGGGATACAAAATCAGTCTATGGGAAAGACTTTAATGCCTTATCCTACAAATTCATTGCCGTCCTTGTTGGAAGTTTAGCTTTAGCAAGAAATATGCAACGATCCGAAGTATCCTTTTTATCATGTCTTTGTACAATATCATTGCAGTAATTTGTGACTCATAGTTTACTTGAGTTTCAATGTTTTCAGGTTGAGAGGCGCAGACAAGTTGATGTAATAGCACAACATCGCTTGTACCGTGGAAAATGTGAATGGCGAAAGCTTGTCCACAGCTTGATAGAGACCAATTGCCTGTTTGCTCCATCTGGTCTTCATCTATACAGCACTCAACATGTATGTTGCCAGCAAACTATTTCCAATTGCCAAAGAGCCCCCGTATTATGGGAACTCAATCATTGCTTTGTGTTTTAGGTTTACTGGAAGCTGGATAATATGGAAACCTCTTCAAGAATGAGAAGATTCTTGAGAAGAAACTACCGAGGCTCGGATCATTATGGAGCTGCAGCAGATTTTGATGATCAGGATCCTAGGTTAGGGAAAGTTAGTGCTATCACTCCTTCTAAAGCTTCCCTTTTAGTGGCAGAAGCTATCTCGATGGAGGATGTGATTGAGGATGACGAGCCGGAGACCTCAAATCCAGAGTGTATAGTAGATGACACTCAACAGCATGGAGATACTAAGAAGAGACCATCTGGAACTGCTGACCAGTCTCTGCAGGCATCTAAAGAATCTGAGAATTTACTGTTTGCAGCAGATCCAGACCCACTGACAGTACATAGCCCTACCGCAGTTGCTGTGGGGTATGTTCCTAGTGAAGATGATGGAAGAATTGTCCTTGAGCTTCCATCATCAATGGTCAGGCCATTGAAGGTTTTGAGAGGAATGCTTCAAGTATGTACACTTTAAAGATTTTAAGCAATAACATAGTCTATTATATTTTCATTGATTCAGTCACCAGTTCTGTTTCCCTAGATACATCTCTAATCATTACAATATACAGAGTACTATTTTCTTATTAGGCCTATATTCAGATAAGCAGCTTTAATAGTAGTAGAAATGCAATACATTATGTACTCCGTATTTGAACAAATGAGTTTGAGTTTTTTTTTAAAAAATAGTGTCACGTTACTTGTTCCTAATAAGGGCTACAAATATGTTGCCTATTTCTGGTAACATAGATTAATTTATGTTTTTCAGATAACTACAAGAAGAATCAATTTTATTATTGATAATAATGCTGAGAACAGTGATGCTGTCAATGGGCATGACTGCGCACTGGAAAACAGGGTCCAAGAAAAGGATCGAAGCTGGCCCATTTCTTCCCTTCATCACATATATAGCAGAAGGTGAGATTAAAGTATATTTCTTTGTTAAATTACATTTTGAATGTAGGATGGATTTGAATCTAGAATTATATGTTCATGGCTACAATTACAAACATCTCATGCATATATAATACAAGACTTGAGAGCAATTTCAGACAGTTATTTGCAGACCTACTCTTTGTTAATATGCTAAAGGTAGAGTAACAGGTAACAATAGCAATAAGTCAATAACAATTACAACTAAAGTTTGCCTGAGGTTGGCTAACAAAAGCCATTACATATTTCAACACCCCCTCAAGTTGGAGCATGCAAATTACTATTGCTTCCCCTAATAGATTTATTGAACATGTCTGCTAATTGGTCATTTGAATAAACACATGTGGTGGTAGTCTCCCTAGAAGCTACCTTATCTCTCATTCAATGACAATCAACTTCAATGTGTTTTTGTCTTTTACTAGGTCTAGGTTTGATGCGATGTGTAATGCTTCTAGATTGTCGCCAATGAGCTTCATTGGTTTAAACTATGTTTGGTTCAAGGAATTTGAAGGAGAAAAGAAAAGAAAATGAGATGGAAAATAATTTTTCTTGTTTGGTTAGAGAAGAAAAGAAAAGAAAAGTTAAAGGAAAAGAAAATGAGAAAGCAAAATGTACTAAGAAGGCGGAAAACGAAATTCCTTCCATTATGGCAAGGAAAATTAGAGAAAACCATTTTCTTATCTTTTCCTTAAAAATTCCTTGAACCAAATAGTGTTCAGCTTGCAAAAACTTAATATCAACGGATCAACCAAATTAGTTTATATTCCAAGTGATGTTGTTCAATCTTCATGTGATGCACATGCAATGGATGATGTAAAAACTTCATGGTACTTACTTTTTCAGAAGTTCACCACAAAAAAGAAAAACACAATATCCACATAGTGAACTTGCATACAAAGGAACTTGGTTCATTTGGATGTGTAACCAACAAATAATATCTGTGTCCATGGTTCTTATACAACAGTCTAACACTTGGTGTTTTTTTAAATATCTACCTTAAAATCTTGACAACTGAAGCGTCAGTCCATCACATTGAGATTTGAGTCTGTTACCTGCCCATGTAGCTCAAATTTCACATTATGCAACTGCTGATGTTAGGATCATATGTTCCTACTCTATGTAAGATCCAAGAAATATTTAGATCATTTTATGATTGCAATATCTTTTTTGCAGCTTAAAACTTTTGATGCATGTAATACTGTGTTTTTCCTGCAGGTATTTGTTGAGGAGAAGTGCATTGGAAATATTTATGGTGGACCGATCAAATTTCTTCTTTGATCTTGGGGTATTACATTCATCTGTACACATATGAGTTTCATTTTTGCGTCCCTTCAATGATTTGTGCATTCTGTTAAATCTTATTATTTATGGTCCAGAGTGCTGAGGCAAGAAGAAATGCATATCGAGCAATTGTACAAACTCGCCCTCCTCATTTGAACAACATTTACCTGGCAACCCAGGTTCTATCCCCAACTTGGCTTGCCTATTCTGAAATGTCATCATTCTTTTGTCACTTTACAACGATCAAGAAGAAATTTTACACATTTTTGCATGAATTACTTTTCCAACTAGTATTACACATTTAGTGGACTCTAGTATGTTAATCCTATTAGATATCTAATGGAGTAGTTTAGCTGTCAAGGAACCAGATAGTGCACTGCCCTAGTTCTAACTATCTGTACGTAGACACTTAACATCCAGCAGAAATTACTGATTACCTAATAATTCTTTCTTTTTGGTTTTTCCTCTGGTACAGAGACCTGAACAACTTCTGAAAAGAACTCAACTCATGGAACGTTGGGCTAGGTGGGAGGTAAGAAAATATTTCATCTTTTCAAATATTTCATCAACAAAATATTATTTTGTCTTGGGTCTTTCCTAATACAATATAATGTTCCATTGAATCAATAAAGTTCTAAAGGTTTCTCGGTTGTTCCATACAGATTAGCAACTTTGAATATCTAATGCAACTAAACACACTGTCAGGGCGTAGTTATAATGACATTACACAGGTATGGTAACTAAATATGTTTTAACTCAACTCACTTTGCAGTCCCGCTCAGATTCTTTATTGTTCTGCAGTATCCTGTTTTCCCTTGGATTATATCTGATTACAGTTCAAGCAGCTTGGATCTTGACAATCCTTCTTGTTACCGTGACCTCTCAAAGGTGGAATGATTTTGAGGTCTTTTAAAAATTATTGCAAACTCTTGTCTTTTAGATCACATGTAAAGTTTTTTGCGATTTGCAGCCTGTTGGCGCGCTAAATGCTGACAGACTGGAGAAGTTTAAGGAAAGGTACTCTAGTTTTGATGATCCAGTCATACCAAAATTCCACTATGGTTCACACTATTCCACTGCTGGAACAGTAAGTTTGTGCATCCTCTTTACTATATGGATCCAATATATGCACTATTATAGAGGCAAGTTGTGTTCATGCTATAATTCTTTTTCATTGTATTCATTTCATGGCTTATGTCAACGCTTGCTGTAGTTTCTTGAGATATATGGTATTTTTGTTGTACTATATGTTTCCATGTGCAGTGGTGCTT
This sequence comes from Cuscuta australis, assembly GCA_003260385.1. Classification (NCBI taxonomy): domain Eukaryota; kingdom Viridiplantae; phylum Streptophyta; class Magnoliopsida; order Solanales; family Convolvulaceae; genus Cuscuta; species Cuscuta australis. Next base: position 4,122,070 of record NQVE01000015.1, on the reverse strand, counting down.
GAGATGAACTTCACAGCTCTGTTCTACAAGTGTGATATTTATGAGCTGAAACTATTTTTTAAGCTACAAGTAGAAAGAGAATTACACTTTTTAAGATATGTCAGTTAGGTGTCACTTCTCCTCCCCATAAAAAGAGTACTTTGATGAGTGAACATTTTTTTTTTAAATTTAAGGTGCAATTCTTAAAAAGCACTAAATATACCTATATTGTTTTACAAGTTGAGAAATAGGACTCTTTTTATGGGACAAAAACAAGTTGATTAATGAGACTCCTTTTAGGGACGAAGGCAATATATGATTAGTTAGTACGGAGTAGTCATTAATAAATACTTTTGGGTGTGTATGGCTACCTACTACTACGGTCAAAGAAGCCGCCACAGCCTCCTTAGAGCAGCCTTTAGCTTACTCTAGGAGGCATTTTAGCTTACCGACCGATTGATCTATTTTATGGTTTTACTGCAGTACGTCACTTACCATTTCTAAATTCTAATGCGTGCAACCGTAACCCTTAATTTTGTTTTCCCTTTTCTGTATGTTTGGCACCACTTCATATTTGATGGTAGACACTTACAATATGAGATTAATGTACTGATATTTTGATATGGTGAATGATAAAATAACAGGTTATGTATTATCTCGTTAGATTGGAACCCTTTACTACTTTATCAATTCAGCTACAAGGTGGAAAATTTGATCATGCGGACAGAATGTTTTCAGATATTGCTGCTACCTGGAAAGGAGTTCTTGAGGAAATGAGTGATGTGAAAGAGTTGGTATATAATCTATATTTCTGCTAAAAGATAAATACTGGTTTTGCTTTCTTACAATTAGACTTAAAGGGTAGCTTTGACATTCTTTATAGTCATGATGGCCATTTATTTATTGGGTTTCTTGTGGGATCCAATTGGGTTGTTGTTGGTCATTTATTATTTCCACCGAATCCATTGTACACCATGGCATCTAGTTTTCTCGACTCTGTGCCTTAGGTTCCAGAGCTGTTTTATCTTCCGGAGTCACTCACCAACGCGAACTCTATTGATTTTGGCACAACACAATTAGGAGAAAAGATTGGTAAGCTGTTCAAGTTTTCCATACCGAAGGCCAACAAAACTCCTCCATTAAACTAATAGACTGATTAGTTTGTCTAACTGTCCTTGATTCACTTTTCAGGCTCTGTTCGGCTTCCGCCGTGGGCTGAAAATCCTGTTGATTTCATTCATAAGCATCGGATGGCACTTGAGAGTGAGCATGTCTCAGCACATTTGCATGAGTGGATCGATCTAATTTTTGGGTAGCTTCTCCACTTGGGATCCTTTTTACCTTCATATTCAAGAATAGCTGTTGTGTGATCTTCTTATTGATATTTACTATATTCACATAAAGTGACTAAGGCTAAATTCAAAATGTATCCCATGTCCAGATTTATCAATCTCGGTTCTTTAAATTATTCAGGTATAAACAACGAGGACAAGAAGCTATATTGGCCAATAATGTTTTCTTTTATATTACTTATGAAGGGACTGTGGACATTGACAAAATCTCAGATCAAGTGAGCTCCCATTCTTCTGTAAAATATGAAACATCTCAATTTATTTTTACTTCTTGATTAATATTGCATCAAATTTCATTTTTTAAATCTTATCAAAAGGTCCAACAACGGGCTACACAAGATCAGATTGCTTATTTTGGACAAACACCATCACAGTTGCTAACGGTTCCTCACATTAAAAGGATGCCTCTAAAAGATGTTCTTCACCTACAGGTAATTTCATTTTACTTTCCAATGATGATTTTCTCTTACCATCATATATGGGTCAATGCAATATTCTTTAGAAGGTTTTGTTGACCAACATGATATATTTATTTATTTAGGCCTAATCATTGAACACCATTAAGGAGTCAACTTTGCTATTCATGCAATTTTGCAAACGATAGGTTATATTATACTCCCTCCGTTTCTTTAAACCCTTCCCATTTTGACTTTGGGCAAAAATAAGGTAAGTATAATTTTTGTTGACTTTCCAATTTTGCCCCTGATGTGATGGGTAAAAGTAAGATGTGATAGTTTGCTTATTAGTGAAAAAGTATGATGTGATAGGTAGGGTATGAAAAAGTAGGGGTAAAAGTGGTTTTTAAATAGAAAGTGGAAGTGTTTAAGGGAATTGGAAAAAAACGAAAGGGGAAGGGTTTTATGGAACGGTGGGAGTACCATATAGCCACATGCTTTATATATTACTCCATTTCCAAATAAACTTGACACTTTGACTTGACTGATATTAAAAAAATTGTTGAAAAGTGGGTGGTTGATTTTTATTTGGAAGAGAGAAACAATGATGTCCGCGTATTTGTTCCTAAAATTGAAAGTGGAGAAGTGTAAAGTTAATTTTTAGACGTCCAAAAAAGGAAGTGCAAAGTTAATTTGGAGATAGAGGGAGCATAAACTCCATTTTTTTGTTTTGTGGCATGGATAGGGTCTTTCTACGATGCCTTTTCTTCGGTGTCCATTTCCCCTAAATCGAAATAAAGTAAAGGGAATTTTTTTTATTTCTTTTCAATGAGCCTATTGATCTTGTGTTTTGAGCCGGATGTCTCTTGGAAATGGCTTGTGTTGAGTAGTGCAGTGCATCAATAGTCTCATAGCGAAGGCATAGATGAGGCATTGCTCGAAGAGGTGTCAAGTTACAGTTGAATTACGGTGGGTTCGTTGGCTTAAAGGATTAGATAGCTACACATACCACCACATGCCCACCATTCTTTTCGGGAGCTCATTTCATAAGCAACTCCAAAGTTTTGTGTGCTTGACTTGGAGCAATTTCAGGATAGGACAAAGTATGCTTAAAAGGCGTTGGTGGTTTGTGAGGCTAGATTTATATCCTTTGGTGGGGGTAAGCGGACCTGGTTCCCTCGTTATCATCAATATAAGCCTAGGACACAGATTCAATTTCCAAGATATACGTGAGAGCAAAGAGGCCGGGTAGGTCGAGTCTAGGATTGGTTGCTCATAAAACCAGGCAACCAGCACCCCTGATCTTTTCCTTGATCAAGAAAGAAAGAACCAAAATAAAAGACACACATACAATTTAGAGTACATATATATTCAATATAAAGAAACTACTTTAAAATGTGTTTGTCTGATTAGTTGTTGTTGAAGATATTTGTTTCAATCTTTTCATAGTATATTCTTAAAGTAGTTTGATAAACACGTTTTAAAAAGTGCACCCCTAATAAACAAGCAAGTTCACCCTTTGGTAGGGGGTGTTCTCCTATTCACAACTTCATTACGGAAGAATATTTGACAAGTCTAAGTGGGCTTGTATTTGCAGACTATCTTCCGGAACCCCACTGATGTTAAGCCGTATACTGTTCCTTACCCTGAGCACTGCAACCTACCTGCTGCTGCAATGTATGCATCTTCAGATTCTCTCGTAATTGTTGATTCATGTGCTCCAGCTGCACACATAGCACAACATAAATGGCAGTCGAATACACCTGATGGCCAAGGCACCCCTTTTCTCTTTCAACACGGAAAACCTAGTGTCGGTTCTGCTGGTGGAACATTGATGCGCATGTTTAAGGGGCCTAGTGGCTCTGGGTCAGAAGAGTGGCATTTTCCACAATCGATCACATTTCCAGCTTCTGGAATTAAAAGCTCAGAAATAGTATCCATCATCAGTGATAAGGAAATTATCACGGGTAAGAATTTTTCTCAATTATTGCATCTTGAAGAGTTAATTTAAATTAGTAGGTTTAGTCCATTCGACCAACATAGACAGGTGCCTAATGGATACTGAACTAGTCTTGAACTTTTGATGCCTACATGGCTACATGTTAATATATCATCTTGCAAAATAGTCTCTTCTGCATTTCACTGATATAATATGCCATGGCCTTCCTATTTTAGGTAGAGCACGTGTCATCTCTAGGAGGACCAGTTTAGGGACTTATTTTTGTTATTTTAAAGGATCTAATGTAGTTGATGAGTCTTGAAATCAGTAGAAGCGGGAACACTAAGATGGATGTGTAGTTAGATTAGAAAACTTAGAATTTGCAACAAGGGGATCAACGAGAAAGGTAAGTGCTTCAATATGGTGACTGGGATGTTGGAATTTGTTGAAGACAAGGTATGGAAGAATCCACTTTGTTGTGTTTAACACAGTGATATTCTAGAGGCAATTACTTCAATATGGAATAGTGGGGTGTTTGAATACGGGAAATCTATAAATGAGTCGCAACATACCAAAAAATGGCAGTCACATAGATAGAGGGCATAAAAGTAACATTAGGGTGTTAGGTCTTTAAGAGCACTGTGCATGATAGGAAAGAGAGGAAGATGAAAGATATTTGTGAATGTCCCCTAGAGATTATATCTTGATTCATGCCCCAATGGTTTGGGATTAACAATTTAATTGTTGTGGTTAATTACTTATTCTCTTATTTTACAGCATAGTCACCAAGAACAACGTTCAAATGCCCCATATATCTTTGATGACCTGCTTTTGTACCATAAAGTTATGTTATTCTCAGTCACGACACTGCAAATTCTAGATCAATGGGTTTCTTACTGGCCATAAGTTAGCTAATTTTTTCTTGTGTTATCATGCCTCGTCACTTTTTCTAACTATATATAACCTGTACCATATGTGCTTATGTCCAGGTGGGCATGTTGATAACAGTGTCAGACTGATATCAGCAGATACAGCAAAAACTTTAGAAATAGCTAGAGGACACTGTGCTCCAGTGACATGCCTGGCCACTTCTCCTGATAGCAACTATCTTGTTACGGGCTCTCGTGATTCAGTAGTTGTACTCTGGAGAATACATAATGTTTCAGCTTCCCACACATCTAATGTATCATCAGACTCCTCCACTTCCTCTAGCACACCAACTGGCAATATGACAGTAAGAAACTATATGGAGAGGAGGCATCGGATTGAGGGTCCCATTCATGTGCTAAGGGGCCACCTAGGAGAAATATCATGCTGTTATGCCAATTCCGATCTTGGAATTGCTATTTCGTGTTCCAACTCATCAGACGTCTTGTTGCATTCAATCAGAAGGGGGAGACTAATCAGGAAGCTAGTTGGTGTGGAAGCTCATATTGTTTGTCTATCGTCTGATGGAGTTATAATTGCGTGGAACAAAGATTTTAAGACTCTTAGCACCTTCACTCTTAATGGAATTCTTATCGCTAGGACGTATTTCCCCATCTCCTCGGATGTTGGTTGCATGGATGTTTCTGCCGATGGACAAAAGGCTATAGTTGGGTTGAACCCATCTTTGGATTATGACAAGTTCTCTGACAGCAACAGGAATTTGAAGTCTACAAGAGGAGGGACTGAGGATCATGGTGATAGTAATGATGATGTACATAGACTTGATATCTCCCTACCTTCCATTTGCTTTCTAGATATATATAGTCTAAAGGTTTGTCTTCTTCCGTTACATTGTCTGATTGTCTGAAGTACAGAATTCTATTATCTTCGCCACTTGCAAGGTTTGAATCGATAACTGCCTCCGCCCCCCAAAAAATCTAGTTTCAGAACTTTATTTCTCTCCAAAAAAGATTTATATTTCATCAAATGAAGTTAGTTTCATTGAATTTTGTTTATATATATAGGGAGAGAGAGTGTGTGTGTGTGTGTTTTAATGAGCTATGTTAAATCCTATTTGAACAAACACAAATTTTAAAATCTTTTTTTAAAAAAATATAGTAAGTATGGTTGATAGCTTGCAATGTTTGTACCGTACCAAAATTCAAAAGATGTACCTTGATGAAATGTGCCTCCGGGATAGAGGGAGTATTATGTAGCCTACATTGGACTCTATGTTCCTCCTTAATTAGTTTTTAATGTGAAACATATTCTTTGTGTATGGCGCACTTTCATTTGTGTTTGCACTAAAAACATTAAAAAATTTACTTGCAGGTCTTTCACACTGTGAAACTTGGTGAGGGTCAAGATATTACAGCTTTGACACTGAACAAAGATAACACAAATCTTCTTGTATCCACTGCTGATAAGCAGTTGCTAATCTTCACGGATCCTGCTGTAAGTTGAAACCATTTTCCTTAGAAAACTACTCCACTTTCCTTGTACTTGCATGACTGTTTTAAAAGAAAGTGAAAATCCCAAGTTCATGTTCAAATTCAAAGGGCATCAAGTTTTATTCAGCGCGGTTGACGTGTTTACAACCAGTCAGCTATAGATTTGAGCTTTTATGAGAATTGAATGATTATCATATGCGATCATGCAACATTTCAATTATGCTTTATTTGTTTTAAGAACATGCTTACGGAGTATTAATTATTATAACGGTGTCTTTCATTCCATAATCCTCCATCCAAACAAGACCCTTGGACTTTGTTCTCGAGCAATCTTACAAAGGTCTAAGGCTAAGAAACAGAATATGTGACTAAAATGCATACATGCAGAACAACATCAAACCCAACAAAATCCCACAAAAGTAGGGTGTGAAGAGGTTGTGTCTTCAAACACTACCCCTACTTCACAGTAGAAAGATTGTTTCCAAATGACCCCTAGCTCAAGCACAATAACAGAGACAAATAAAAACATATTAGCACGAACAAAGCAAGAGCACATGCACAAGATGCACACATGCCAACACTAGCAACAAGATTTAAAGCACAGAAAGCAGACAGGCACACGATACAGGTTAAGACAAAAAACACACCATCATAAACTATCATAAACTACAACGAAGGCCCAAAAGTTTGCTCAATATTATAATCCTGGATCTCCAAACAGCCCTATCATATCCTCAGTAAAATATTGAAGTCTGAGGTCCTAACTATCCATTAATTAGAGTTTCTTGATTTTAGAGTTCTTTTTTTTCTTGCAAATTTTGTCTGAATTTACATCAATTATAACAGCTAATATTGTTTTATATAGTTGAGCTTAAAGGTGGTGGATCACATGCTTAAGCTGGGGTGGGAAGGTGATGGGCTCAGTCCACTTGTCAAATGAGCTTCCCACGACATTGAAACCCTTCCCTTAAATCAGGCAATTATTGAAAAAAAATAATAGCATTTCGGCATTCATGACATCATATCTTAGAAGAACAAGGTCAGCCATGTATATGCCTGGTGTGGAAGGATTTGATCTCAAGTTGTGTGCATAGAAGTGACACCAAGGTGGAACTTGCTATATGATCCGGTTGAGGTATGGCTGACATGTTACGTGATTATGAGCTGTTATTTCAAGCACCGATTGAACCGGGCGGTTCAACCAGTTTGGTAACCGGTTCAGTATATAAAAATCCCTAGCTATAGCATATTAGCATGTGCAGGCTCTGTTTAGAAGTTATTTTTAGTACATCAAGCTGAAAAATTTATTGCCCAAAAGCTTGATATATAATGTCTTCTTCAAGTTGTGCACGTGTGTGTATATTTCTTCAAATTTTGTTTAGGCAATTGTAGATTTGATCCAAAAAAAGAAGGTTTGGAGAAGTGCATAATGCTTAATTCTTCCCCAAATTGCATATTACATATTGAGTAATTTTTAAATGAGATCGCAAATTACATATAGCATAAACAAGTAGACCAGATTCACCAGGTTGTAAATGAACCAAGGGTTTGTTCTTTTCGCCTTAATTATAACTGAAACTTAGAGGTCGGAAATTGGAGTAATTTTGACAATGTGAGGTATATGGATTGAGCTTCTTATATATATAATTTGGTTGATATGACTGCAAGATTAAGTGCAGCAAGGTGTGATTTAGGTTATCAAATACTCATGACCCTAAATAAATTTTAGTATCTTTTTATTGTCCCCTTGGTTAAATTAGTTTTTTTTTGTTTCTTTTCTTTAATCAGCTGTTATAATTAAACAATCAACTCCCCTTTCTTAAAGAACTTTTTATATTCTCCCTGTTACTTTTGTCTCAATCCATTTGTTTAGTTTGACATTTTCTAATCAAATCAAACAAATTTAGATCATTGTGTACAAATTATTAGATTTATTGTGCAAATAAAATCTAAAAAATCATTTCATTGTATTGACATGTAATGTATATTTTATTTTATTCGTTATCAAAGTTCGTTTAATTTTATTCAAAAAAGATCAACTTAGCAAAGAAACTAAGGCGGAGGGATTACTTTAAAAGTATATTCTCCGCACATTTATGATTTTTTTTTTGAAAACAAGAGCATACATTAATCATTTAAAAAAGTTAACACAAAGTTAGGTGGAATAGTGCCCGAAGTAACTTTTTATGAAATGTCTTTTACTAGTAATTCCATAATTTATGCCATGTTGCAAATGCTCTGAGGAAGGGTGTAAACATGAGAAGTCAAGTTTGCTGTTTTAGTAATTTAGTTTACTGTGACAAAAATAAAACGTGATGCCCATTAATGATTGTAGTTTGGATTTGTCAAATGACCATTTGGATTTCCTCTAATTAATTGGTGAGAGGACACTTAGATCCTGTTTGGTACACGAAGTTTCAATTATGGAATTAGAATTGGAGACAACAACTTTAGTTCTGCTATTTAATAGCACAAAAGTATATGATTTGGAATTGGTAGAGTTTAAAATGAATTGGAATTGGAAAATTCAATTCCATTCAAATCAATTTTATAAAATTTCAACTCTCAATTCAAATTTAATTTCGCCAATTTTGTGTACTGAACGAATCTTTAATTTAAGAGTGGAGTATATAAAAAAGGTATATATAAATTATAACAGTGCCACGTTATTATTCAGAGTACTACTTGTATGTGAGTGTGTTTATTTAGTTTAAGATTTTGGGGTTAAAAGGTTAAATTTTGATCATCAATTAAATAAAAACAATATTATGTGTTAGAATAAAAATGATTTTAATAGATTTATTTTGTAAACTGTTTTTGACAAAGTATTTAATTTTGTTAATTTACAACGTAATATTTATTTGATTGATGATCAAAATCCATTTAGTTTAACTATAACAAGCTAAATTTGGAGTATTATATTTGAACGTGTTTCGTTGTGTCGACATCGAAAATATATTGGCAGCGCCAGCATGCTAGGGAGAAAGAGACAATATTGTTTTCTTGTTCTATGTCAAACTTTACTGTAATTTTGGGTAGAATTTAAAATAGAGTATTTTATTCTTCAATAAAAGTAAAAAGAAAATTAAACATGATTAATAACGGTGTCATATCTACTGAGTATTATTTTGAGTAATTTACTTAAATATGACTAAAACATAATGACTTTCTCAATATGCCACCATATATTTTTTTCTCAAAATAATATAATAAGAGAGTGTCACCGTATCTCATACTAACGTGTTCCACTCACATTTTTTCTAGCTTGGAATAGCCATTCAATTCTTAAAGGTCTCCTTAGATCACCATTGTTAGGTCTCCTCAAATTTTGTGACCAATCATCTTATTCCTTACAAAAAATGAAAACTTGATTTTACGACAATCGAAAAAAAACTGAGAAGTTTATTTTAAGACAAAGTGAGTATTTTTTTTTAACAAAAAACTTTCTGTATGATAATATGACAAAAATAACTGTTAACGATGAAAAGTGTAAAAAAAATGTACGGAGCATACAGAAACAAACACAATAATTCTAGCAGAGAATCTAGTACTTACAGAGATTTTACGTTTAGCATAGTTGCATCTAGAGCAATTGCCGGAAATCAAATTCGAGTTTAACTTCTTGACACTTCCTACTTTTGCTAATTGCACAACGCCCATTGACAAAAATAATTTTTTAATATAAAGTGGAAGTAATTTAATGAAAGAAAAAAATGAAAAAAACAATTGTTTTAATTGACAGGAGGGAGTAGGACTTTTTTTAAAAGTTTAAAAAGTGGAAATTGAATTTTGTAAGCAAACAAAAGGGTACATACATATGTGTGTGTGTGTGTGTGTGTGTGTGTGTGCGCGCCTTAAACACTACAAGTTGTCTTGCATTTGTGTTAGTGCGTGTTTGAGACAGCGTCTCGTCCATGTTTTCCACTAAATTAATTAATTAAGTCCATCCCTTTGATAATTAATTATTGATGTGATTAATTAAAATTTAAAAGTCACTCCTTATTAGCTGTCACGAGAGTGCATTAATAAATTATTTAACTATTTTTCTATTTGTAGTACAATTAGGTGAAGGTTATTGCATGGATCCATATGGCCGTCCTATTCATGGTATTCATTATATTATTGATTACTTCCTCTATCATAAAAAATGGATTAAATATATTTTTTGTCCCTGTAAAGTGTAAAATAGGTAACTTTTTTGTCCCTGTAAAAATATTTTCCTATTAAGTCATCATTACAAAAAATTTTATTTTTAAAATAGTTCTTAAAATAACCTATTTTACAAGGACCAAAAATATATTTAACCCAAAAAAATCTCATGTTTCTTTTTTATCCATCTTAAAATAAATTTCTCATCATCTTTCTTTTTCACCCGTCTTAGAATAAATTTCTAATCTTTCATAAATAAAAAAAGGTTTGGTGGCTTACTGAACTTTTATATCTTCTTTACGTATTTTATTTACACACATTTTCACTCTTTAACAATTTTTTTTTAAATTTTTTGAAAGAGTATAATAATGGAATTCTTCGTTCTCAAAATCTACTTTGCTCTCTTAGCTTTGTCCTGAAAAGAGTTTTACATTAGTTACCAACATGATATTTTAATCGTTTCAAAAAAACAATAAAAAACATGATATTTTAATCATTAATAATTACTCCGTATATTTGGAAATAAATAAATAAATACCGAGTTATACAGAACGTAATTTTGAGATGATATGGCAAGGCATTGCTTGTCTAGCTAAAGGCCTAAATGTCAACTAATATCACTAGTGATGCACCATTTTTTTGGGAGCCCATTTAACAACGAATTTTTGACCGGAGTTTAGCGCCACGTGGAGGAAGCTCAAGAATGATGAGTTAGTTCCTTAATTGGTTGCAATATTTCGAAATAAGTGTAAATAGGATCTCTATTAAAATTATTTCATTTAAAAATTCTTAGATAAATAAAAAGTAAAAATTATACCATTTAAAAGTACATCAAAAATTTTACTCCTTCCTTCCCAATTTAAATCGTCTGTTTTGACTTTTGGGCATATTTAAAGAAAATAAAAAAATAGAGTTGATTTTCCAAAATTGTCATTACTTTTTAGAAGGGGTGATGATGAATGAGAAGATAAGGTGAAGAAGAGTGACTTATTTTAGGGGTAGTTTAGGTATTTTATTTTTAAAAGTTTACGAAAACAACTAACATGCAACTTATTTTGGGCCGGAGAAAAAAGGCAAACAGACAATTTAAAATGGGACGGAGGGAGTATAAAATAAGGCGCGACAAGAGCATTTTATTTTATCAAATAGTCAACGAAAATGAGTAAATAAACAAAAGTTATCGAGAAGCCGAAAGAGTAGATGTGACATTCTTTTTGAGACGGAGGCAGTATTACTTTTTCTATTGGAATCAAATCATACCAGATCAAAAATAATTTTAGGTATAACTACATTCATATCGGATCATTCATATCAGATGAAGAGAATATATATGGCCTCAGTGAACCGCTAATCCGCTCGGATCAGAATGAGTAGTGATGAGGGGCCCTAGTTATGGTCATGAAACTATAATCCCAAAATAGCTTATAGAAAAGTAAAATATATCATTGGTACATACAAAAACTTCATGCATAGCCTAATCATTTTTTCCGCTATTATTATCTCCAGTCAAACCTAAATTTACCTCTTTGATAATCAGCTTTCAATCTCGTGACTTACGCTACCCTACTCGCGAGACAATAAATACAAGCATCCAAACTATGCGAGCCACGTAACTACATTAGAAAAAAAATGTACTACAACGTACGGAGTATTGTAAGTATACTCATTCATTAGAAAAAGAAGGAACATGCACGTAACAAGGAACATATACAGTATAATTTTAGTCTGATTCTTATACAAGTCGTTCTTCATGTACTCGGTGGATAAAGAGCTATCACACTAGATAAAACTTCAATGTTCTTATTAATTGGCCTTAGGAATGAGTGAATGATCCAATAATAGGTAGTGTAGTACTTATATGCCATATGTGTGTAAGTCTTTGTGTCCTATGCGAAAGGTTTATTATTAGTATTAAGACAGTGTGTCCTACAAATTCAACAACGCACTAATCAACGCTTCGGCATATGCTGTCTTTGGGTTCAAGGGTCTGTCGTCCAACTCGAATAATATGTTCCCCGAGTATGTATCCATTTTTTACTGCTTTTTGGCAAAATTTATAAATTTTAACTTCAAATTAAATAAAAATTATATTAGATATTGATATAAAAATTATTTTTATTAGATTTATTATATAAAATATATCCAAAATATTCTTTTATCTAATTAATATAATATACAATATATTTTTTAATTATTTAATTAAAGGTTGAAAACGGTTGTCAGAAAAAAGTTAAAATCAGACAAATATTCAGAGACGGAGGTAATATTTTGAAAGAAGTGAATTAAGGGCTCTCTTCAACCCATTTATTAGGATAAAAAAACTTGCATCACCCGAAAATCACATGGGAAACAAAATTAAGTAAATTATGAGTAAAACAGTATGATGTGAAAATGGAACAATTCTCTGGGACACTTAAGTATAGACTACAATATTCCATTCACGACAAATGAACTTAAAGGTGATACAATAAAAATTTAAGAGCAACAAATTCAATCAAATTAAATTCTTGGAATATTAAAAAAAAATCTTTCTTAGGCCATGATTGAATTTCTTGACATGCACAAATATCAGCCATGCACCAATATAATGCACCTTTGGCCGATCTATATAGGGAAGAATGGGGTACTTGCCCCCAACAAATTTGAAAGGATGACAAAAGTAAGTGAAAATAGAGATAATAATCATAATATGGTACTTTTTATAAGGTTGTTATGAGGTTTTTATTTTAAGAAACCCAAAACTTGAAAAGTGGGGAGGATTTATTTTTGAGACGTCGTGAATATAAAAAAAACTAGGAGTGAGCAAAAAAGGGGCCGAACTAACATGGTATGATATAGGACCGTGAATTTAACTAAACCTTTTTAGTGTTTAAAAAAAACAATGAATAAAATAAATAGATATTTACATTATATTTTTTGTTTTGTTGCTTTCAATATTGCTATTTTATATTCCGTATTATATTATTATATAAATCAATAAATAAATAAATAGATATTTACATATAAACGAGATAAACAGGACGAAAAGGGTAAACTAGTTAGGTGTCTCGGTCCTATCATATTTTAAAATGGTTCGAAATAGATTGGAGACAAAATTTTATCATCCCAAACGGAACGAAACATTATAGGGACGGGATCGAAATATTTTTTGTTTTGTTGCTCTTAGATTCGCTTGATGATAAATAGGAGAGACATTATGGGTCATCCATCATCTCAACTTAAACTAATCCTTTGTTTTTTCAATTTTTATTTGTTTACTTCCCATATTTCTCGTAAGACTCTTTTTTTCTCCCAAGAGATGATATACTCCCTCTGTCCCAAAAAGTGTGTTACGTTTAGAAAAAACTGTGTCCCGTAAAGTTCGTTACATTTCTATTAAAAAACCACTTTTATCCCTTACTTTTTCATACCCTACCTATCACATCATACCTTTTTTCTAATAATCTACCTATCACATCCTACTTTTACCCATCACATCAAGGGTATTTTTGGAAAGTCAATACCAAAATATCCCTCCCTTAATTTCCCAAAAAGTCAAACCGTCTCATTCTTTTTGGGACGGAGGGAGTATTTATCACTGTAAAGTAGATATGATTTTGTACGAAACAAAAAAATTAAAACGGAAGTAATAATTAATTACGAAGTACATTAATTTTATTGCATTGTACTCATCAATATATATATTACTACCTTCGTCCCATTGTCTATGTCCACTTTTGACTTTTGGAACTGTTCATCTAAGCACTTTGACTCATCAAATTCTCTTAATGTGTAAGCCTATAAATAGTCATGTGTGATCTTGTTTGATTCGTCTTAACATATAGATTATTAATATATAATTTCTATAATTTTTTAACATACAAATTACAAGAGAAAATGAATTAAAGAAGTGCATTGGATGATGTGTCAAAAGGTAAGTGGACAAAGACAGTGGGACGGAGGGAGTAATACAGTAGAAAAAAAGTTAAGTCTGGAAAATCTTTATTTTGACATCACTTTTTAGTTTTCACCATATTTTTCTTACCCACGGATAATAATGTTAGATGTGGAATATAATGTGTTTATGAAGGTGGGGTTAGAAATTGAGTGAAAATTAGGGTACACTTAACATTATTGGTGGAAAAATGGGTGGGAGACGTCTTGCATTGGATTCTTCATGTTTGAGGATCGATCAATTGTATAATAATTACGTCATTATGGTAAGGAAACTAATTCAACGGGGAAGACAAACTTCTCACTAAACTTACTTCTAATAATTCAACGCTTTTTTTAAAGCCAAATAATTCAACGCTTTAGTGTGCGTCATACACTGTGCTATACTTTACTGCTTCCCAAAAAAGAAAAGAAAATTACTCCATTTTGCCCAACTTGAAATGACTATTTTACCACTACACCAAGACGCTTTCATAACAATGCGACTTTCTTTAGAATTTTGATAGATAAAAAATGAAAAAGTGTAAATTTTACTCCTTTTGGCCATTAAAATCTTTAATGTTGAACTTTTTTTTATTAAATAATGACACTTTCTGACAATAAATTAAACATAATTTAAATAAATAACTAATACTCCTTCCATCACAAAAAGATTTACACGTCTCAAAAAAAATGTGTCCCACAATCTCCTACCCATCTCTATTAAAAAACCACTTTTGCCTCTTACTTTTTCAAACCCTACCTATCATATCATACCTTTTTCCTAATAATTTACACATCACATCCTACTTTTACCCATCACATCAAGGATATTATTGAAAAGTCAACACAAAATTATCCCCCTTAATTTCAACTTTAGTCAAAACGTGTAAATCTTTTTGGAACGGAGGTAGTAAAAAACGTTAATATATCAAAACTATATCATAATATGAACCTAATTATACAAAAATATATTAAAATTAAATATATTTTTTTCAAAATTTATGTTAAAAGAGTGTTACCCTCCAACATTGATGATGACATTTCAATAAAATGGATTTTTCTTTTTTTCTGATAAAAAAATTGGAAAATGGAGTATAAAGTCATAAACCCTTTTGGGTAATAGAAAGTCTCCACTAGCTCCACACTACCTCTTCTTCTTCTCCTTCTTCTTTCTTCCAAACAAATCTCTTCTCTGCTAAAATAAAATGTTTCTTTAATTCATCTGATACCCACACATTGTCTCCGTCGCTCTCTCTCGCTCGCAGTCCACTAAAATGCTGCCGGATTTCCGATTTCCGCCACCACTTGCCTACTTCCCCGCCGCCACACCGCCGCCTTCCACCCACCACCGGCGCCACCACCTTCACTCCACCATCGCACCGCCCGCCGCAGCTGCCGCCTTGGCATTAGCCTTCTTCTTCCTCTTCGCCTTCGCATACCGGAAATTATCCCGCAAGAGGACGGTGCCCGCAGATCTGAAGTCTCCCCTGCCTCCCCCGCCGCATCAGTTCTCCTACTCCCTCCTCCGCCGCGCCACTGACTCCTTCTCCGCCTCCAACCGCCTCGGCCAGGGCGGTTTTGGGTCCGTCTATAAAGGCCTCCTCCCCTCCGGCCAGGAGATCGCCGTGAAAATCATGGAAGCTTCCGGATCCCTCCAGGGCGAGAGAGAATTCCAGAACGAACTCTCCCTGGCTTCCCGGATCGACCCGGCCTGCTGCCCCCACATCGTCTCCATTCTCGGCTTCTCCTCCGACGCGAAGATCGGGAAGAAGAGGCTCATTCTGGTGTACGAATTTATGCAAAATGGGAGCTTACAGGACGCCCTAATGGACAAAAAGTGTCCCGAGCTGATGCCATGGCAGAAGAGACTTTCAATTTTGGTATCCATAGCTAAGGGCATTGAGTACCTTCACCACTCCTGCGATCCCCCGATCGTTCACGGCGACATCAAGCCCTCAAATGTGCTGTTGGGTCACAATTTCGATGCCAAAATCGCCGATTTCGGACTGTCCCAATCCATGAGCATAGACAACGAAGGTGGGGATGAAAATCTAGGGTTTGCAAACCCAGAAGAACAGAACGGGTCGATTCTTGAAGGGAACGTGACCGCAATTTTGGAGGAGGATGTGACCCAATCCCCAGAGAGTTGTTGCATCGAGATTTTGGATGACGCAGTGGACCCCCCATTGTCCGAATCGGAAGGCGTTCTCGATGGGGTTAGTGTGGGTAGTTCGTTGAGGAGAGATTGGTGGTGGAAGCAAGAGAACCCCAATGGGGGTTCCGAATCGGGGAGAGTGAAGGACTACGTGATGGAATGGATCGGTGGCGAAATCAAGAAAGAGAGGCCTAAGAAAGATTTGACAGGGATCGATCAACCAGAGGATGATGATGATGATCAGAAGAAGAAGAAGAAGCGCCAGAATGTGAAGCTCAGTAAGCCAAGAAAGAGCCGGAAGCCGCGGGAGTGGTGGAAGGAGGAGTTTTGCGAGGAACTAACGAAGAAGAAGAAGAAGAAGAAGAAACGGGGCGCGTCCCACGGGGGAGAAACGTGGTGGCAAAGGGGGGAGGAGGAGGGGAGGAAGAAGAAGAGGAAGAGCAAGGGGAGCATTGATTGGTGGATAGACAATCTAAGTGGAGAGTTTGGTGGTGGTGGTGGTGGTGGTAGGAGGAGTAGCCAAGACGTCACGAATGACGGGTTTGTCCCCAAGAGCGGGGGCGTGACGAGCACCCCGAGCATGAGGGGGACGGTATGTTACATCGCGCCCGAGTACGGAGGTGGCGGTGGGACCCTCTCCCGAAAATGCGACGTGTATAGCTTCGGCGTGCTACTACTCGTTCTAGTCTCGGGGAGGAGACCGCTCCAAGTAACTGCTTCTCCGATGAAGGAGTTCGAGAGGGCGAACCTCGTGTCGTGGGCCCGACACCTCGCTCAGAGCGGGAAGCTCTTGGATCTTGTGGATCCCAATGTGGAGTCATTGGATCAAGAACAAGCGTTGCTCTGCATCACGATCGCGCTGCTTTGCTTGCAGCGCTCGCCGGACAAGCGTCCGACCATGAGAGAGATCGTGGGGATGCTTTGCGGCGAATCGAATCCGCCGCCGTTGCCCTTTGAGTTCTCCCCATCACCACCTTCAAGTTTCCTTTTCAAGTCTAGGAGAATCCCTAGGTGAGGCCATCACATTTGGAGCATAGACACTACTAGTATAGCAATGTATCATCTTGTAGAGAAGATCTTAGAAGAAACAACGTCGTCGTCGATGAACGACCGTGTGGGGTCCCACTCCCACAAGTGGGACCCCTCCCGTAAGGCGGTTTTCGGAGACAAAAAACACAGAGAGACTTGTTTCCGAAAATGCCCTTGGTCAAAAAAAGGCATGATCATATGAGTTGTATTCCTCTTGTTCATAGTTTTGAATTATTTTTCCCACTCATATTACTGTGGTCATTGAAAAAGCTAGCTAGTGATGAAAGCTTTTGGGGATTCATTGACTTTTGATCATTTATTTATTTATGTATTGGTTTCATTTTAGGAAGGAAAGGAATCCCATGTGTATAATAGAGGGTGAGACAGATTCATTCATTCATGTGACTTTTTAAAAGGTGGATTTCACAAGAAATCCACTCTATTGCACAGTGTGTTGGATAGCAATGGCCTCTTGCTTTCAAAACTTTATGATAGGTCCTAGCCCTTGAGGCTATAAGGTAGGAGAAGAAAGGTAGGTAGTGTGGGTAGTTCGTTGAGGACCCACACTAACCACAATGCAGGTCCTAACCCTTTGATAAAATAATATATTTATGTCACCTTTTTTTAATAAAATTTTTGATATAATTTTAAAATATATAATTTTTTTTAAATTTTACACCAAAATCAACTAAATCCGCATAAAAGTGCGAGTGATTCACAAATAAATGTATTTATTCATAATATAAGAGTGTGTGTGTGGGTGGGGGGGCAGTTATGTTCGTGGACACCAAAAAGCTCGCATCATTTTGATCTCATGTATCACACATATACACCAATAATAATAATGATTTTTATGTGTGTGAACATAAAGGACTATTATCTTTATGTCTCTGTGATACACGAGGTCAACATAGTGTCCACAAAGTCAATTTTGGTGTCATATAACTTTTTTAGGTTAAAAAAGTGTTGGCCACAAAGTCATAAATTGTATTATTGTACTCTGCGTGTGTGAGAGCTTTTGAGATATGGTTGTGAAACGAATGAATAATTTTGATTCGATTCATGATTCGTATTCAAAATCAATTATTCATTCGTATTCGAAAAAATGAATACGAATAAGAATATAAATATTTATTAGAATTCGAAAGAAAACTAATACAAATACGAATGTATATATATATTCGATTCGATAGGTTAACAAACATATTCGAAGATAAATATAAAAATTTATAACCAATATAATGCTTCATAATATGTACAAAGTATAATACTTCGTATATGTCACCCTGATTTCCTTGATACTCCGTTTGATCACAAGAGTTTGTTGAACCATTTTTTTTCCCTTAAGATCATATGTACTTGTCCATGATTTAAAACCATTGCTCTTCAAAGTGTGCTTTAGACAAAGAAGATTGCCAAATGCAGATAGAACATATGCCTAAGAGATGGAAACATATATAGTGTGGAGATGGAGCCTAAGAGATCGGTGATAATGGGCACTTGAATTTTTCCGTCCATTATTGCTTAAAGCCACGTACGAAATAGCCACAATAGCATCACCAAATAGGAGAGTGAATGACTTATTCTTTTTTTTCTTTTCTTTTATATGTTTGTAGCTTTTATTTTATTTCCAAAATAAAAAATTGAATAATAAAATAAAGAAAATTAATATGCATTCATATGTCATCAAACAAAGTGAGAAGTTGCTTTCAAAAAAAGTGAGAAGTTTAATTTGAGTTGGATGGAGTAACTGTTAATTTTTTTAATTTCCTTTATTTTTTATTCTAGACCAAATTTTGAATTTTTTGAAAACCTTATTAAAACGAAATTTCAAAAACAAGTTTTAAAATAAACTTTTTGAAAGTAAAGAGAAATAATGAGACAGAAAAAGAGAGTAAGCAAATTTTTTAAAAAATAAAAAATCCAAACAAAGGATATGCTTTAATTTGTCCTTTGTGTAAAAGAAACAAGAGCAAAATAAAGAATACATTGCCCTTTAATTTCTTTGATTAATATTAGAAGTATATAAATAGTAACGAATAAATGAAGTTATATTATGTAAAATATATACTCCTATGGTTTAAATTTGAAAGGGTAGAGTTAATTTTGCAAATAGAAGATCTGTATAAGAAAAAAGATTTTCTTCTTTGGCTTAAGTGGC
Organism: Cuscuta australis; assembly: GCA_003260385.1. Taxonomy (NCBI): domain Eukaryota; kingdom Viridiplantae; phylum Streptophyta; class Magnoliopsida; order Solanales; family Convolvulaceae; genus Cuscuta; species Cuscuta australis. Next base: position 4,102,618 of record NQVE01000015.1, on the reverse strand, counting down.
AAGAAGCTGATGCTCCAAAACTTATGAAAAAGCTCACTCGGATTCAATATTTCAATTATATGAAAAAATACTTAGTTGTTCATATTTTAAAAAATACTACCTCCGCCCCACTGTTTTTGTCCACTTTTGACTTTTGGAACTGTTCATCTAAGCACTTTGACTCATCAAATTCTCTCAATGTGTATAGTCATGTGTGATTTTGTTTGATTTGTCTTAACATATAAATTATTAATATATAATTTTATAATTTTTTAATATACAAATTACAAGATAAAATGTATTAAAGAAGTGCATTGAATGGTGTGCCAAAAGGTAAGTGGACATAGACGGTGGGACGAAGGGAGTAATATTTTTAAAAAATTAAAAAAATTATTTTTGAAAGACTTAGTTGAGGCATAAAAAAGATGAACCAATTTATTTAAACCTCATTCCATATTTCTATCATATCTTCGTTATTCATCTACGCTATTCTTTTTAAAAAAATTCAAGGGCAAATGTAGAAGAAAATTCTTGGGTATGGGGAGTAACTTGCTATATCGATGAATTTCATTGTCTTATACTCCCTCCGTTCCACGAAACCCTACCGGTTTTGACTTTAGGGAAAAATAAGGAAAGTGTAATTTTGATTGACTTTCCAATTTTGCCCCTGATGTGATGGGAAAAAGTAAGATGTGATAGTTTGGTTATTAGTTAAAAAGTATGATATGATAGGTATGGTATGAAAAAGTGAGGGTAAAAGTAGTTTTTTAATAGAAAGTAGAATTGTTTTGTAGAAAGCAAAAAAACAAAAAAAAAGGGTTTTGTGGAATTCCTGTCATTTTATTTTACTTGTAATGACCCATACATGGATCATCCATTAAAAAAGGTTGCATGAACAAATTGGGTAAAATTGCTAAAAGAACAAAAAGAAACCAAAACATCCATTTAGCCATGCATGAGAAAGCATCTTTCCTTGTTTCATAGCAAAAATATTAAAATTGAAATAAATATATGGGAGTTGGGAACTCCTGTCATTTTCTTCCAATACCAAAAATATTAAAATTGAAATAAACTGGGAAAAAATGTCTATGAATATAGCTCGAGCCTAATACTAGTATCTTTTTCAATAAGGGGTGGTTAGTTTTTATATTTGCCCAAAATTTGTTTACTAAATGTAGTAGATGAATTCCTTATTTCCTTTTTAAATTTAATGTCTATTAATGACAATATGCACGTGTATAATGGGCAATTACAGGCGTGTTTGGTCGACCCAAATTACAAAATAAAAGTGTAAGTGAAGGGGTCCAATAATATATATAAGAGATGCTTATGCAAAATCACTAAGCTCATTTTCATAATTGCTGGTTATCTCTAATAATATTAGTATTTTAGTACTAAACTCCCTCTTTCTTGACAGTAATTCTTCTAAGCTTGTTTCTTAACTCTTCCCTTCTGTTAGCTTCTTCCTAGCTACAACACATGGCTACTGCAATACTATGGAGTTTTTTCTTTGATATCACTATTTGCAGTGACATCACAATCTATTTCTATCATGTCTGAGTTTACTATGTTTCATCGTCACTCTGACGAGGTCATCGCTGTACTGGGCAACAAAGGGTTGCCTAAACAAGGTACTGTGGAGTACTACTCCGCCTCGAGAGCCCGTGACCAACACCGCCGCCGCCAGCTCCATACAAAGCACAATTTGCCAGCGATGACATTTGCGGGAGGGGATGTCAACACACAAATATATCATTTGGGAATGTAAGTATGTGGCTAAGAAAAAAAATGTTTGCTTTATATTGAGAACTAATATCTTAAAATATTACATGAATTATGTTAGTGACTACTATCTTAGTGTTTCAATATTTACTACATACCTAGTATTTGACACTCATATTTTCATGAAATTGAACTCAACTCTTAGCTGCTTCAAATGTGGCTTACCATCATTTCCGATGTTCTTTCAAAAAAACTTGTATTAGTAGAGTAATTTGTACACCACACACACCTTAGAACAAATCACCCATCTATCCACATTTTCAAACACATCTACAAAAAAAAAAAAGCAGAGTTTGTTATTCGAACAATGAGATAACTATCAAGGAAACAAAGAAAAACAAAAGTTCAATGTATGGTAGCAGTAATCTATTTCACTATGCCACAAGCCCACAACCATGTATAATAACTCTGTTGTCACATCCTTTTTAGGTTGCATTATGCCGAAATACGTGTAGGGACTCCTCCAGTATCATTTATGGTCGCACTTGACACCGGAAGTGTCATATCCTGGTTACCATGTGGTTGTGTGGACTGCGCACACTCCTTTGAGACAGATTCAGGCCAAGTAAAAGTTCTATTTCTAATTATATTTCTTAACCATATTAAAAGTCTATCTCTAATTATATTTCTAATTAGTTGCGTTAAATTCTTTTTTTTTGTGGGAAATGGGACTATTGACAACATTTGTCACTTTACCCTTGAAACAGATAAGAAATCTCAATTCTTACAAACCTGGGTCATCATCCACGAGTGCAAATATTTCTTGTGACAGTCCACAATGTTGGCCCAAGATGCAATGCACCCTTGAAGCTCGCACGGCATGCCCCTATGAAGTTAATTATCTAACAGTTGACACTTCAACTAAGGGATATTTAGTTAAAGATGTGTGGCACTTGGAATCATATGACGATGAACGTCAAGCCATTGATGCCCCAATTATATTTGGGTGCGTATCAGTTCTGAATATAAATAGAAATGTCTAATGTTTCAGATGTACAAATGCAAATGAATGATGTGACCAATTAATCTCTAATTTTCTTGCATCTTAATTAGGTGCGGAACCGTTGAAACGGGCACTAATTTGCAAGGCGGTACAATCAATGGCTTGCTTGGCCTTGGCCTAGCATACAATCAACCATTGGATGTGCCAGGGATTTTAGCGTCTCAAGGGTTGGTGCCCAATGCGTTCTCTTTATGCTTTGCCTCTAATGGAAGTGGCAGGATAGCATTTGGAGATAAGGGTGACACAGACCAGATGAAAACACCACTGGAAATTATACAGGACAAGTGAGTGTAATTTTATGAATAACGTGTGTTTGCTAAGCCAAAGAAAATCAGAAGTGTTATTAAACTGTAACGACGTTTTCTTTTTTTGCTCTATACAGCGATGGTTATAACATTCGGATACAGCAAATAGCTATTGAAAATGTTGTAACCAATGTTGACTTCATAGCTACGGTTGATTCTGGTACCTCTCTTACATACCTAAATGAAGAGGCATACGCCATTATAACAGAAAATGTGAGTTGGCCACTTACTTGACTTTTAATTAAAGAGATGTATACATTTCTATTAAATGTGAGGACTAAAACGCTTTTAATATCTTTGCAGTTTAACTCTCATGTTAAAGGACCACGCATTGGTCATAACCCTGAAGATGCTTTTGAATATTGTTATATTATAAGAAGGTGAGTTGAATGAAAGTGGAGAAACAGGATGTCATCTAGCTAACTATACATTAAGACTTTGTAAAAATTGGACAATTCATTTATTTTACTTCTTTGTCACAGAAATCATACTACAAATTGGGATCCTTCTTTGACCCTAAAAATGAGAGGAGGGACAGATTATCATGTTAAATTTCCCACTCTCGCAATGCCTTCACTGGTAAGCTAGATTCTTACATTTCCCCGAACTGTTTTTTTCATTATTTAAAATACTAACATTTTTTGTAACACATTTAGATTCAGACGGAAGAACAAGCTTATTGTTTAGCCATTATTAAAAACAAGGAGTTGGGAGTCAACCTTATTGGGCGTAAGTAATTGATTAAAACATTAACGGCACTTAAATATGTCACGAAATTCTATTACTCAAAATTTGAATGTTTAGCTTTGCATTAAGAACTACCTCTGAATTCATGCATGCATGCTAATTCCTTGAACAATGATCGATTCTTCTCAGAGAATTTCATGGTTGGCTATCGCCTTGTGTTTGATCGCGAAGAGTCAATTATGGGCTGGAAACCATCAAACTGTGAGTATACATTTCTCCTCATCCTCAAATCCTAAAGTCTGTATAAATTCTGAAATCCAAACAGCCCTTTCATCAGTTGACAATTTAGTTTAAGTTTTGAGATTTTATATTTCAATTCTCAGGTACAGCTAAAGAAGCAAACACAAGAAGAGCCTCGAGCAATAATGCAGCATTAGAAAGCATGGCAGAAAGATTGGCTTTCATTTTAGTTTCCTTTTTGACATATTCTGTTGCAAATATATACTCCATTATGTAACCTAAATGGGGATTAATGGACCATGTATATCCAGTATTGTTGAACATACATACCTTATTATACAGTTGATATCAATTTGACCATCCACGAATTCAGAATCATCAGAGCATTTGATCTGTTAGGAGTAACAACAAATAAGACTTTCTGAATCAACTACAATCAGAAAATCAGTAAATATATGCTCACCCAGATCAGTAAAAAATAAGCATGCTCACCCAAAGAAATAAATGAAAATTTGGGTTGCAAATGCAGAAATTGAGTTTTTTCAGTGGTTTCAAAGACTGAATCCGAATTAACCAACCAACATTTTGGTAACAGATAACTCTTTGATGTATGTACCTTTTCTATCTCGATCCGATTCCTCTTTTTGTTGAAATTGGCTCTGAAAGAAAGAAAGGGTTCGTATATCATTGGCCAGTTTGAAACCCTAGGCCAGTATCGGAAGATGAAGCAGGTTACTATTATACAGACTGAACACCTTTTATATGAATTGATCAGACATTTGACTCTGAATAGTTAAGCAATATACTAGCTCTTAATGGTTCAGACTTCTTACTGGTTCAGCACTTACCTATTTAGAAGTTGCCAAACAGCCCTTCAATCTGAGGATTCAGTATGGGAGGATGAAGAAGGTTGCAGATTCAATTTTGACCCCGTTATTTAAAAAGACACTACCATTTTATTTCATAATGAACTAGGTTATCCGTAAATAGTAACCGTATTAAACAAATATGTAAAAATAAGTATTATGTTTTTCAAAATGAGAATTTAGTTATCTATGAATGTGTATTTTTTAAGTGAACACTTATGTCTGCGCAAAATTGAATGCTACCTTAGCTCAAAATGAATATTATCGTCAAATTATTTTTAACTGACTTAAAAAAGATATTAACATATATTTGTATATAATAATATTATATATCCAAATTTATAATATATCACCTCAAATACAACACGGATGAATTCTTTTTTAACCAAAATTAAAATTTTCTAATGTATTTATTTGGATGATCATTAAAGTGAACAACGTTTAACACTTCAGTTCTTTCGATATTTTCTATGGAGAACTCCCTAGACAGAAATTAAAAAAAATATTAAAAATACCAAAATAGAAGTCATATTGTCATAGGTCTTTTAAGACTAAAATAAGAATTTTCACTGTCATTGATATATTGTCACACTCGTCACATTATCACATTGTATGTAACTATCAATTATCAACGCCAAACTATCATCCGTCTCATGAGAAGAGTGGATGAAGTGGTGAATATGCATTTGGCTATAGGAAGAGGTACACCAAAGAGGACTTGACAATCATTAATCAAGGGAGACCTCCAAGTGAACAATTATCTCACAAGAGATATGACACACAATAGAGCGCAATTAAGTCATTTGATCCATATGGTCGACCCCCTAGTGAGATAAGGTTTTTTTGTTGTTGTTCGTTGTAGTATAATTAACTACCTAACAAATTTAATATCAATATATATTAATTTTGATACGTAGTTTTGAAATACCCCCCGGTTCCTTAAAAGAGTCTGGTTTCATGGCCACTGAATTCTAATGGCCACGGAAGCCACTGCCCCGAGCTCCGTTCATAAAATTGATAATTCTACCCCTAACCCCCCGGTAAACCCCTCCGCCAAGTCCCGACCCAAACTATTCACCCCACCTACGTCAATTGCACCTCGTAAGTATAATTGACTTTAAAGTCAAAAATTTTGACTTTATACTTATGAGGTGCAATTGACGTAGGTGGCTTCCATGGTCACTGGAATCTAATGGCCATGGAACCGGGTTCTCCTTAAAATCCTTTGTCTTTTATTTTTTTTTCAATTTCCTAAGACACTTCATTTTTCTATTAAAAAATCACTTTTACTCCTATTTTTTCATATCCTACCTATCACATCATACTTTTTCACTAATAACCAAACTATCATATCTTACTTTTACCTATCACATCAGGAGCAAAATTGGAAAGTCAACCAAAATTACATTTTTCTTAATTTGGCTAAAAGTCAAAACATGAACCTTTTTAGGGAATGGAGGGAATATTATACTCCCTCTGTCCCATTCTAAATTTCATGTTTGTCTTTTTACCTCCGTCCCAAAATAAGTTGTCTCTTACTTGTTATCGTAAATTTTTAAGAGTAAAATACTTAAACTACTCCTAAAATAAGTTACTCTTCTTCATCTTATCTTCTCATTTATCGCCACCCCTTCCAAAAAGTAATGCCAATTTCGAAAAATCAACTCTACTTTTTCTTTTCCTTAAATATGCTCAAAAGTCAAAATAGGTAATTTAAAAATGGAGGGAATATCATTTTTTAAATTCATGTGTATATATAAAAAGAGACATTAATGTTCACAATAATATTGTATTAGATATTGTGAAAGGTCTAGTCAAAAGAAAAAATATGTGGCGATGGAGTGCTTTTTAGCTTTTACAAATTTTTATATTCAAATTTTATACAAATGTGGTAATGTGGATATAAAGAAAAATGGCAGGGATAAAGGTGTACCCCATTTGTCCCACACCCCCTCCTTGTCCACAGTCCACATAATTGGACAAGAAATTTTTTAAAAAATAAGAATTAAATAAAAATGAATGGTGAAGAAGAGGGTGATGTACATTTGGGATATATTTTGGTGTACCTCTACCATTGCTCATGGAGTATACTTATTCCGATATCAATATATCATTCACCCTTTATTATTTTAATTTAATTAATGTTAATATATGATGAGAAGAGTACATTAAAATAAAAAGAACATTTGTTTATTATGTGTGTGGATTTCTTAATATAGTTGTACTGTGGATGATGTGATGATCTCCTCATCATCATCATGAGAAAAATGCACAGCAACAAAAGAAGGGGCCAGTGGGACCCGCGAACGAAACACATCTCCCATCGCCGCGTAATATCCCGGCCTTCTTGCAGTTCACTGTGCACTCCGCATCGCTGCGACACGGCGGTTTCGTTTCTGGCAAACAATGTGGCTCTATTGGATGGACCATATAACACTTGTTCTTCATTATTATTGTTGTTGTTTCCTTCCCCATTCACCTTCATCATTCTTACTTGGCCTTTCATTCATATACAGACAATACATAAATACATTGTTGAAAATATCAACAAAATTATTAGGCATCATATAATTATCAATATTTATAGACTTATAGTACGACGAGAAGATACACTAGAAAAAACTTGCTGAATGATGATGGAAATATTCCGTTGCTACCCCTTTCAATTCCGCAGGGAATTGAATTGGGTTGGGCGACGGAATTGGCAATAGTACCCAATCCATTGTCATATTTTCGTTAGTAATAAATATGATGACGGATTTTAAATCTATCGTTATTGGCGACGGAAACAGCAATGTTTATAGACGAAGGGCTTGACACTACCCCCCCCCCCAATTAGAGTGTCGGAATTGGCGACCGACGAAGGAGGGAGCATTGTGACTAGTATTTACGATCAAAAGATTTTATAAATTATTAGTAAAAAAGGTATAGATAGACGGGTGTCTATAATATACTCGATAATAATAAAAGATGCGTACTAATAACTCACCAGATAGTAAAACTATCATCGTAAAGCAACATAGTATAACCAGAGAAGTGCGTTCATTATTGAGCATTTTTTATGCTCTTCTTTCTTTTTTCTTCTAGTTTATCACTACTTGTTTTTTTCGAGATCTTACTATCAATTTGATTTCATATATAGATGCACAATATATATATATATATATATATATATATATATATATATATATATATATATATATATATATTATATATATATATATATATATATATATATATATATATATATATATATATATATATATATATATATATATATATATATATATATATATATATATATATATATATATATGATACAATTTGATAATAACTTGTCTTATTGAATATTGAGAGATATGGCCCTATATATAGGGAATACAAGAGTAATCAAAGTACAAGTAAGAAAGGAAAGAATAATCCTAGTAGGAAAGGAAAGAAGTATCCTAATTTAATTATACTTCCTAATATCCCCCCGCAAGCTGATCAACGGAGACGAGGGGCAGCTTGGAACATAAGTACTCAAAAGGAACTGGCGGAAGCGGTTTGGTAAGAATGTCTGCTAGCTGCTCTGAGGAGGAAACATGATGTGGAGTCATAGTGCCTGCCATAACCTCATCTCGTACAAAGTGACAGTTTGTGCCCACATGCTTCATGCGATCATGAAGAACCGGATTTTTGGTGACACAGATAGTCGACTCATTGTCACAGTATAACTTCGGTTTGGACGGAGGAATACCAGTGCATCAGTGATATATCGAAGCCACATAGCTTTTGCAACCCCTGCAGCCATAGCTCGATATTCAGCTTCAGTGGATGATCTAGAAACACGAGTCTGCTTTTTCGTGCACCAAGAGATGATATTAGGACCGAGTAGGAGTATGTAGCCCGTGGTAGACTTGCGATCATCTTTATCATTGGCCCAGTCAGAGTAGACAGATATGTCGAATCCCCCCTTGCGAAAAAGAAGACCATGATTCAAAGTGCCTTTGAGATAGTGCAGAACGCGTTGCAAGGCATGATAGTCCTGCTCAGTGGAGTTGTGCATAGTCTGAGACACTCGATTAACAGCATACTGAATGTCTGAACGAGTGACAACCAAGTAATGTAAACCGCCAACAATGCTCCGAAAATGAGAAATATCCTTGAAAGGCAACAAAGGCTTGGTGATAGGTCTCGTAGCCATAGGAGTAATAGCCGGATGACAGTCGGACATCCTAGCTCGGCGTAGAAGATCACGGGCATATTTGGATTGATGGAGAAGTATAGAATCTTGCGTGCGCTGAACCTCAATGCCAAGGAAGTAATGAAGAGGTCCAAGTTCTTTGAGCTTGAAGTCACGGTGCATGGCCTGAGTAACTTCTGAGATGAGAGTAGAAGAGCTGCCAGTGAGAACAATATCATCAACATAGACAAGGACAACAATTGTCCCACGAGAGCAGTGTCTGGTGAACAAGCTGGTATCATGAATGCAGCACTTGAATCCAAGGCCGTGCAAAAAAGAGGAGAGGCGTGTGTACCATGCACGGGGTGCCTGTTTGAGACCATATAATGATTTGCGGAGCTTGCAAACATAGTGAGGATGAGTGGGATTTATGTACCCCGGGGGTTGCTCCATATAAATTTCCTTGTCCACTATACCGTGAAGAAAGGCATTGCTAACATCTAGTTGATAAAGAGGCCAATCACGGTTGAGTGCTAAAGAGAGGACCAGGCGCACTGTTTGTTGCTTGACCACAGGACTGAATGTCTCCTTGTAATCAATGTCATACTCCTGATGATAACCTTTTGCGACAAGACGAGCCTTGTACCTTGAAACAGATCCATCAGCATTCCGTTTAATGCGATACACCCATTTGCAACCAATCGGAGTGCGGTTCTTGGGTGGTGGAACCAAGTCCCATGTACGTTGCTCATTCAAAGCAATAAACTCCTCATCCATAGCCTGACACCAAAAACTATTACCAGAGGCTTGGCGGTAAGTGCTAGGCTCAGTGGTAGGTGGGGTAGTATCAATGGTGGTAATGGTATAGGCTTTAGGTTTGAAAATTCCAGATCTGGCTCGGGTTTGCATGGTGTGTGTGTTTTGGGGCGGGGGTCGGTTAACCGATTGTGTGTTTTGGAGAGGAGTAGGTGACGGTCGAGGGTGGGTTGGGGTACGGTTCTGGGGTTGGACCGTCTGTGGCGTGTCCATAGGGAGGGTGTCGGGCTGTTGTCCGTGACTGGTGGGACGGGTCTGGGGTTGGACCGTCAGTGGGACAGGAGCATGTGAGCCTGGGCTTGGAGGAAAAATAGGGGTTATAGGAGAGGGTGACGGGAGGGATGACAATTTGGGATATGGAAACTGATCCTCGACGAACCGAACATGACGAGAGACATAAACTTTTTGAGACACGGGTTCATAGCATTTATACCCTTTAGTGGTGGGGTGATATCCTAAGAAGACACAAGGAGTGGAGCGTGGTTGAAGTTTGTGGTGAGTGTAAGGGCGGAGCCATGGATAGACCAAGCAACCAAAGGCACGAAGGTGGCTATATGTAGGAGGACGGTTATAAAGAGTTTCAAAGGAAGATTTGTTGGAGAGAGTTTTGGTGGGCATACGGTTGATAAGATAGTTTGTTGTGGCAAGAGCTTCGACCCAAAAGGTAGTCGGGAGAGCAGAGTCGTATAGAAGAGAAACAACTGTTTCAATGAGACAACGGTGTTTCCGTTCAGCGACCCCATTTTGCTCAGGAGTGTAGGGACAAGAGGTGTGATGAAGGACTCCTAAAGTTTGAAGGAAAAGGCCAAAAGCGTTATTTACAAATTCTTTGCCATTATCACTTCGAAAAATTTTGATGTGAGAATTAAACTGAGTTTTAATCATTTTTTCAAAATTCACAAAAACAGAGTAAGCTTCAGATTTATGTTTTAGGGGATAAATCCAGGTAAATTTGCTGAAATCATCAACAAAAGAGATATAAAATCGAAAACCGCTACAGGAAGGAACAGAGGTGGGACCCCAAACATCAGAATGTATTAATTGAAAGGGCGCTGTGGCCTTATGTTCAGACAATTCAAAAGGTAAACGACAGGACTTAGAGACATAACATGATTCACAATGTAAAAGCTCTGAAAACTGAAAACCTAAGGAAGACAAAATAGATTTGGCAATCGCAGGAGCTGGATGACCGAGTCTACGATGCCAAGTGGACTCTTGGATAGCTTGATACGCAACAGTTGGGAGTTTGGAAGGAAGTGTGTATAACCCATGCTCACAGAGGCCCTTGTACCGCACCTGGTTGGTAGGATTGTCCACTATTTGGAAATCGTTGGCATTGAAAACAAGAGTGCAGTTGTTATCTTTGGTAAATCGATGGACAGACAATAGATTGGAGGTAAGGGAAGGGACATAATAAAGAGTAGAAAGGTGGTATTTACCATTAGGAGTATGGACAAAACCTGAACCAGAGTGTGTGATGGGTAGGGATTGACCATTGCCTACGGTAATAGCATCAGTACCGGTGTATTGATGAGGAGATTGTAGCTGAGAATAATCAGACGTGACATGGGTGTTGGCACCAGTGTCTAGATACCAGTTTCCAGAATGATTACTCGTAGATGCATGCATTGCACGGGGAGCACTAGAGGAGGAGTTCGCAGTATAAGAATCATCAAATCGATACCAGCACGCAGACGCAAAGTGACCTCGTTTCTCGCAGATTTGGCAGGTTGGCAGATCCCGTGACAGTCGACCGTTTCCCTGGGACAGTCGACCGTTGTTCCTTTCTCCGCGTCCGCTGTTGTATCCACGTCCAGGTGACGGTCGACCGCGATAGCCTCCTCTACCGCGACCTCGACCATTCGTAGCAAGAAGTGTTGTGCGAGGTTCGGTGATGGTAGACTCGGTGAGGCTGAGTTTATTCTCCATCTCCAGGTTTATTTCTTCGGAGATCAGCCATCCAGAAAGCTGATTTAACGAAATATTGGTATTGTTCATGCGAATGTTTTGCTTAAAGGATGAGTATTCGGTGGGAAGACCACGAATAACAGCATTCACCACATCACGTTCAGGGATCTCTTCTTTCAAGGCATCGAGATCCGAGAGAATAGTTGCCACATCATCAAGGTATTGTGTCATAGTTTTGGTACCTTTACGAAGAGTGTGGAGTTTGTCCCGAAGTTGATAAACATGAGCGGTGGACACAGAGTTGTACCGTGCAGCCAAAGCATCCCAGAGGGCAGCAGATGTGGTGAAGCCGCGAGCATGTTTGTGAACGGAGGGGCTGATGACCGCTAGGAGGCAGGCGCGGATCTGTGTGTCAACGATGGTCCAGGAGGTATACTCTGGATTAGGGACGGTTTTATCGTTTTTGGAGATAGTTGGCGCTGGGGCTGCTTCATGACCATCAATCCATCCAAGGAGGAGATTAGCTGAAAGAGCTGTCTGGACATTGAGAAACCATGCCGGATAATTTGTTTCGGTGAGTTTTTCTGGGATTAAGTTGTGGAGACTCCGAAGCAAAAGTTTTACTCCGGAGGGTAAGGACGCCAAAGGATCCGACGGGGCTGCCATGGTGGGCGGCGGTCGGAAAAAAGAGAGGCCAGGTTTTTGAGAGCCTTAGCTCCGATACCATGATACAATTTGATAATAACTTGTCTTATTGAATATTGAGAGATATGGCCCTATATATAGGGAATACAAGAGTAATCAAAGTACAAGTAGGAAAGGAAAGAATAATCCTAGCAGGAAAGGAAAGAAGTATCCTAATTTAATTATACTTCCTAATTATATATATATATATATATATATATATATATATATATATATATATATATATATATATATATATATATATATATATATATATATATATATATATATATATAAAAGAGTATATGTACATAATATAGGCTAGTAAGTACGTACGTGCCTGATGTTACACGCACGTGTCTTTGTGCTCATTTAGGTACCCATTAACCCACTAATTACTAGATACTCCTTCGTCCCAAATTATAATGCATGTTTACTATTTACAGGGTCAAACTTCATTCAAACTTCGTCTCTATTTTCGTTAGCAATTTGATAAAATAAAATATTATTGTCACTACTAGTTTTGTAGATATTTTGATGTAGTTTTTTAATATGTAATTTTTATTTTTTAATTCTATACCATTTGTCATATAAAATGGTTTGAAAATAATTTCAGTCAAACATCGTAAACCGAAACAGGCGTTATAAAATGAGACGGAGGTAGTATATTTTATTCTATATTTGATACACAACATTAATTATTGGATATATTATTCTATATTAAGTCATTAAAGGGGTGCTTATTTAACGTCCCCTTTATTTCTATTAATTCATAATCTATCAATCACATTACATCTATTTCCTACTAATCTATTAATCAAATCATAGTTTTACTCGTCACGTTCAATGACATTTTTGAAAACTCAATACCAAAATAAACTCACCTTAAATTCTTTAAAAAAACAAATTTTTATATCTTTAGGGGCTGAGGGCGTATATTACTTAAGGTGTAGGGCATGGGAGAACAAAATTGCATTTGATAGGTGGTAAATTGGTATAGATGGTAAAATCATTTTTGGTACTTTGGTACCAAATTATTTCGGAAACAGAGTGTATGGGTATGCCGTATGCCAAAGATATACTCCCTCCACTCCTTAACAAACTTCCCAATTTGACTTTAAAAAAGTTTTAGGAGAATATATTTTGGTGTTGACTTTTCAAAAATGCTCTTTGATGTGATGGGTAAAGTTAGATGTGATGGTTGATTAATAAAGAAAAAGTGTGATGTGATTGGTAGATTAATAATTAATTGAGGTAAAAATGATTTTTTAATATGAAAAAAGAAGTGTTTTTTTTGGGACGGATGAAAAAGGAAAAGAGAAGAGTTTTGTGGGACGGAAGAAGTAGAATGCTAATATTCCCGTTTGATTCATTTTTTTGCCCCAAACCCGTTCCACCCCAATTCAACATAATGGGACATCGCCGGGACAACATAAAGTATACCGTTCTGTTCCGTTTGTCCCAATTTATATACTCTTATATAATAAAGAAAACCTCCTAAATAGGAGTAAACCATATGTCATATCCTCAAAATATGAGCTTAAACTTAAACTCTTCTAAATATGAGTAATTAATTAAGTAATAAAGAAAGAAAACATTGCATTAGTTTCTTTAAAACCGTACCATCTCCAAGGAAATAAATTTAAACAAAGAAGATAGGTTGTGGTTCAGATTTGTCCTCTAGTCCTGATAATTAATAATGGTTACTTTTAATGTATTTATTAAACCCAGTCAGAGCAGTATTTTTCTATGCACTTGAAAGTCTGTTGAAAAACAAATACATCTTTTAGACAATTCCACACAATCATAGAAATCAAACTAACAAACTTTTGCAATAACTATGATTCTGATTTTTAATTAGCTTCCAAATGCTCTATAATTGAACTACATCGTAGAAGTAAGAAATGCTTCCAATTAATTGCATTCATCTGTTTTTCTCCGAAAAATTGCATTTCATTAGGCATTGATTTTGTTTTGGTTTTTTTCTTTTCATTTTTATATTCGATTGTTTTTCCATTTAATTTTTTTGTTTGACAGTTTTTCTATTAGTTGTGTTTAAATCTTGTTCCCAATTTTAGCAAATTTTGATGATAGTGATAATAAACCTGACATTGTATGTTGGCAATTTTGACATTCCAATTTCTTTTTATATTTTATATTGACATGTTTGACATTACACAATAACATGTTTGGCATTATGCAATGACATGTTTGTCAGTATGCATTATCGTCTTTGAGATTGTGGCTTTGGTTGGCATTGTATTAGAAATTTTTTCCCTTGGCAGTGATACCATAACACTGTAGTGGCGACAATGGCAGTCCTAATCCTACGTTGGCAGTAAATTATGAAATAGATAGCAGCAAATGGGGGCGATGAAGGCAGCATCCGCAACAAATGGGGATAGGAGCGGCAAATCGTGGTGGCGATAGTGCCGATCGTGGCGGTGTTAGTGGCAGCAACAATGTAGATGGGGCCGCATTTAATAACGATGACAACATGAGATTGTGGCGATGGAGTGACAGTGGGGACGGTAGCGGCGATGACGGCAGGGGTGGCGACAATGACATGTGCGGCAGGGGTTGTAGCTAATTTAGGATTTTGTTAATGTATAAATGCATTTTATTTCATATTTGTAATATGAATATAACTTCTATTTTGTATGTGGTCAATATTTTACTTCTATTTTGCTCCATAACTCTAAGACATTAGATTAATTTAGTTAATTACTCCTATTTAGGGGTGTTTATGTTTCAACTCTTATTTTGAGGATATGTTTTATGTTTTACTACTACTTTGGTCCTTCTCCCTATATAATATGGTTATATATGTGTGTGTGTGTGTCAATATATATATATATATATATATATATATATATATATATATATATATATATATATATATATATATATATATATATATATATATATATATATATATATCACCCAAAATATATATTTGAGACTGTGAACAATCAAATGAAAAGAACATTTTAAAACGGATGGAGTATTCCATATTTAAAATATCCCAATTATTCTCACTAACTTTTGTTTATTTGTATTTTCAATGATTATTTGATAAAATAAAATATTCTTGTCACTTCTCTTTTTTGTGGAACTTTGGATGCATTGTTTTAATACTTCGTATGTAAATTTTATTTTTTACTAATTTACTAATTTATAAATAAAATGATTTCAAAAATCGTGAATTGTTCTAATTTAATTAATGTTAATATATGATGAGAAGAGTTCAATAAAATCAAAATGTGTGATTTAAAAAATAAAAAGAACATTTGTAAATGTATGTGGATTGATATAAGGGATTTTATATTGTACCTTTGCAGATGGAGGGGCATGGACACTGGCGGATGCATGCTCAAAGCAATGTGGGCACTTGCCCCCAATGATTTCCAAAAAAATATTTATGGAAAATGCTAGGGTGCCACCACATGGGTGTTACCATGGGTGCACCCATGCTTCGCACAGACGATAATTGTCTGTCCAATATTTATTTCCATTGTTGGTACCCTCATTTTTTAAAAATATAACACTTATGCCCCCATAGAATTTTTTGGCTGCCCCCTCTCCCCTTTAATGTAAAAGCCAATAAAAAATATTCATTCAATACTTCTCTATCTCGAATAGACAATTAGTATTGAATCCTCTTCACCAAAGAGGCGAAACAACCTCTACCGAGTGGCTACCAACTCTTCTGCACTTTTGGTTTGAATTAAAAACTCAGCATGGGGCAATTTTATTTTAATTTACTTTCATTTGAATTCAAAATTTTACTATATCATTTTGTAACTATATGCATGTGCTAATAAATTTGCATTGTTGTTTCATATAGTACATTCTTATTATGTTATTGTTCTTTATCTATTGTTTATTTTCCATTCGGCTCATTTTTAATTGCATATTGTTTACATGAACAAAGTTATTTTCAAATGAATTTATATGTCAATTGAGGTACTATTAAAAAATAAAATTTATATATTTGAAAATAACATCGAAAGTACTAAAAAATAAGAAGTGACGTGACTATATTATTTTATCAAATAAGCAACGAAAATGAGTAAAAATGATTAAAGTTTGATCTTGTAAATGGTAAAAACACAACTTAAATTGAAATGGAGAGAATATTTTTTTCTTCAAGTTCGCCCCCAGTAATTTTGAATTCTAGATCCGCCACTGGGCATGGATGTCCATCAACTCAATTGCTACCATATGGATGGCTAGTTACACGGATTAAAAATAATTCTATATCACTTAACTTTGAAAAAAATACGAAATAATGGTCCTGCCTCACTCTGTCCTTTAATTAATTGATTGTAAAATCATTAATGTTAATTTACTTCTTTTTATGGAGTATTAATTTTTTGAGTATTGTGATTTTTTTGATATTTTTTTAGAAACAATTACATGAATACTTCAATTCAAAAAGATTGTGATTGTACATTAATACTCCAAAATTTAACTAATGAATCCCAAAAATTCTACTAAATTTGTTTCTGAGAATTTTTCTATTTTTGACTATTCTCGATCAAAATTGATAAACTTTGACAATAATTAAAAGAGTATTAGATATTGATACAATAATAATTTTATCAGATTTAATTTATAATCTATTTTCATAATATAATTTTATCTTATTAATATTTCATATATATTTTATTTAATTTTAGGTGAACGGTTTAAAACAGTTGGTTGCAAAAAGTTAGAACTGGACAAATACTCAGAGACAGAAGTAGTACATATTCACATTTTTATCCAACTGCTACCAACTTAATTAAATACGTGATATTTAAAATGTGAATTCGACATTTACTAAGTATGAGTTGGCAACTAAATACACATGAAATATTACACCTGTCCCTAACTATTTGTTCAATTTTTACCTTTTCAGTTAACATTTGAAATCTCATGTAAGTACTCCGTAGTATTTAGCTGGGTTTGTAGCCATCCGTTGACATTGTAACACGTAGAATTTTCTGGAGCCGTAGTATAATTTATTGAATTTTGGTGTACTAATGTACTTACGAATTTTTTTGGATTATTCATGTAAATATTTCTAAGAAAATTTACTCGCTTCGTCCATTTTTATCTTCTCATTTTGAACAATGTGCAAAATCTTATCTTTTTAAAAATTATTTTATTCGTAAATTGTTATATAAAAAAGTAACATTGTTCAAAACTAGATCAAAAGTTCAACAAAATAAGATGTAACAAGAATTTTTTATCTTATCAAATGATAAATGAAAATATTCAAACAAATATTTCTTTCATTCTAGTGTATTTGTCTACTTTGACTTTTTGAAGTCAAACATGATGAACTTTGAGATTTATATAAACAAAAATTTAATGTATATTTGTAAGGGAACTAATTCAATTAAAAACTCAAGTTTGTGGTTGTGGCTCATAAATAATTTTATAAACTCTAACATGCCCCTCATGTACAGGCCCCGCATGTCTTTTTTGAGTCTTGCATGTGAAACTTTAATTTTTTTTAAAAAAATTAGCTAGCGGTAAGTTTCACACTTGTGACCTCTTAGTCATTAAGGCTTTGATACGATGTCAGAGAATCCATTCAACCAAAAGCTTAAGTTTGTGGTTGTGGCATAAGAATGATTTTATATACTCTAATGATATTAGTAATAAAATGATTTTTCTAGATTTATTTTAATGAGAACTTTCAAAATTTTACTTTATTGTACTAATATACAATACAAATTGAGAGCAATTCAAATTAAACTTAAAATTTATCCAATTTGACTCAGAAAAATCAAACAGGAAAAATACAGAGAAAGTAAGATAGTACTCCGTATAAGTTATTAGAAAATGAATTGAGTGAATTACTTTTTAACAGGTAAAATAATACTCTCTCCGTCCCTAAATAAAGTTCCATTTTTGATTTTTTGAGAATTTAAGGGAGGAATATTTTTGTGTTGACTTTTCAAAAATACCTTCCCTACTCCATAAAAGAGAAGTAACTTAACATCAAATGGAGAGAGGACCATTTTGCAATTTCTCAAAGCTAAAGTGATATAAAATGCTTTATGAATTCATGTAGCTAGCAATCCACATGGCGGATTCGTTTGTGGCAAACAAAACGGCTCTAACGGACCTAATAACACTTCTTTATCATTGTTATTTCCTTCCCCGTTCACCTTCATCATTCTTACTTCACCTTTCAGTCTACATACATACATACATGCATAGAAAATAACAACAAAATTGTTAGGCCTAATTATCAATATATATATATATATATATATATATATATATATATATATATATATATATATACACACACACGAGAACATACACTACAAAAAAAACTGTCTGAATGATAACTGAAATATTCCGTTGCTACGCTTTCAATTCCGCAGGGAATTTGGGTTGGGCGATGGAATTGGGCGACGGGACTGGTCTTTGTGCCCAAATAGATTATTAGTAAAAAAAAAGTATCCATAGACGCGTGTCTATAATATAGCCGGTAATAATAAAAGATGTCTCTACTCACCAGATACTAAAAGTACCATCGTAAAGCAACATAGTATAGCCAGATCGACATGTGCGTTCATTGGGCCTGAGACTCATTTTTTATGTTCTTGTTTTTCTTTTCTTTATAGTTTATTACGACGTATTTTTCGATTTGATCTTACTATTGACTTGATTTCATATAAATATATAAGAGTATGGGTACATAATATAGGCTAGTATGTACGTACGTACCTGTTACACGCACCTGTCTTTGTGCTTACTAGACTCGTACTCGTGCGATGCACGAGCTATTAATTTACATATATTTAGTCAATGTTTGGAATAATGGAAAATGTTACAAAATCGGAAAGATTACATAATTTAATATTATTCCCCAAAAAGAAAATTCTATACAGTAATGAGCAAAGTCGATATGAATTATTAAAAGTTTTGGAACACTTTTTTATAAACTACATTCGTAGAGAAAGATAGATTGCTAATATTTATCTTTCTAAATTTAGAATTTCATTTAAAAAAAACTAATATTCATTATAATCATTATATGCATACAAACACGGAAGATATGATGTTTTACTTAAAAAATTAACAATAAAAAGAAATATGTTGTCCATTTCTTGTAAACGTAGAGAATGATACATTGCTAATATTTATCGTTTTAAATTTGAAATTTCATAACAAAAAACTAACATTTGTCATAATCAAAATAGACATACAAATAGTTAACATTTCAAAAGTTCATCAAAACAACATGTATAAAAATATATTAAAAATAATATATTATTTTTAATAGAAATTTATTAAAATAAACTTTTAGACATGTTAAATAAAATAACAAAAAATGGCCCTATTTGACAGCAACCAACCTGATTAAATCTTTAATTTAATCTGAATTGAAAAATTAAATATGTGAAATTGACCCGACAAAATTAAATCCATACCCGAGCTAAATTGGGTCGGAATTGAATATACTCAAACCCATCAACCCATTTAAGTCTCTTCCAAAAAACTTTTTTTAACTAATCTACCAGCCCAATTTTATAAACCCAGCCTACTACAACCCTTCAACCTAGCCCACTAATAAAACCTAATTATATTTAATTTTCTACCCTAGCTTCCCTACCAAAACGAAAACCCGAATCTCTCTCTCGGTCGCTCCTTTTCCGTCGTTGCCTGTCTCGCTCCCTTCCTGTCTGTCTCTATGCCGCCGTTTAATGGATCTTCGTTTATGGATGTAAGATTCTTGTTTCGAACTTCATTTCTATGGATCTTTCTCTCTTTATCTTTTTACGAATTCCTTCTTTCTCATAATTTATCAAATCTGTCAAAATATTTATTTATCTTTTTTTTAAACAAAAATATATGTTTATCTAATTAATGCATGATTATTTTTTTATAATAAATTAAATTTAATACTCCTTCCATCCACAAATAAATTTCCCTTTTAATATTATAGGGTCAAACTTTATTCAATTTGTTGTCATATTTTTGTCACCCATTTGATAAAATAATATAATTATGTCACCTCTAGTTTTGTTACTTTTGTAAATCTTTTGATATAGTTTTTTAATAAGTAATTTTTATTTTAAATTTTACACCAATTTTCATATAAAATGATTTGAAAATAAGTTTAGTCAAACATTGTAACGCACAACGGAATGAGTATATAATATATAAAATACATTAAATATAAGAGACAACCCACCATCTCTCTACCGCTCAAAATTCGTCCGGCCCAATTATTTTAAATATAAAGCCTTATTTCCTAGCCCTAATACTCCTACACGCCTCTCTTTTCTTCCGCCGCCCCCCCACCATCTCTCTACCGCTCATCTCCGTTCATCTCCGTGTCGCCACTCTCCTACCATTTTCGGATCTGTCTCTAACATTTCTCCCACCAACCGATTGTTTTTGGCGGTGCATACATGTATGGTTTGATTTCCAACTTTGTTTTGTTCAACATCAAATTTTTGCACGATTTGGGCACAATTTTGATTTAATCTTATTTTCACTTAAACAAATCCAGTTTGGTTTCGTGTGATTTATTATTTTGTGTTCATCGCATAAATATATCTTCCGATTTACATTACGGGATCTATATATTCTTTAGATCTTTAGATATGTATTTATTAGATCTTTATATATAAATATATATATATATATATATACACACACACACACACACACACACATATATACACGCACGCGCACACACACACACACACATATATAATCCCTGTGGTGTTTTTATTTAAACTTTTAATTATATAATTCAATTTTTTTTAATCTCCTTTTTGATCTCGAATAATTTTTTTCATCATTTTTTATCCAGGAAGAATATATATATATGTGTGTGTGTGTGTGTGTGTGTGTGTGTGTGTGTGTGTGTGTGTTATATTTCGAGAGTAAGAATATATATATATTTTTTTCATCATTTTTTTCATCATTTTTTCATCATTTTTTTCATCATTTTTTTCATCATATATATGTTATATCATTTTAAACATGTTGCTGCAGCCATGTATATTTCGATTCTTATATACAGGAGCAATGTTTCCTAAAAACATATATAGGAATATACATATACCTATATATGTATATAAATGTATATTAATAGGTTTATATATGTTTATTTTGTATATTCAGCTATATATATAGTTGATGTATTTATATTTTATAACCACATCAAATATAAATTTTATATATAGATCTAGTTGCTCAATGAAAAATAGAAATTTTGAAATTCTAAATGAGAAATAGAAAAGTGAGAACCTGAGGTTTTGTGATGTTGATAAATCAGTGAATAGACTATTTATACTTTCAGGATTTGTAATTGGTATGGAATATAATTCACAATTGGTGTTAGAGTAAAGCTCTCTTGCTTCGTATAAATACATGAGGTAGTAGAGGGGAGAGAATCTATTGCATTAAATGGTTAAGTACTATAGGATTTATTCAATCTAAATAATTAAATGAGATAGTAAATTAGTCTCCTAAAAAGTAGTGAAAGGTGTTAAAATAACGTGCATACGCTGCCCAAAAAAGTTATTTTTATCATTATCATCAAAACCGAAAAAGTAGACCACCAAACGCATGCACACACTGCCCACTACCACCCTTTAATAGCCCTATTGCCGGCCTAAATAATAGGCTTAATAAATGCCAGCAAACTCGAAATATAAGCCCAACCAATTATCCAGCCCATCATGTCTGATCCGGCCCATTAACTTTAGGTGGGAACACTGTTCACAGAAATGCACCTAGCATTGTATATAGAAAGATTTAGATACACATTAGCCCACTAATTAATTACTATGTATATATAAATTATTCTATATTTGATACACAACATTAATTATTTGATATATTATTCTATATTAAGTCATTAACAGATGTCTATGCAGAGCGGATTATAAACGGATCGGATGTACGATTACTAAATCCGTATCCGCTTACCAATCAGATATCCTTAATCAGATACAGATGATAACCGCTTTTAACGGATGTGGATTTTTTCGCATAAATAGATACGGATGCAGACGGTAATCGAATTTTCGGTTATCCCTTTATAGCCCTGAGTAGTTGTAAGGAACAACCTTAGAACTACGAACGAGAACAACGTCGGAGGAGCATTGGCTACTAAAATACTTGAAGGGGAACGTCGAAAAAATTTGGTCAGAATAGAAAAAGAAATATTTGCACTCAATAGCACTAAAATTTAAGCCATTTTCCTGAATAACACTTAAACTATTTTATTCCCTAAATAACACTTAATAATGTCCAGTGATGACGAATATTTACTTGAATAATGACTAATGCATAATGACTAAAAATGCTACATTAGGAAAAAAAGACATGTGATCCTATTTAAAGAAAGTCATTATGTTTTAGTGTTATTTAAAAAAATTCCCCATATAAAAACCAAGAACTCTCTTAAAAGTTAATAAAGAACCAAAGTTATTTTTCTTCTCCTTTTTTCTTTCTCTCGTGTGGAAGAAAAACCTCATCAGTGGCATGGAGCATTGGTTTTTAAATTAAATAGGCAAACTTATGTCATGGCTCTCCATTTTGTAACACCCACCATCTTATAAATGAAAGAAAGCAATGTCTTTGATTAAAAAAACCTTCCTATATATACTGCACTTAGCTTTATAAATTAAAATAATTGTAAGTTTTGTTGTACCTCAGCTCATAATGTATGTGACAATGTTAATTTCATCAGTAAAAAAAACTTTATTCTGTTAATTATCAAACAAGCAAAAAAGAGGAAATCACCCCATATCGTTGGTTTAAGGTAATCTTGTTTAATGAAAATGTGTTGTACAAAATTATAGTTTTTTTACCAAGTGTAATTTCAAATAAATTATTTTATAAAATATAAATAAGTTACTCCGATCCGTACATTATATTGTAATCATTTACTCCATCTATCCCATAGTGGATACCAAACTCTAATAAGCAACATGGATATGGAAAATCCATCATTTTTAAAAACATTTTAACAGAAATTAGTATACAAATAAAAACTACTCTGTATAAATTACACTATTTGGAAGTACATAAAAATTCTACTACCTCCGTCCCTAAATATTTGCTACATTTGTATTTCCAAGGCAAAATATCAAACTTTTTCAATTCATTTTATTTACATATTGGTATAGAAATAAAAAATAAAATTTACATATCAAAAAACTACATGAAAAGTTCTTCGAAATAAGAGGTGTCAAGAATATTTTATTTTATCAAATAACCATTGAAAACTTTGAAATAAACAAAAATTCCTGCAACTGCTGAAAAAGCAAATGTTGTGAATATTTTGGGACGGAGGGAGTATAAAACATGAGGTAACAAGAATATTTTAATTTATCAAATTATTAATAAAAATATAAAAACAAATAAGAGTTATCGAAAAGTCGTAATAATGAGAGTGGGGTCAAATTCAAAGATGGGGGCAGTATAATAAAAAAAATTAAGAAAGCATACGTTACTATAAACTACTCCATCGATTCAAAAAAAACATAATAATGGAATATTACAAAATTACAAAGAGAAATACTCCGTATACAATAGTTTAATTCATTTTACATTTTAATATTTTACGTTGACTCGATAATTGTAACTGATTTTTTTTTGGAAACAAAGAAAATAATTTTTACGGAGTATAAACTATGACACTACAAAAATGCCTATTAATTTTTGTTTTTAAATTAAAGAACAAGATCTCCATACTAAAAATGCCTACTCCCTCCGTTCTCAAAAAGAGTTCCAATTTTGACTAAATGAAAAATAAGGAAATGTTAAATTGAAGTTGATTTCCAATTTTGTCCTTGATGTATTGGATAAAAGTAAGGGGTTGTTTGTTTCAGCCTCTTAATGGTTCAGATGTCTGAATGGTTCAGCACTTAATGGTTCAGACTGTTTGTTTCAGCCTCTTAATGGTTCAGACATTTGCCTCTGAATGGTTAAGTATTATACAGAGTCTGAATGGTTAAGACCTCTTATCTGAATTGATCAGACATTTGCCTCTGAATAGTTAAGCAATATACTAGCTCTTAATGGTCCAGACCTCTTACTGGTTCAGCACTTAATGATTCAGACCTCTTACTGGTTCAGCACTTACCCATTCAGAAGTTGCCAAACAGCCCCTAAGATGTGATGGATAGATTATTAGAAAAAAAGTATGATGTGATAAGTAAGGTATGAAAAAGTAAGGGTAAAAGTAAATTTTTAATAGAAAGTAGATTTATTTTGTTGGAAGTAGAAAAAATGAAAAGCAAAATGTTTTTGAGAATGGTATGGAGTATTAAATTATGAACTATTTAAGGGAGAGTGTATATTACTTTTTAATGTATATCTAAATTAAATATTTATTATAATGTATAATTCTAATTTTACAAAAAAATTATCATAAAATAAAAAATATTATTACATTATCATATGAATGATTATTCTAATATATGAATTAACTATTTTTATTTTATTAAAAAATATTGATTATATTATAATATGAATTATCATTACAATTTTCAAACGTTATTATAAAGTCAAATTAAATAATTAATTTGAAATTTTAAATTAAATCATAATTAATCAGATCAGATCAGATCAGATCACACCATATCAGATCCAATCAGATCAGATCCGATCAGACCAGATCAGATCAGAACTTATTAGAATCAGATCAGATCAGAAAAAATAAGTTGAACGGAACGGAGCCTTAATTGATTTTCTTTTTCGAGCGCTTACATTAATTAATATCCTCCGTATTAAATATAGAAAAACATTATTGTAAATTTGAAATTGTCTCAAAAGAAACACGCAGACTCATCACGTGCGTTACACGGACTATGTATATATATAGAGTTGTGCAAATATGAAATTTACGACATATTAAAAATATGGGTGATTTTGAGGGAAGCCTAAGGTCCAATTTTGCGGCGATGCTATGCTTGTTTATGATAATTCTAGTATCAGGTACTCCTGCTCTTTGTGTTCAGTTTGATTTTTTCGAATCAAATCAGACAAACTATAAATTTTAACTACTTTTGATTTATATTGCATTTTAGAATAATGAAATAAAATCTGAAAGTTTTCGATAAGCTAAATCTAATAAAATTATTTTAATACTAATATAGATTATAATTTTTGTTTAATTAAAACTTAAATTTTATCACGTTTGACTTAAAAAAAATCTAACTGGATAAATATACTAGACAAAAAGAGTGATAACGTAACTATCTCGATCTGATTTTATTTTATATACTTGAGCTTTATTTCCCCCATTGAGATGCCTAATTAATTTTGTTTTAATTGTATTTAAAGGGGGTCCAATAATGGTGAATGGTGAAGAGAATAAGAGTGTGTTTTTAGGTCCTTTTCCAGATGATTGCCTCCCACCAACGCAGCCACCATGTAGCACAGACGCAGAGTGCATCGTTAGTTGCTCCAAGGCCGGGAAACGTGGTGGCAAATGCTGGTCACGCGGTGGTCCCTTTCAATGTTGTTGTGCCGTAAGAAGTTAACTAGATTCGTACGCGTGCATGATTTTGAGCTTTAATACAAAAATTTTAATGTGATGTTACAGTAGTATCATTCTTCTCAGAATAATAAAATAAATTCGTGTACGGTGTTTGAAGAATGAATGTTATTCAATTCAAGTTATATGTGTGTTGTTGCATACTTGCATTACGTTAAAATTAAATATTTTTGCTTGAGTTTGTAACACGCAATACCGCTATTCCAAATCAAAATATTTTCCTATTTAGTTAGACATGGTGTGTGTGTGTGTGTATATATATATATATATATATATATATATATATATATATATATTAAAAGACTTTAGCTAGTGAGGACATATACGCTAGATCGTATGAAAATATATGTAATAAAGGAAATAAAATATATTTCGTCACATTCACAAAAAACGTATTACTTTTTAGTTCTATATATATGAAGCAAGTTTTTCATGTTTCTTCCATGCTCCAAAATTGATTACATCACATGATAGTTAAAGCATAGATTAGTAAAAAAAACAAAAAAGATCACTTTTGTGTCTCCCAGCAACGGCGCATGGCTAGAGGCAATTGTGTTTGCTTCCTTAACTCTAC
Source organism: Cuscuta australis (assembly GCA_003260385.1). NCBI lineage: Eukaryota > Viridiplantae > Streptophyta > Magnoliopsida > Solanales > Convolvulaceae > Cuscuta > Cuscuta australis. The sequence continues at coordinate 4,076,075 of NQVE01000015.1, read as the reverse complement.
CTGATAATCAAACAAAAAAAAATAACAAAACTTAGATTTAATTATCACCACTGAATGGTAAGAAATGTGTGTTATATATTCTCTCCGTTCCAGAAAGACAGAGACATATTGACTAAAGTGGTAAAATAAGGGATGGATAATTTTGTGTTGATTTTCCAAAAATACCCTTGATGTAATGGGTAAAAGTAAGATGTGATTTGTAAATTATTAGGAAAAAGATATGATGGGATAGGTAGGGCATGAAAAAATAAGGGGTAAAAGTGGTTTTTTAATAGAAATGGAAGAACTTTTGGGGACACGGTTTTTTTTTAAACGTGAAGGACATTTTGAGACGGAGGGAGTATAACAATACATAAGGCCATGCCTGAGACGAGAAGAAATGTACGTAAACTCACAGTTTGATGGGTTCCATCCATGAATCGACTCTTCCCGATCAAACACAAGCCGATAACCCGTTAGGAAATTTTCTAAAGAAATATAATGGTTGTTGTATCAGGAGTTTGCATTCATGAAATGGTCGAAATGAGAAAGTTTTAATCAGTTACTTACGCACAATAACATTGATACCGAAGTCTGTATTTTTAACAATGCCAAGACAATGAACCTGTTTGCCCGTCTAAATGGATTGCAAATAACGTTAGTATTCTCAATTTAAAAACATTACAAAAAAAAAATAATACTCCCTCCGTTCCACAAAACCCTTCCTCTTTTGTTTTTTTGAATTCCCTAAAACACTTCCATTTTCTATTAAAAAACAACTTTTACCCTTATTTTTTCATACCCTACCTATCACATCATACTTTTTCACTAATAACCAAACTATCACATTTTTATTTTACCCATCACATCATGGGCAAAATTGGAAAGTCAACCAAAATTACAGTTTTCTTATTTTTGCCAAAAGTCAAAAGTGGAAGAGTTTAAAGGAACAGAGGGAGTAATAATTTAGATTACCGGCGAAAGCGTCGTTATAGTGGGAACTCTAACATGATAATAGGCCCCTCCTCTCATCTTTAGTCTCAAAGCTGGAGCCCAATTCTTGCTATGATTTTTCCTACAAAGAAGAAGGATAAATAATTGTCCAAATTCATATAATTTGTTGATATTGTTAGTTAAGGGCTCACCTTAGACTATAGCAATATTCAAAATACTCTTCACTATAAGGACTCATTCGTGGTTCTTTAACACGATCATCAAACTGCAGAGGAATTGAATATATTTTAGTCCTCAAGTTTAAATAGAAATGTGCATTCTCAAAAAAAAAAAAAACTCGTTTCTAATGACTCACATTTTTTGTTATAAAACTATACGCCTCTGCGTTTAAATATGTAATGGCGCTGCTGGAATCAACCGAAGCTATGAAGTCAACGTTGATTACGACATTTTCGACTGCGATTTGTTGTATCCATATGTTGTACCCTACACTGCATTGATCCAAGATTTTAAAATGTCATTACAATTTTAAAAAATATTTGTTCTTGAGTCAATTACAGGCACATTATTAGAACAATTAATTAACTTGTATTCTTTAGTATCATCAAGAGGCGTTTTCATCATCTCTCCCATGTCACCCTTGTCTCCGAATGCTATCCTCCCACTTCCATCATAGGAAAAGCATGAGGAGAAGGAATTGGGCACCAACCCTTGGGCTGCCAAAATGTTTGGCACATCCAATGGTTGTTTGTATAATAGGCCAAGACCAAGCAAGCCATTGATTCCACCACTGTACAAATTCAAACCCGTTTCAGCCATTCCACACCTAAGATCGATGCAAGAAAAGATCGATTAGACATCTATATCTTCATCATCTAAAAGGTTAGACATCTATATCTATATGGAAAATTTGTATAATTATTCAAAAGTAATACTATACGCACCCGAATATTACTGATGCATTAATAGTATGGTGTCTATTGTCGTATGTTTCTAACTGCCATACATCTCTAACTAGATACCCTTTAGTCGAAGTGTTCGGTGATAGATATCTGACTTCGAAGGGGCACGCCATGCCAGCTTCACGCGTGCTGCATTGCATCTTATTAGCCAAACATTGTGGACTTTCACAAGAGACATTTGCACTTGTGTGTGATAACTTGGGGTTGTAAGAATTGAGATCTCTTACCTGCATTGCATGCAGTTTCAATGGTAAAGAGACAATTAAAGACCAACAAGTCTATTTATATGTTCAAGGGATGAAGCTAAGTGGAGTAACAGAATGGGATCACAATCCCATTTTCCACAAACACACAATTTGTGAAGAAATAGAATTAGAGATATATATATATATATATACTTTTAATATTACTAAAGATATTTTATATTTAGAAATAAAATGTTTAGTTTACTTCTCCTGAATCTGTCATAAAGTGGCGTGCACAGTCAACACAACCGCATGGCAACCATGATATGACACTCCCAGTGTCAAGTGCAACCATATATGATACCGGAGGAGTCCCTACACGTATTTGGGCATAATGTAACCTGATGAAAAGAAAATGTGACAATAAATTGTTTGTGATTATGGCATAGTTCAATATAATAGACTAATTACTACTCCCTCCGTCCCCCTAAGATGTTCTCATTTTGACTTTTGGTGGTTTTTAAGGAAAGTTGAAAAAAGGTGAAAGTTTACTATAATACCCTTAATGAAAATGGGTAGAGTGTATTAAATAAGGTGGGTGGGGTGTAATAAATAAAGTAAGTGGGGGTAGTTGTGGTATTTTAATTGTTAAAAAATAAAATGAGAAAATCTATTGTGGACAAAGAAAAAGGGCTATTGGGAAGATCTATGGTGGACGGAGGGAGTACATGAAAACAAAGACAAAGTGTCTTCCTTCATAAATACTTCGTTGTTCTAATAAAAAAAATTTTAAAACTATTTTTATTTAAGCGCAAATGGATACAACGGTTGGATTTCATGAAAAGGAAATAGAATATTATTATTATTTACTCCCTCGTTCAAACTAAGAACCTTTTTTTAGAAAGGATGGAGTATCATGTTTTGTATCTAAATTGTGTCGTCTAGCTTTTGATTTGTCTAAACAAAAGGTGATGCACCTTTTAATTTAATTCTACACTATGTTCCTTCAGTTAGTGGTTTTCGTTACTACATTTCGTTCATTGATGATTTTAGCAAATTCACATTCCCTAACCACTTAAACAAAAGTCTAAAACTTGCCCTTTTTTCGTTAGTTTTGAAAATATAATTAAAATAGATTAGAAAAAAATTGTAATCAAAATGGGGGATGGAAGGAGTCCTAGTAGGACTTGCATTGGTTAAGTTATAGTGGCTGAGTTGGTTTAAAGTTCATTTTTATGCCTTGGGTAGCATGGGTTCGAGCCCCATAGTCGGTAAAAAAACTTCAATATTTTATTCTTCACTCTTATTGTAGTCTTCTTTTTTTATGAAAAGTCTTCTGGAATTTTTTTTCTTAATTTATAATTTATCTACCTTTTACTCATGATTTTTTTTATTTATTCTCATGGAAAACTGTTCAAGTTTATATTGGAACAAAGAAAAAATACATATCCCTTTATTCCTAAAAAACTGGTCTATTTGATAATTTTTGTTCTTGCATGTATTAGTAGATTAACTATTTTTATTTCATTGAACAAATGACACCACTCCTTATTATTTCTGGGTCCGCCACTGATGCTAGGTGTACTCCAAAGACCGTATTCCAAAATGTACAGCAGATATTTACACTTATTTGTCACATTTTCTTTTTCAACAGTCGCGAGAACTTTTGTTTATTTCTACGCTTTCATTGGTTATTTGATAAAATAAAATATTCTTGACACCTCTTATTTCGAAGAACTTTTCATGTAGTTTTTTTTAATATATAATTTTTATTTTTTATTTTTTTACCAATATGTAAATAAAATGAATTGAAAAAACTTGATATTTTACCTCGGTAATAGAAATGTGACAAATAATTTGGGACAGAGGGAGTATCAAATTAAAGAAATGAAAATTCATTAATTCATCTCACATAGGAAAAATAAAAGAAAATAGTCAAAATGCAATGAGCCTATAAATTTTTTAATTAAGTTGAACAAGACAATAAATTTAATTCAAATGAATTTTTTAATGTGATTCAATATAAGTATCTTATGATCTAATCAATTTTGACATCTATCCAACTCTAAATAAACTATATCAAAGTCTAAGGTGTGTGTGGGGTAATATATACTCCCTCCATCCCGTAAAAGATGAGAGTTTTGATTCTGAAGAAGGATTTAAGGAAAGTGTATTTTGTTATTAAATTTTCAAAAATGTCTTTTGATGTGATGGGTAAAAGTATGATTTGATGGATAGACTATTAGTAAAAAGGTATGATGTGATAGGTAGGGTATGAAAAAGTAAAGGGTAAAAGTGACTTTTTAATAGAAATGAGAAGTGTTTTTTGGGACGGATGAAAAAAGAAAAGAGAAAGATTTTATGGGGCGGAGGGAGTAGTAAACATTTTAATATATACTCCGTAGTAATTAAACACAATTCCTAAAACATTCCATGATGATGATAAGGGTACTTAAAAGCAAATTATTTGAGCTAATTAAGTACCTCCCCAAATTCACTATTTGAGTGATGACATCCCCTCCGGCAAACGTCAATGCCGGTAAATGGAGACGGCGGCGTTGTTGGTCATGAGCTTTCCATGCGGCGTAGTACTCCACGGTGCCTTGTTTAGGCAACCCTTTGTCGCCTAACACACTCGTGACTTCATCAGAGTGTCGGTGGAACACATTATACTCGTACACAATAGAAGTAGACTGTGATGCCACTACCGTTATTAGTGATATCAAAGAAAAAACACTCCACAGTATTGTGGTAGCCATATATTGTGGGAGAAGAAAGGTATAGTGGAGTTAAGAAAAAATAGATGAGAGAATAATTTATCTTAGTGTTAGAGAGAGAACAAATAATCAAACACTCTTGCAAATGAACTTGGTGATTTTGCATGGGGATGCTTGTTCTTTTATATATATATATATATATATATATATATATATATATATATATATATATATATATATAATGTTTAAACCACTAGTTCGACCAATGAATCATTGCATCAACCAGTTCGGTCATCGATCTGGTTTTTAAAACTGTGCTATAATATACGTTCACTCCCATAAAAAGTGTTATGTTTCCAAAACATTTTTTTGTTCCAAAACACTCCAACTCGGACAAAAATAAATAAATAGTTTTTGCAATATACTCATATTTAACAATTTCTTCGTCCAACAAAACATTTTCTGTTTTTGATTTTTTGACCAAAGTGAAATGACAACTAAAATAATTAGTATGATTTGAAAAATGTCAAAGTCAGTATAGCATAAAAAGTTATATTAGAGTAGGTTAATTAGACTAGATTTAAGAAAAGTAAAATCATTCACATAATTGACTCAACAATTTCAATTTTCTCAGATTGAGTATGAATATCATATATGTTCAACTTATATGTTGCATTGATACATTAACAAATAATACGACAATAAATATCATCAATATGCTTAAACCGTTCATGAAAGACATGATAATTGATATAAATAAATAAAACAAACTTGTTATCACAATAGAAAAGTCGAGTGGAGACTTTTCTCATTTCAATTAAAAAGTCACTTTTACTCCTACTAATTCTTAAATTACCTATCACATCCAAGGACATTTTTGGAAAGTCAACACCAAAATACACTCCTCTTGAATCTTTAAAAAGTCAAAACGAGAACTTTTTTAAAGGATAGAGGGAGTAGTTCTTAACAAGTTCAGAGATGCAAAGTATACGTTTGTTCAATGATAATACAAACTGCATAACGGAGTCTGGGTGCGGCAGCTCTTGATAGTGAGGCCCGGAGCCTCTAGCTGGGCCGAGCTTCATTGAGAACCCTCCAATATTTATAAAAATGTGCTTAATTGAAAAAGCCAAAATGGTGCACAAGGGAACGCACTAAGAGGAAATTAAACATGTGGCGAAGCAAAAGTGAGTAATGCTGAATATATGATGAGTTTTATGCTGGCTAATATGCTTGCTATTTGAGTAATGATGAGTTGTATGCGATAATGCTTGCTATTTTAGTTATAAAGGTGAATATATGATGGGTTTTTTGTTGTGTTTTATATATACGGAAAAAGTGTTAAGTGTAATAATTACTTATTATACGATATTTTAATTTATAATTGAAAAATTTTCCCGTCCGTAATAATCAATTATAATCTACATAGTATTTTATAATTAAGATTTTTGTCGATGATAGCCCTCGGACAATTGAGGTGAAATCGTAATTATAATTCAAAGGGGCGATTTGGGAAAATATTTAATTATAAAACACTACTTTCGAAACTTACTCATAGTTTAGATTATGAAAATTGCCAAAATATACTACACTTAATAGTCATTTGATGGACATTTTTTTTACAAAGAACTACCAAGAAAATAAATCTAAATTATAAAGTACCAAATAGGTAAATATAGTTTATTGATGATTGGCTTGAGAAAATATCCTACTCCCTCTGTCCCTTAAAAAAGTTCTCGTTTTGACTTTTTTAAGATTCAAGGGGAGTGTATTTTGGTGTTAACTTTCCAAAAATGTTCTTTGATGTGATGGATAAAGTAGAATGAGATGGATAGATTGATAGAGAAAAAGTGTGATGTGATAAGTAGGTTAAGAATTAATATGGGTAAAAGTGACATTTAAAAGGAAAAGGGAAGTATTTTTTGGAACGAATGAAAAAAGAAATGAGAATTTTTTTGCGGGACGGAGGGAGTAGATTGTTTTGGGAATTCACTCTAAGTAAGTTTCGTAATTGGTCTTTCAAAACTTATGGTTTTCCATATCTAGTCATTTATTACCAAATATGACGTTTGTGAGTGTATCTTTCCACGAATAATCATTTTTTAATCTTTTATAATGTTGGTGTTAATAGAGGACTAAAAATGTAAATTCACATTTACCATGGCATGTATTTTGTTGTTGACATATCGACTTGACGGACAACACAACAATGACTTCAATTGCAGACTCGACTTCCAACAACCGACAATAGCTGTGAACTACAGTTTCTTTTACTTACTAGTGAATGAACACTTTTTAACGGCATCACTCTTTTATTTTTGGAAAATGCTAGGGGTACACCAATGGTGTACCCCATTTGTCCCCCACCCCTTCCATTACCACTTAAATAGGCAAGAAATTTTTAAAAAATTAAGTAAATAAAAAGAAAAAATAAATGAGTGTTTATGGAGGGGGTGGTGTACAAATGGGGTACACCTTTTGGTGTACCCCTAGCATCTCCCTTTATTTTTCACTCTTTTATAAGTCAACTGCGAAATTATAATATTTTTTTGGTATTATATGTTGGTATTATTAACATTTTTCCATCATCTTCGATAGAGCCAAAATTTCACCATTTTTTGGCTTTGGGGTGTGATGGAATAAATCAAAATGGATCTCTAAACTGTCTGCGTTTCTTTAATTAATGAAGTAGCAGTTAGTCAAGCAATGCAACTTTCGACGTTGAGCTGGGGGTCTCTTTGGAAACAGCCTCTCTACTTTCGAGTAAGGGTAAGGTCTGCGTACACACACCCTTCCCAGACCCTACTCTTGTGGGATTTAACTGGGTTGTTGTTGTTGTTGTTTGGTATTATTAACATTATAGATCTTATTTTAGAGATAAAACTATGGTCCTATTTTAGTTTTTTCTTTATGTTTTACTCAATTTTCGAATATTTGAGCATTTTTATTTTGTTATCACTTGTTTGTAAATTTGTAAAACAAATAATGTAAATCTTATTCTCTATATTGATAAGATAAACGTATTTATATATAAATTAAATATTAAAGTCTTAATATATTTGTATAAAAATTATATTCCAATGCTTCGGAAAAGATCACCTAGTCTAGTGCCAGTCTAGATTTTTACAAAAAATAAAGGACCAAAATTAGACTACTGGTTCAAAATTGGGCTAATCTCAAAAACCACTTCCGTCCCATCTTTTCATGTGCAAATATCTATACATCTTTCAATCGTAGTATAATTTTCTCTTATTCACATTAACCGCTACGGGCACTACAATGAAATCACTTTATAAAAAAATATTTTTCAATGAAATTCATATTTCTCTTTTCTTGTTTCTCTCAAAATCCATTTTGTTGTGCGTGCTCTTTTCTTTATCCCTATCAACTTCTTATGCGTTTGTGCAGTTATAACAAGCATTATGTGATTCAAATCATTTTTCTTTTCTCCTCATAAAATTCAACTGACCAATTTTTACTTTCTTAATCTGTGTGTTGAGTCAAAACAGGCATAACATAAAGAAAGTTTTGGTAGAGGCAATAATGTTCTGCTAGATCTAAAGAAAGTAGACTGTTACTACTTTGATTAAGTAGATAATGAATGGAAGGAAGAAAGAATAGTGTGATTTTACCGGTGTCTGGAACCATCTTCAGCTTCCAGCGTCAGTTTAACACCAGCTTTGAACCCAGTTGGTGAGAATCCAAGTGTCTGCATTAGCTTAGTAATATCCATTGATATATCTGCTGGGGACTTCACACCACGGTCAACCTGTAAAATTCATGTTTCAAAAGAATTTCAATGAAAAAACTGAAATTTTACACAAAGTGTATGTAACGTTACAAATGTCCGGACGTAGTTGAATCTCTGTGAGCAAATTACTTACCGATGACGAGGAAACTGGCCTGATTGGCACATTATAACCTCTAATTTCCGCAACAGCTTCCGCCATCTGAACCCGAGAGAGCCTATCTGGCCCACCAACATTCACAAGCAATTGCATTGGCTTACCCTCTAGAAACATCCATGAACATGACATGTGTTAAAACACAAGATAACCATGAGCAATCCTACTGTTTTTGCCTTTTTGGCATCTTAGATTTAATTCACTCTAAAGCTTAAAAATCAGTTCTCACTTCAGGAAAGTAATGGATTGAAAACTAATTAAAATGAGATACTGCCCGTTTAATATGTTTCAGGGTTATAATTGGAGCTTATTTGCATTGAGGGTAAATTGCAAATTCTGGGATGTTAGGAGTTAGGACGTATTGAGCCTTTAGCCTATTTGTCGAAAGTGGAAAAAAATATTTGTGTCGAACCAAGTGCAAACTGTTCATGATATATGTCGAGTAGCACATCAAACCTGAAATCCATTTGCTAGTCAATGTTTGTATGACAGTTACAAGATCCCCAACGTACACAGGACAACGAAACTCATCATGGAAAAATTCTGTCTTGTCTCCCTTGGCAAGGACACTATCAATCCACTGCATCATTTTGAATGGCATTTATCAGCTATCATCAATTAAAACTAAAAAGCCTAGTAATCAAGCACTTTGATCAGCCCTATTGGACATGGCGTGTTAGGTAGCACCCGTTTCAGCCAGACAAGTCAAAAGCTGCTGCTCATTCTTATTTTACTGATAAGGATAAACCAGATAATGCTACCAAACAGAACCTTAGCAGCCAAGCCTAATACTGCTTCTTAGGATTGCAAAAATGGTGGAAATGGAAAAGGAAAGCTTACATACTTGAACTGGAAGTGACTTTGGAAGAGGAGAGATAGTCTGAGGTCCAAAAATGATACTGCTTCGAAGGATTGCAAAGTTTGAGCAATTTGAAGAAATGAATTTCTCAGCAGCCACCTTTGACTTTCCATAAACATTCACAGGGACGGTGTCATCTTCTTCCTTGTGAAAGGATTTTTTCCCCTCATAGACTGGAAAAAATAAAAGATGTATCAGGTTTGATGTTTAAGTAAATAGAATTCGCCTTCATTCTAGTGACTGCTAATGCCTACCCTGATCTGTCGATAAATGGATCAGAAAAGTATTGTTCTCATCAAAGCTGGACAGCCACTTGACAAGAGGATAAGGCACATTGATAGCCATGGCAGCTTCGGGATCAGCTTCACAGGCACGGGGGACAGAAAGAGCAGCACAGTTAATCACAACATCAGGCTGCCAAACTTCAAACTAGCCTTGTTATTGTCTAGTAACTGTATAATATATCTAAATGTATCGTGATAATTGTGCATTCAGCTTCTGGAAATGAGCATTCTTTAGAAGAAAAAATGAGCATTCCTCGTATTCAAATGAGCATTCTTCACAAGGAAACTGTATAGATGTGCGATCAAATAAAAGCAAGTGGAAATGATATACTTTCCTGCCTAACATCAACGGTTAAAATGTGGTCTAATACATGGTACAAATAATAGCATCCTGAAAATTATTTTCTAACTTAAAAATAAATTTCTTTTGTGCAATTTAATTCATTCAATTTGAATTTTGGTCTGATCAAAATCAAATGTCCTCTTATATTGGCATTACATTTTTTAAAAGTACAATTGTATCTTCGATTTTACAGAAATAACTCTTTGTTATAACGGAGTATATGCAAAATAGAAATTGCAGATTCATTTATAATGTAAAACATATGCAGAAATGAAGTACTTCATTTTGGGTCCAATACGAATCAAAAACATGGATCTTGCATATCAGAGAGTGTTGAGCCTTAAGAATTGAGAAAAAATCAAAACATTGAATCCACTGCATAAGACAATTCCTGTGATACTCATTCATTTCATAAAAGTTCTTTATTACTCGTACAACGCACGTAGCATTTCCTAAGAGGAAAAATACATCAAATGATGTCTTATAGAGTCACTAATTGAAATGCTTTGATTGCATTCAAACAATCAAACTACCGGTGTTGCAGAGTTCGTGTTTATTCTTAATCCATCACCAACTATTCTTATGCAACAAACTTTATATAAATATTGAACACATAAAAGTAGTATGAGGAAAATAAAAACCAAAACCACAAACACAAAGAGAATGAGAGATCTGATCGTCCTTTAGATAAATAAGGAGCAATTAAGCATATAATTAATCACAAAAATCACATCGGCATCACTTACCCAATCCAGATTCTAAACAAGCAAACATCAACTAAAAATCGCCGCGAAGACAAATTGAAGAATCGAACCTGCCCTAGGGTTTTCGAGATGGAATCAAATCCAATTCCAGTGCGCAGATCGAGAGGAAAAGGGACGGATTGAGGGGCGGCATCGAGGAGCGGCTGGGGAGGACGATTGGAGTGGTAAGTGAACCCTAGCAAGAGAGGAAAGGGGAGAGAATGGAGAATCTGAGTGAAGCCTTGGAGCAGATGCTGGCCCAGGTAGCCGGTGCCGCCCACTATCAACACCTTCTTCTTCTTGCCCGATCTCCGCTTATCGGTCTCCATAGCTTTCTTTGCTGGCGGGTCGGAGCGTTTTCTGGCCAAATCCTGCGAAATTGAAGGGGGGCACCAAAGCCAATGAGGTCGTGGCATCCGGGCGAGGACCCCTCAATGGCAAAGATTTGATGAAGATTTGCAAAACCCCCAATTTTGGATCCAATTTCGAATTTTAGGGTTTTTTCGAGTAGAAAAATTCAGATTCGAGAAGTTACAGGCCAAATTAGACAAAATGGTTTGGATATTATTGATCCTCGTCTCAATACGAAGAGAATGACATTGGTCCCGCCGGAATCGGAAAAAGTTCATTTCCCGGCGACTTTGACCGGCGGGCGGCGGCGGCGGGGCGTGGAAGAAAAGAAAAGAAGAAATGTGGTCAAATTGAAAATTTTAAAATATATAAAATTCGAATTTCGCCCTAATGACCGGAAGTTAACCTAGAAACGGGCTAATGGCTCATTAGTGAAAGGATTGTGTAAGTTCAGGGATTTTTGTGAAAGGATTTGAAGTTCAGGTACCACTTCGAAATTCCAGCTAAAGTTCAGGTACCATTTGTGAAATTTACCCCTTTCTTTGTTGCGCCACTTTCTTCGTTCTAAAATATGGCGCTAAAACTATACTCCCTAAGATTTGCAAAAAAAAATGTTATAAAATGAGAGAAAAGCTACTCAAAGATTATAAGAATAGATATAATACATTTCTGATTTCTTCTCTCTATTAACTCTTCACTCTTCTTTTTATTCTTAATGGTAATTACAATGCAGGGATTAGGCCTCTATTTATAGTGGAGAGTCTTGGTATGAATACAAATACAAGTGGGAAGTACTGTACATAATTGATACTCATCAATGAGTGTCTTAATCTACTATTCTAGAAATTAGTCCTGATTAATTGAATAAATGAACAATCATTAATTTCATAACACTCCCCCTTGAATGTTCATTTTTCAATTAATGATGAGTACTTCGTGAAATGGACATAGTTTAGTAACCCATTCTAATTTTATGTACTGCCTCATTAAAAACCTTGTCAGGAAAAACCCAGTGGGACAAAAACCTGATCAAGGGAAAAAGAGTACAGTTCATAAAATTCTCCCCCTCAGCTTAGCATAATTGACGGAGGCGACGCATGCCAATCTTGTGTACGAGTTCTTCAAATTTCTTCGGGGGTAACGCTTTTGTAAATAAATCAGCGAGATTCTCACTGGACTTGATTTGCTTGATGTCAACTTTTCCATCTTTCTCGAGATCATGTGTTGAGAAGAACTTTGGTGATATATGCTTTGTTCGGTCTCCTTTGATGTAACCTCCTTTCACTTGAGCAATGCATGCAGTATTGTCTTCATATATAGGAGTCGGATGACTAGTAATTGTTTCTATACCGCACCCACTCTGGATATGTTGGATCATTGATCGCAACCATACACATTCTCTACCTGTTTCGTAGAGAGCTATCAACTCCGCGTGATTTGATGATGTGGCAGTCAAAGTTTGTTTCATCGATCTCCATGATATTGCGGTATCTCCATAAGTAAACACATATCCTGTTTGAGATTTTGCTTTTTGCGGATCAGACAAATATCCTGCATCAGTGTATCCAACAAGAGTGGCCTTGGCATCTTTGCGGTAGAATAAACCAAGGTCGATGGTACCATTGAGATATCGCAAAATGTGTTTAATGCCATTCCAATGCCTCCTAGTCGGGGTCGAGCTGTGTCTGGCTAACAAGTTCACTGAGAATGCAATATCTGGCCGAGTGTTGTTTGCTAGATACATCAAAGCTCCAATAGCACTCAAGTATGGTATTTCTGGACCGAGTATTTCTTCATCATCTTCACGAGGTCGGAACGGGTCATCATGTACATTAAGAGAGCGAACAACCATCGGGGATGTGAGAGGATGTGCTTTATCCATATAAAACCGCTTCAGAACCTTCTTCGTGTAATTTGACTGGTGGATGAATATTCCGTCTTTCAAATGGTCAATTTGAAGACCAAGACAGAATTTTGTTCTCTCAAGATCTTTCATCTCAAATTCTTTCATGAGATATTTTGCAGTATTTTCTATTTCATCAGAAGTTCCAATGATGTTTAAATCATCAACATATACTACAATAATGGCAAAGCCTGATTTAGATCTACGGATGAAAACACATGAACTAATTGGATCATTTTTGTATCCTTCTCTGAGCAGATATTCACTGAGACGATTATACCACATTCTGCCAGATTGTTTTAGTCCATATAGTGACTTTTCCAATTTTATGGAAAACATCTCTCGAGGTTTTGAACTATAAACCTCAGGCATCTTTAGTCCTCCAAGAACTTTCATATATATGTCAGTATCGAGAGATCCATATAAATATGCTGTCACTACATCCATTAAACGCATTTGAAGTTTTTCAAATACAGACATGCCTATTAAAAATCTCAACGTAGTTGCATCAACTACTGGGGAATAAGTTTCTTCATAATCTATCACCGGAATTTGAGAAAAACCTTGGGCAACGAGTCGGGCTTTATATCCCACAATTTCTTTTTTCTCATTGCGCTTACGCACAAAAACCCATTTGAAACCAACTGGTTTCACGCCTTTTGGCGTAGGAACTATAGGCCCAAAAACACTCCGTTTTTCAAGTGATTTCAATTCTGCCTGAATTGCTTCGTTCCATTTTGGCCAATCATGTCTACGTCGACATTCATCAACTGAAGTTGGCTCAATGTCATCATTTTCACCCATGATGTTTGTGGCAATGGCATATGCGAATATATCATCAACATGAACATTTTTTCAGTTCCATTGTAATCCCGTAGAAACGTAATTTATTGAAATCTCATAATTATCGTTTCTATCTTCATCTGAATTATTCGCATATTCAGAGATGGTTAAATCCTCATTTGAAACAAATTGTTCGTTGATATTATTTTTTATATCAACATGCTCGGTTCGTTCATTTTCTTTCTTTGAAGAATGAACGTCTTTTGTTTCAAGTATTGTCTCTTGCCTTTTAAATTTTCTTGGTTTTACATCTTTTGAACCAAGTGGTCTGCCACGCTTTTTGCGTATTGAAGACTCATTTGCAAGAGTTTTTTCATTTTTCTCTGAAGGAATTTCAATTCTGGCAGGAGCATTCATAGCTGGAATATGTGACTTTGTCACTTTCTTCGAATCCGTGAATGCGTCAGGCAATTGATTTGCAACATTTTGTAAATGAATTATCTTTTGCACTTCTTGTTCACATGCATTTGTTCTTGCATCAAAAAAAGATAATCCTGTTGCATTCCATGTAATCTCTTTCGTACATGGGTCCTTTTTCTCATTTTCTCCCCCTAAGGCTGGGAATACTGTCTCATCGAAATGATAGTCAGCAAACCGAGCTGTGAATAAATCACCAGTCATTGGCTCAAGATATTTTATAATTGAGGGAGAATCAAAGCCAACATAAATTCCCAGCTTTCTTTGAGGACCCATTTTTGTACGATGTGGTGGAGCAATTGGTACATATACGGCACATCCAAATATTTTTATGTGAGAAATATTTGGTTCTTTTCCAGTAATCAATTGCAATGGGGAAAAAATATGATTTGCAGTAGGCCTTAGCCGAATTAAATTTGCAGCATGCAATACAGCATGTCCCCAAACAGATGCAGGTAAACTGGATTTCATCAATAATGGTCTAGCAATTAATTGTAATCGCTTTATTAAAGACTCAGCAATACCACTTTGAGTGTGCACATGAGCAACTCGATGCTCCACATCAATCACAATAGACATGCAATAGTCATTAAATGATTGAGATGTAAATTCTCCTGCATTATCAAGTCGGATTTTCTTTATTGAATAATCCGGAAATTGAGCTCTCAAACGTATGATTTGAGCAAGGAGTTTTGCAAATGCAAAATTTCTTGTAGATAAAAGACTAACATGTGACCAACGTGTTGATGCGTCGATCAACACCATAAAATAACGAAATGGTCCACATGCTGGGGCAATTGGCCCACAAACATCTCCTTGAATTCTTTCTAAAAATGCAAGAGATTCAACTCCAATTTTATTTAGAGATGGCCTGACAATCATCTTTCCAAGAGAGCAGGCAACACATGGAAAATCAATTGATCTTGGAATCCTTATATTTTTCAATGGATGTCCAAGTGAATTTTGAATTATTTTATGCAACATTACACTGCCAGGATGACCCAAACGGTCATGCCACAAAATGAATGTTTTCTGATCATCTAATTTTTTATTAGAGATAACATTCACTTCAATGGGACTAATGTGAGTATAATATAGCCCCGATGAATACGCTGGCATCTTTTCACAAAGAATTTTATTGCCAGATTTGGTTGTCGTTAGACACAAGTATTCCTTTTGATTTTCTGTCATGGTTTCAATGTGATAACCATTTTGACGCATATCTTTAAAGCTCAATAAATTCCTTCGGGATTTGCTAGAATATAATGCGTCTTTGATAATTAATTTTGTTCCTTGGGGAGGGATTAAACAAGCTATTCCAGACCCTTCAATGAGCTTCGCAACACCAGAGATTGTATTGACATTAGTTTCCATTAATGTCATTTGAGAAAAATATTCTTTGTTTCTCAAAATGGTGTGCGTTGTGGCACTGTCAATTAGACATTGTTCTTTGCCACTAGAGCCATAAGCAGTTATCTCCATATCTTCTGAGAAGAATAAGGATTCTGGGATTTTGAGCAAATTCGTGCTGATAACGTGTTATAAAATGAGAGAAAAGCTACTCAAAGATTATAAGAATAGATATAATATATTTCTGATTTCTTCTCTCTATTAACTCTTCACTCTTCTTCTTATTCTTAATGGTAATTACAATGCAGGGATTATGCCTCTATTTATAGTGGAGAGCCTTGGTATGAATACAAATAAAAGTGGGAAGTACTGTACATAATTGATACTCATCAATGAGTGTCTTAATCTACTATTCTAGAAATTAGTCCTGATTAATTGAATAAATGAACAATCATTAATTTCATAACAAAAAAAACTCTTTTTATGTTTTAAATAGTTTTTGAACAATGTTAACATTTAATTGAAGAATGTCTAGTGAAAATTGAGCATAGATACTATATTGAAAAATTAAAACATACTCTCCTCGTTCCTAAATAATTTACACATTTTACTATTCAAAAATCGAGAAAACTTTTATTTAATTGTGTGGTTTATTGACTATTGATGAAATAAAAAATTCCCGTCATCTCTTGTTGTGTAGAATTTTTAATGTGCGTTTTTAAATATGTAAATTTTATTTTTTATCTATATACTTATCTTTAAATAAAATAAATTGAAAAATCTTGAGATTTGATTTCATTTTGCGTAAGGAGTAAATAATTTAAGAACAGATGGCATGGACTAAGATGCTACATTGAAAAACTCATTATATTTTAATATTATATAAGTAAGTTTTTCAATGCTACATTGAAAAACTCATTATGCGCCGTTATCGGGCGTTTAACGCCAGCGGGTGTAAAACATTGTCCTCCTTCACCGTGAGAAGGGCATCAAACGTCATGCGTTAAACGTTTGACGCATCGGCTCTCCCTCCCCCAACGGCCATAATTTGGACCGTTGGGCATTATTTAAAAAATAATTTTTATTTACTATAAATACCCCTTATTTTTAACACAACAAACACACACAACCTATTCTCGTTCTCTCCATAATTCCTCTAAAATATATTATATTGAACTTCTTTTAATGATCTCTGCTAAATATTTGAAAAATGGGATCATCATTTGATAATAAAAAGAGAGCTCTCATTTTTATTGAATGTAAAATTTGACCATAAATTAAATAAAAATGATATTAGATATTGATACAAAAAATAGTCCTATTAAATTTATTAGAAAAAATATTTTTAAAATATTATTTTATCTAATTAATATACGATATATATATACACACACACACACAGACATAGGGGCCGGTTCCTGTGAGAATGCACCTTGTAGAGAGAAATGAGAATAAAATCTAGCCGTTGGATCTGATGCATCGTGCGGCTCAGATTTCATCTTGCGCTCAGATTTTGAGATAGTGCATTTTCAAAGGATTTTGGTGCATTTCGACATGATACATTTTTAAACCATTTTGATGCATCTAATTTTGATGCAATCCTGACCCTTAGATCTAACAATCTAAAGCACCAGATTCATTCTCATTTCTGTCCTAAGATTGCATTCTAACCAGAATCAAAATCTCTCTCTCTCTCTCTCTCTCTGTATATATATATATATATATATATATATATATATATATATATATATATATATATATATATATATATATATATATATATATATATATATATATATATATATATATATATATATATACACACTCCCTCCGTCTCCCAATTTTTGTCCAATTTTGACTTTTGGAACTGTTCATCTAAGCACTTTGACTCATCAAATTTTCTCAATGTGTAAGCCTAAATATAGTCATGTGTGATCTTGTTTGATTTGTCTTAACATATAGATTATTAATATATAATTTCTATAATTTTTTAATATACAAATTACAAGATAAAATGGATTAAAGAAGTGCATTGGATGATGTGTAAAAATGAAAGTGGACAACTACTATGGGACGGAGAGAGTATAATTTAATCATAGGCTAAAGGTTAAAAATGTTTGACTAAAATTGTCAAAACTGAACAAAGATGAAGGTAGTATTCATGTTGATTCAGTGCACCGACTAGCACTCAAGAATTTTTAAATGAGTGTATATGATGCACTGAATCAACATGAATACTACCTTCATTCCGTAAAAATTTTCCTGTTTTGACTTTTGAAATGCGAAAGTATATAAGTTTGACCATAGTAAAACAACAGCAATTGAAAAAGTATGGCTCGAGAAATATCAAAATAAATACACTTATAAGGTAGTTGAGATAGGTTAAGTTAGATTTATGAAAGGTAAAGATAATTGTGCCTATTTAGCTCGTATTAAAATGTTTTATGAGACAAACAAGATGTAAAAATTAAAAAAATTTACGGGACAAAGAAGGATATGATTTGAAAAGAACATTGTATATATGATGATCTTTAGTACATTATGATAAATTTCATGGATCAATCAATAGAGCTAGTCATTACTCCCTCCGTCCCATTTTAGATTACAATATTCCCTTTTTGTTGAAATTAAGAAAGAGTCAAATCAAATTTTTTTCCCCAAATTACCCCCCAAATCCCCCATCCTTCCCACTCACATGGATGAATAGTGTAGGAGTGGGAGGGTAAAAGAGTCAATTCCTTATAAAGTTATTGACTTTGTAATTCTTTTTGGGACAAAAATGTGAGGGAATATTGTAATCTATTTCAAGACGAAAGGAATATTATTTAATCACAACAACATTGAAAAGGGCCACCTTGACTAACGTATGAAAGGCACAGCCCAAAACCAGTTTTGCCTTGCCTATTTGTGCACACGGCGGCGCAGTCCGCGTTACTACTGCACGGCGGATGGTTTGGCGGGAAACAAAACCGGCCAGGAATCACATATAACAACCCTTCATCATTATCATTATTATCATTCTTCTTTCCTTCCCCATTGTCCTTCGCCATAGATGCACCTAATTAAATGAGATTTTTTGAAAATATATTACAAAAACTTTTATTGGCCATAATTACTTAATTATCCTATAGATATTTAGAAAAAGATATACTACTCCCGTCTCTGAATACTTGTCCAATTTTGACTTGGGAAAAAAAATACAAGTAGAACTAAAACATAAAAAATATACCAAAACAGGATTTTCATCTTTTATTCCCAAAACAGGAGTTAAAATGCATTACATTACCAAACATGGTCATGTACATTACTTATTTCAAGAATAATAACATGGAACTCTTATTTTGATACTTGTTCTATGTTTTAGTCCTATTTAGGGTGATTTTCTATTTTGACTTTTTGAAGTCAATCATTTCTAAGTTTTGACCAATAAATAAAAAAAATATAAATTGTATATTAATTACGTAAAATAATAATTTGAAAACGTTTCATAAAATGAGTGTAATAAAATTATTTTTTTATCAATATCTAATATCATTTTTATTTAATTTATAGTCAAAATTTATCAATTTTAACTGAAAAAAATTAAAAGTGGACAAATACTCAAGAAGTGAGAAAGTATATCTCAAATGAACATAAATAAACTCATATAGAATTAAATACTCCCTCCGTCCCGTGAAACATGGGATATTTGCTTTTTAGGAGGGATTTAAGGGAGTGTATTTTGGTATTGAATTTCCAAAAATGTCCTTTGATGTGATGAGTAAAAGTATGATTTGATGGATAGATTATTAGTAAAAAGGTATGATGTGATAGTTAGGGTATGAAAAAGTAAGGGGTAAAAGTGACTTTTTAATAGAAATGAGAAGTGTTTTGTGGGACGGATAAAAAAAGAAAGGGGAAATGTTTCACGGGACGGAGGGAGTATATAGTACCAGAAGATAGTAGAATCATGACCATAAACGAACAAATTACAGCCACAAAAGTGCATCCTTTGGTCCTAAGGCTTCCATCAAAATGACCCATATTTTATTTCTATGCTCTTATTATAATTTGTTTTCTTATATATTCTCCTTTAATAATAATATTGTTTTGATAATGCACAATGGTATGTATGTCTGTATATATAGCACTATGTGTCTGATGTCTCTTTATTCAGATGCATTCTACATTAACACAACATGTCCAGATGGTATAACTTAATTAATATTTTTCCATATTAATTAATCAACATATTAAATTATTTACTTATTGTCTGAAATAATTAATAAATTACTCTCTTTATTTTCCTTAAAGAGTGTATTTTGGAGTATCAATAGTAAAAGATAGGAGTAAAATGTAATGAATAGTAAAAGATAAAGTGTAAAATTTCATATCTCCACATAGAATACGGAGTATATGATAAGAAAAACTTCAATTAAGCATTTATGAAATGGAAGCCATGTTTTGTTTGTCCCAAATTATTTGTCGTAATTTGACTTTTATGCTAATTTTGATCATAAACTATAAAAAAAATACGTAGTATATATTTAGTTATATGGTTAAATATGTCTTTAGTCCTTGTAAAATAGACGACTTTTATTTGTGGTCCTTTTGAAAAAGAATTTCGTTATGAAGTCATCTTTATAGAATTATAGAATAAGTTTGTTTTTAAAATGGGCATTATATATAATTAATAATTCTAATTTGTTGAGATAACATATTTATTTCGTACTCAACTTGCAAATTTTGCATTTGTGCTACCTCTGATCCAACATAATTCTCATACCTTGAAACGTGTCCTTATTGATATTATTACATCACTAATTCCTAATTTTTATTAAAATACAGTATAATACTAATAATAAAATTTGAGAACGAGGGTCTAATTTTATAAAAGACGTAATTTACGACATAAAATTTTGTTTAAGGTAATTAAATACGTATGATTAAAAATATTGAATACGAAATAGATGTGATGTCTCAATAAATTACTAGTGCTAACTACATTTAAAAATTTAAAGTGGGATCGATCCTACTTTATACCGACGGTTTCAAATCACAAAAAGACGTTTATTTGGGAACCAAAAAAATTATAAGAATTTTTATTTTAAAAATTCTCAAATGTTGTTGAAGGTTAAAATAGCAGGTTCCATATTTTTTTAAAGTTATATACTCCATGTTTTATCTAGAATCTTGTACTCTCATTGCTCTCCTATTAATTAAAAAATATTTTCTTCAATGAGACATCACTATGTCATTGAATTTGAATTTTTCCATGAACTAGAATAAATTTAATTATCAATTAGTAATATTGTACAGTAGTTAATAGAAATCTTTTTCCATTTTTTAAATTCTTTTTATTAAACACGAGAAAAGAAAATATGTTGCACTCGGAGGCTAGCTCACACGTACATTCAAATATTTCAAGAATGTATATTAATTAGGGAATACTAAAATGCAAAGTAAATCTCGTATATTAATTAAACGGCCGATCGGAGTATCATGTTTATTTGTGAAGAATACAGTATAATGTATGATTGAAAAAGAACAATTTTGATTTAATTTGCTGTTGCACAACAACATTGAGGGGGACCAACAAATGTAATGCAGACACGGCCAAGTTTGCCATCATTCTTACAATTGACTCTGCATTCCACGGGATTGTCCATGCAAGCTAAGAAGAGGTGTTGTCGGTGGCAAACAATCATATGAAGGAGGACCGTATAACACATTATTGTTGTGTTTCGATTCTCCATTCGCCGTTACTATTGGACATTTGAATATACCTGGGAAGAAAATAAAAAAAAATACTTACAAATTAAAACTAGGCGTAATAATTATCAATAGAAAATAAATTATATACACATTATTATCTCAAATTAATAAAAATATAAATGAGATAGAATACACTAATAGTACCATAAGATAGTACAATTGTCATCATAATGCCAAAAGTGCATCCATTGGGCTTGAGGCTTCCACCAAAACCATCCATTTTTCTAGGCAAATCTAAAGGACGGAGGGAGTGCATAATACAAAACCCTTCCTATTTCGTGCATAATAGAAAGTGGAAGTGTTTAATAGAAAGTATGAAGGCTTCCACCAAAACTGACATGTTTCGAAAAAATTGTGTCCCAAAAATCTCCTACTCATTTATATTAAAAAACAACTTTTACCCCTTACTTTTTCATACCCTACCTATCACATCATACCTTTTTCCTAATAATCTACCCATCACATCCTACTTTTACTCATCACACCAAGGGTTTTTTTGGAAAGTCAAAACCAAAATATCCCTCCCTTAATTTCCCAAAAAGTCAATATGTACCAATCTTTTTGGGACGGATGGAGTATTTAAGTAGATTTTTTAGTGCATTCTTCATCACATTTTTTGTATTTAAGTTTTTAGTGCATTTTTCATCATTTTTTAGTGCATTCTCCACCTTTCCTATTTGGAAATTGGAAACCCATAAGTAGTTCAGTTACAACATTTAGTAAGAAAAATTGGGCAATTATTAAAAATGCACCTAAAAAAGATACTACCTAGCTATTAGGCTTGTTTAAACCAATGGAGATGGAGTGGAGCCATTTTGGTTAGCATTTTTTAAAGTTTATTATTAGTTCATTTCTTATAGTTGTACGGGGTGTTGGAATGGACTCAGGCTCTGGGGAATCGCACACTGCCCATCATCCAAAACTTCGGTTTTGAAATGGAGACCATGTTAGGGTTGATCACAAGAACAATAACGTATGTGCTATGTCACCTCGGTCCCATGATCCGGGTGTCGTACGATATTCCGTTCTTAAAATTGACGGTTTCTACCCCTTCTAACCTCCCCCCCGAACCCACTGCCCCACAAATTCATTCTTCTTTCTATTACTCCGTAAAAATTTACTTATTTCTCTACTACGTAGTAATTCTTATCTTATCTATCATATCATATGTTTTAACAAAAATCTATATATCCATCACATACTTCCTCCGTTCTCAAAAATTCTTCCTCTTTCATTTTTTTTACTTCCAACAAAACACTTCCACTTTCTATTAAAAAACCACTTTTACCCTTACTTTTTCATACCTTATATATCACATCATACTTTTTCTCTAATACTCAATCAATCACATCTTACTTTTACCCATCACATCAAGGGCAAAATTGGAAATCAACTACAATTTAACACTTCCTTATTTTTACACAAAGTCAAAGTAGGAACACTTTTATAGAACGGAGGGAGTATATTTTTTGAAAATAAACATAAAAATATACTCCCTCCGTTCCACAAAACCCTTCCGCTTTTGACTTTGGGGGAAAATAAGGAAAATGTAATTTTGGTTGATTTTCCAATTTTTCCCCTGATGTGATGAGAAAATGTAAGATGTGATAGTTTGGTTATTAGTAAAAAAGTATGATGTGATAGGTAGGGTATGAAAAAGTAGGGGTAAAAGTGGTTTTTTAATAGAAAGTGGAAGTGTTTTGTGGAAAGCAAAAAAACAAAAAAGGAAGGGTTTTGTGGAACGGAGGGTGTATGTCTCATGAGTTTTTCAAAAATCAAAATGAGAAAGTCTTTAAGAACATATGAAGTATCGAAAAAAATTGTTTGGTTAACATCAATACATACACTCGATCTATGACTCTATCTTGGACAAATTAATTTCAACAACACAATCTTACCTTTACAAAACTAAACACATACCTAACATTATTGAGGCATGCATTTTTTTTAAATGAGAAAGGAACATGTAATAAAGGCAAACCTTACAAATATGATTCACTTAAAAACATAAACAAAAGGAAATTGAACAAATTAAAATTGAATACCAACTAACGCACATGGACTAATAATATGCTCGCTGTTTTTGGTAACAATGGTGAATATGTAGTGAGTTTTGTGTTGGGCACATTTATAAACACAATGATATATAAACGAGTAGCGTTCTTGGTTAAAGATAAAGTATGGGAAGCAGTGATATTTTGGATACTAATATACTTTGGGAAGGTAGGGTTTCTTTTAACATGTTTTGTTTAACATGTGATGGAGTCAATTTTTGGACCATCCCAAACTCATTTAATTTGCGCATTTTTTTGGAAGTCCCAATTAAATTTGTGCACTTTCTTCCTACCAAACTCATCCCTATATACCTTTTGGATGGAAGTCTCTATTAAATTTTGGTTGACTTTCCAATTTTGTCCCTGATGTGATGAGAAAAAGTAAGATGTGATAGTTTGGTTATTACTGAAAAAGTATGATGTGATATGTAGGGTATGAAAAAATAGGGATAAAAATGGTTTTTTAATAAAAAGTGGAAGTGTTTTGTGAAAAGCAAAAAAAACCAAAGAGGAAGGGTTTTGTGGAAGAGGGAGTAGATAAAAGAATGAATTGATAGATATATGCACACTCCTATGCATAGCTACTAGGTTTTTTATATTTATGCATGGATACGGCTCTGCTTCACGTGCATAAAAAAAACAAGCGTTTCCCATTTAGTTTTTGTCCTAATAATATGAACTGTGTTTGTCTTGAACGTGGTGAAATAATAATAACGCAAAACATACGAAAAGTTTAAAATTAAAATTAAAAGAAAAAATACGTACTCATTTAAAATTGTTCAAACATATAAAAAGTTAATAAATTAAAATTTAAAGAAAAAATACGGATTGTGTAGGAAACACTATATTTATATTTGCAATGCTAATATATATGTACTCATTTTTATTTAAAAGTGCTTATATATGTTCAAAAAGAACTGCGTGTGATTGTTGCTTCTTTCAAGACATGCATGTATCAATTTCTTTATATTTTGAGTATTGAGCCGTGTATTATCTCATGTTTCTTTTTTTTATTTTCTTTTTTGCATGTTCTGTGGTAAAATAAATATCAAAGAATAAAATTCTTTTTTATTTCTGTATTTTTTGGGATCCAAACTAAATCTTTTTATTCTATGCAATTTTACTATGTCATTTTGAGAATTTTGTTTTTCAGACTTCTTTAATTGTGTTTTTTTATTTTCTTTTTTTATTACACATTTTTCCAGAGAAAAAGTACGGAGTATATAATAAACTCTTTTGAACTATGTTAATGATTTCTACCTTTTTCTGGTCTGTTTCACTTCCCAAATCTCATGATGTCCAACAATTAATACTCCCTCCGTCCCCAAATTGATTACAAATTACGGGTTACGGAGTAAAATTACTTACTTTTTGAAATCATTTTATTTACAAATTGGTATATCAATAAGATATAAAAATTACATATTAAAAAACTACGTCAAAAGTTTTACAAAACAAGAGGTAACCAGATTATTTTATTTTGTCAAATACTTAATGAAATCGCGTAAACAAACAAAAGTTATTGAGAGGAGAGAAAAAAAAATTATAATCTATTTAGGAACGGAGGGAGTAATAATATAAGATGCATTTGAAATAAATTAGTTTGA
This sequence comes from Cuscuta australis, assembly GCA_003260385.1. NCBI lineage: Eukaryota > Viridiplantae > Streptophyta > Magnoliopsida > Solanales > Convolvulaceae > Cuscuta > Cuscuta australis. Next base: position 4,050,865 of record NQVE01000015.1, on the reverse strand, counting down.
CGATATTTTGAGAGGGGGAGAGTACAACATAAAATCCATGCTAAGCATACTAGTGCACATACATTGTTATCTTGTTAGTTTACTTCACACTTTCGTTTTACATTTACTTTTAATAAAAAAAATGCACATTTAAGAACGATAGTCATTTAGTTTAATCAAATTGAGTGGTCATTTTTTGACACACCCTTAACATTTAAGTATTTAAGGGACATTTTTGGACCACCCTAAACCACCCTTTATATAGAGTTTTAAAAGATGTGAAATTATAAAGTTAAACTTTGTACGAAAAAAGTTGGTGCAAACCAATTCAACTAACTTTTTTCAAAATGGAAGAACTAATTACTACCTCCGTCCCATTTTAAATTACCTGTTTGTCTTTTTTTCCCGTCCCAAAATAAGTTGCCTGTTAGTTATTTTTGTAAACTTTTAAAAATAAAATATCTAAACTACCTCTAAAATAAGTCAATTTTTTTCACATTATATTCTCATTCAACATCATCCCTTTTAAAAAGTATTGACAATTTCGAAACATCAACTCTATTTTAAATTTTCCTTAAATATGCCCAAAAATCAAAACGGGCGATTTAAAACGGGACGGAGGGAGTAATAATTATAAACATCTAAAGAAATTTGAAGAATAAGAAAATTGCAAAGGGAGTAAAAAAAATGCACTATTTGTTCAACCCAAATTTGACCATATATCTAATTAATTAAACTGACTCAATATTGTTCTATTGATTGAGTGTCTAATTAATTGCATGTGTAGTAATTCCCAAATTAAAAGTGCAAACACTCACCTAACTAAGTACTTGTAGATCCATTTAAGCCCTTTTATTAGAAATTGGAATCTATGTACTATTTTCTGGGTTAAATATAGACCATCTATCTTACTACAAAGTTAACAAAAATGTTTGGTAAGATGACATAGTAACTAAGTTTTGATTCTATCCGTAATTTTAATTTTTAAATTTAGTTTAAGAACCACATTTTCAATTTTAGATGGAACCATCAAATTGTAAGTTTAAGTTTTCCCTAATTCCCAGGTTATTATGTCCCTATATAAGACATGATTCACTGGGTAATTTCTTCACAAAAGCTAAAGAAGCAAACATGAAATCCATAGCCAAGCAGCATTACCAACAATGGAAAACACAGTAGTGATCTTTAAGTTTCATTTTTAACTTTTTCTATTTTCAAATATCAAGTATTCATTTATAACCTAGTGGGAAGAATTAAAAAATGAAATGCCTAGAAAATGCACAAATGCAGGTTTATGCAAGAACAAGTACCCCATAAAATATTAGCGAACATACCTTATTGCATAGAAATTTGGCCGAGAGAATACTTTCAGATGGGGGGATTTAAAATCAGGGCCAAGGTATGCTATGCTCACGTGATCTGTCAAGTTTAACAAATAGAAAGGACATGAGCTAATTGAATTATACATTTGTGATTAAGTCATAAAACAAGGCAAGGGCAATAAACTGCAAGTAAAAGTTCCATCCATACACCATTTACCAAATAATAAAAATTCAATGAATGATATAATGGAGAATGATACTCGTACATATGCATCAATGAAATCTATGTAACAGTAAATGGCAGAAAAAATAAAAGATAAAGTAATGGACACACACATATCCTATAACTACTAGCTGAAATGGTAAAAAAATATAAATAAAATAAATCACCCAAATAAATATCATCAGACAGAATAAGAAGCCGGCAGTCACGGATTCGTAGATTGATGGGTCTGCTCTGTGATGTTCCTGCAAGCAGCGAAAAGGCAACAAATCTGCTCTCGATGTCGACCTTCCTGTTCTCCACTTCTCCTCATCATCTCCTCCAATTATTCTTGTGTATATCCTCTTCCTTTTAATTTTATCTTTGTGTAATTGGGTCTCTCAATCTATTAAAAGAGAAGAAATAAAAGAATCAAAATCAATATTAAACTTTAAATCTTATAAATTGTACTCCCTCCGTCCCACTGTCTTTGTCCATTTACCTTTTGGCACACCATCCAATGCACTTCTTTAATCCATTTTCTCTTGTAATTTGTATATTAAAAAATTATAGAAATTATATACTAATAATCTATATGTTAAGACAAATCAAACAAGATCACACATGACTATATTTAGGCTTACACATTGAGAGAATTTGATGAGTCAAAGTGCTTAGATGAACAGTTCCAAAAGTCAAAAGTGGACAAAGACAGAGGGACGGAGGGAGTATGTGATAAAGCTAATGCTATGAAAGACAAAAATGAATAGTTAAAATGATCACTACCTCCTTGAAGAAAGAAAATATGCATCTCCTTTTATTGCTTACGTCTGCACTTTAAATTTTCTGAAAAAAAGTCACATAAAAAAATCAATATAACTAAAAGACAAAGTTAAGAATAAAGAACATTTCACATCGATATGTAGGGTAATGTTTTGCAAAAACAGACTAAATCATATAAACCTGAGAAGAATAATGAGAACACTAAAAGCAAAAACTTTGGTTATTTTTCACAGAAGAAACTCATGATATGAATCTATAATGAGCCACCCATATTCAAAAAGGAAAAAAAACATAATAAATTCAAGACAAGCAAACAAATATTAACTCGGTGAATCTGTCGACAACTTTGGAAGAGAAAGAATCAGTCTCATGATGAAAAAACATAAATTCATTACTATTTTTGGAAGTTGAAAATTAAACACTAAATTCATTTTATATCTTGGACATAAAGCATTATAAGGTCAAATTGATGAACACTACTTGGAGTGCTCATGCTTATTTGACATTTAGCTCATTTTAATTTTTTGTTCTTGAAGTTACAACTAACCTTTTTTCACAGTGATAGTTGCTATTCGATGTTGTGGGCATTTCATGTGATGTTTACACTCAAATGGCACTGACATTTTGGTGACATGTTGCCGCTTAGAGATGACTAAATTCCCCATGTAAAGTAGTGCATCTGTAAAAATAAACAACACAAAACAAATTAACAACTCTTGTACCTATTTCGAGCATGGTAAGAACCATTATGAAAGCCTATATATATGGAGAATTTAGAGTACCACAAATATATAATTTCAAAGTTTAACACAGAATCAGTTAGGCCAGTCCGTCAATGTCAGGCATGTATTCTGCATCAACTAAATGTGCAGCAAGTCCAATCAAAAAATCTTTCATGCTACTGTCCTGTCCAAGATGCATTTTGTGACTTGAAGAAAAACAATACATCTTGCTATGCAACTCTGTCCAACTGCAACCAGTTTCCTTCTTCAGTTCTTTTTGTTTCATCATCTTCCTCATCTCTGCAGCTTCATCCCACATGTTCAACCTCGCATAAATATTAGACAATGTAACATGGGCCGATGCATCATTTGGATCAATTTTTAGAATCTCCTCTGCAGCGTATTTGCCCATTATAAAATCTTTATTCGTGATGCATCCTGACAAAAGACAACGCCAAACCACCTTATCTGGTTTTTCAGAAAATTTTTTAATGAGGTCATAAGCTCTTTTTGTATGTCCTTTACGTGCGAATAGATCGACCATACAAGCCAAGTGTTCGGTCCTCGGGGTGATCCCATGCATAGTTTTCATGCTGTTGAAGTGGTCTAAACCCTCCTCTAATAGCCCTCCATGACCACACGCGGATAACACTCCAATGAATGTGATGTCATTAGGCTTAACCCTGTTTTCCCGCATCATATTGTAAACCTCCATAGCTTCTAGCCCAAACCCGTGTTGCGCGTAACCCACGAGCATAGTGTTCCATGACACCAAGTTCTTACAAGGTAATCTATCAAAGACTTTCCGTGCATCGCTCAATCGTCCACATTTGGCATACATGTCAATCAGAGTGCTTCCAACAACCACATTGGATATGAAATCGAGCTTCATAGCATGACAATGAACTTGCTTGCCCCATTCAATGGAAGGCAAATCCCCACATATGCTCAAAATGCAAGAGTATGTATGAAGATTAGGCTGGAGTTGTCCTTCATCAAGCAACATCTCTTGAAGAACCTCTATTGCTTGTTCATAATGACCTGACCGGATGTATCCAGTTATCAATGTGTTCCAAGTTACAATGTCATGTTCGGACATTTCTTGAAAAATCTTCAAAGACTCATCGGTTTGATTGCTTTTAGAGTAAAAATCGACTAATGCATTGCAAACAAAGGTGAACGAATCGAATCCATGCTTTATGATGAAAGAGTGGAGTTGTTTTCCAACTTGAAACTCCCTTGAGTCAGCAAAGGTTCCAAGGACAGATGCATATGTCCTTTCACTTGGCTTCAACCCTGAAGAGAGCAAGCTGCAGAAAATATCAATAGCCTCCCTCCTCTTCCCAAGATGCACACAACCCCCAATCAAGGCAGTCCAAGCATGCAAATCAGGTGCACCTTCTGTGTTAAAAGCCTTGCGTGCTGAGCCAAGTTGACCACACTTTACGTAAAAGTTCACCAACGCGGAGATGACATGTTGATCCATTTTCACACCGTGTTTCACAATCAGGCAATGAATTCCCATCCCCAGTCCCAAACACTCCATTGAAGCACAAGCACCCAGAGCAATCCCACAAATGAATTCATTAACCAGCACTCCCGCCCTCAAAGACTTCAAGAAAATCCTCAGTCCCTCCATGTACTCCCCACACTGGCAATGGCAAGAAATAAGCGAGGCCCAAGTAACTGTGTTTGGCTCCATAATGGCATCAAACACAAACCGAGCTGACCTCAACAACCCACATTTCCCATAAAAGTTAACCAGGCAGTTGGATACAAAGCTATTTAACGACATATCGGCCCTGACTATCCTCCCATGTATCTCTTTCCCAGTTCTTGTGGCTCTCAATCTACTACAAGCAGATAATGCACCCACGTACGTGTAATGGTTTGGAGCAAACCCGTCTTCAAGAACCATTGATCTGAAGCATCCTAGAGCCTTTTCAGGCATTTCCAAATGAGAATAAACAGAAATTAAAGTTGTCCAGGTGACTACGTTTCGTTCTGGCATTCCGTCAAGCAGTTTCTGGGCACACCCTATTTCACGGAATGTCAAATACATCGATAGCAAGTGATTGTTTGTATACACGTCCGGATTGGACCCAGAAATGATTAGCCGCGCATGGGCTGCTTTGCCACTAAGAAAAGAATTCGTCTTTGTACATGAACGAATAATCTGAGAGATAGAAGACATCTGCATCTGGAGGCAAACGTGAATATGCACATGAACTATGGAAGGGTAGATTTAACTACGATTGATCATTAATCATTTGGTCGCACGGAGGCGCTGGACTGTTGGATTCCCGCCGCCGTGGACGGTGGAGCGATGCCAACGTGGAGGCAGACGGCGAACACTCCGAACACGAACAGCAAAACGAGAAGACCGGAAAAATGAAATAAGCCGGCCCCGAGACATAACGACTTTCAGGGCTCATTGTGCTCTTGGGCTAGGCCCGCCTTGTAACTCAAGAGAAAAAGCTTCTTAATATTTCGGGTAAATTCAACGGTAGTACCCGAACTTCGAACAATATTTCAACTAAATACATTAATTTTATTTTCTATCAGAAAAATTTCTAAATTTTACCAAATCTTTTAAGAAAAAGATTTTAACACGTTTGCAAGTCATCTCTGATTACTTTGCTTGTGTGGAAGGTGATTATTTTGCTTGCGTGGAAGGTAACTTGGCTTCCAACTCAGTAATTTTTTACATTGACCTCATGTTCAATGATGTATTCAAGTGTCTGTTTGAAGGACAGTACAACAGTAATGACTATAGCCGTGAAACAGGATTTCGGGCAGAGAAAAAATTTGTAGGTTATGGTTGCAGTGGATTAGGACTCAACGACACATCAGCAGCAACTGCTTGCATTGGCTATGACAAGAAGGATATGTGATCGTTGTAAAATTATACTTTTAGTCTCCAATTTAACACCAACAAGACATGATCAAAAGAGGACTAAATATGAATTACCAAAAACATAATATTTGATTATTATATAATTTACTCGTAAAACCATAGTGTAGAAAATGAGGTGCCAAAGTAGGGTAAGTGTAGCATTGTTGTATTGTGTTCCTTTTGAATGAGCAAAATCTTCACGGTTGAAATCTGTTATACAGACTAAACGAGAGTTTACTCACTGAATGAGAGTTTGCACCAAGGTATGCCCCCGTGGCTTGTGCTTTTCACATGATCTGAATAATTTTGATCTGATTAAAATAAGTTATGATCTAATTTGATCTGAATGTAGTTATATTTAAAACTGTTTCTGATCTAATCTAAACTGATTATAATAAGAAGCTGCTTCTTACTCTATTCTTCTTTGCTTTGGTGATGGACGTTTTGTCACAAGATTTCCCGAATGGTTTAATTTACACTTTTATTGTTTGAAATCTTCGATCACTTTTATTTACCTGTGTGATTTCATTAGTCATTTAATAAAATAAAATATTTTTATCACATTTTGTTTTGTAAAATTTTTTTATATAGTTTTTAAATATATAATTTATACTTTTAATTTCTATATTAATTTATAAACAAACTCATTTGAAAAATATTATTTTACACGTTGTTGGAACATGTAAATGAATTTAGAAAGGTCATGAGAGTATGCCGTAGGTATAGGAATTCCTTTTTTTGTTCATTCACTAAAAAAGAACACGGCTGCCACACCAATTAAAGATGGAGATTGGAGAATAGAATTATTAAACTATTCAACCAGTGTCTTTTAATCGATATGCTGGATTTGAATTTGGTTCTATGTCCAATTCTGGATTCCTATTTTTGGATTCTCTTTTGCTAATAGTCAGAAAATGACTACTCTTGATAATAACTCTCGGGTCTCATCTCATCTTAAATACATTTCGGGATATTTTTTATTTTCTAATGATAAGAACTATCATAGTCTCATGTCGTACATTATTCAAAATATACTCCAAGGATCGTTAAAATTTGTGGTAATGTACTCTGAAAGTACATCTCATCTATTTGGCCGTTACGATTGAAAATTCTATTATTTTAAAAGATATTAAACTTTACATTGATAATCATTAACTTATTAAATTTTAATAAATTTTTTCAATTTGTCAAAGTAAAAAACATCTAATCTTATGCCTAAATTGAGAGAATGTTACCTTAGAGTATAATATCACAAGTTTTAGAGACCTCGAAGTATATTTTGGATAATGTGGAATCTCATAGTTCTTAACAAAAATTAAAAATACCCAAAACATGTTTCATATAATATCGTACTTGAGAGTTTTTTTACCAAAAAATTGAGGGTACTAGTAAGTAATTTTTTGAATAGTAAGTACCATGCATGCACTTGGTATGAGGGCCATTCATTCTCGGCCCAAACCGTTGCCAGACCATTTTATTCTCAACCATAAGATCCATGTGTTTGATCCGATCTGCCGCAGCCCGGCCCGGCAATAAATATACTGTCCTAATTACATCTACCTATCCCCTCCCGCCATCTGGACTAGAATATAAAAATTTTTGTGCGGTTCACTTTTTTGGAGCTGACATCAGTTAAATTATACGGAGTAATTAAATAAGGCAAATTATATAATGAATTTATATTTTTTTTACTAAGTATCTATTTTTCTAATAAAAAAATAATAAAAATGATGTGAAAAGGTTTACAAAAATAGTGTGCACTCAAGGTGCACCATAGAAGCACTCATAAAATAAAAAAGTTAAATATGTTTTTAGGAATATAATCTTCATTTCTTAGGAATATAATATAATAAAACTTTGGAAATTGAATATATGATTTGATATATAATAGAATTTAGAATATAAGAATTGTGCCTGAGGTAATTAGAAACGGTCCGGTTCCGTAGCTACTAGATTCCAGTGGCCACGGAAGTCACTGCCTCCCTACGGATCTCCGTTCATAAAATTGATGACTCCTACCCTACCTAACCCCACGGTAAACCCCCCTACGTAGGTGGGGGAATGAGTTTGGGTCGGGACTTGGCGGGGGCGGGGGTGGGGGTATAAATCATCAATTTTATGAACGAAGATCCGTAGGGGGCAGTGGCTTCCGTGGCCACTGGAATCCAGTGGGCACGAAACCGGGCCGAATTAGAAATCAGCCCGGTTCTGTGGCCACTGGATTCCAGTGGGCAATGGCCACGGAAGCCACTGCCCCCCTACGGACCTCCGTTTATAAAATTGATGATTCCTACCCCCTAACCCCCCGCCAAGTCCTGACTCAAACTCATCCCCCCACCTACGTCAATTGCATCTCGTAAGTATAATTGACTTTAAAGTTGTTGAGTACAGAATAAATATGTTATGCCAACAAATTAAAAAAATTAATTTTATTTAATGACCATTTTCAAAATAAAACTTTTGTAAGGATTACTTAAATAAAAAAATATTTACTAGGACCAAAATAAACTTCGCCTATTTTACATGGACTAAAATCATATCTAACCTTAAATAAAAATCATAAACTTTGCAATATATCAAATATATAAAGAGTACAATTCAGAATTGGTACTTCCTCCGTTTCCTAAAACGATTCATGTTTTGACTTAAAAGATATTTATTTTCGTAATTTGACATTCTAAATATATTATTATCAATGCAATAAAAAGAGAGACAAGTCACTTAAATGACTTATAATATCAATGCAAATTGAATTGAGTATATTGCAACGACTTAACTTGGATATATTAGTCATTTTTACAAAAATGAAAGTATTTTAGAGAAAACAAAAAAATGAAAGAGAAATTTTTTAAGAAACATAGAGAGTGCATTATAACTTGTGATTTTCTATATTTAATTCTCAATTATTAGATATTGCATTGGTGGTTTTTAATTTTTAAAAATTGTTTGATAATTAGGTCTTTAGCGACTATATATGAGAAAATATTTAGGCATATAATTATAGAATAATTTTCAAAAATTAATAAACATAAATGTAATATTATTAGGATTGTAGTTGGATATAGAAAATCACATATTATAAGGGATAATTTATAAAATTTATTCTTACATAAAGTAAAATTTTGAAGGTATTTTACAAGATATATATAATTAAATTATTCTTTAATCAATATATAATATCAATTTTATTTAAATAAAAGTCAAATTCTACCAATTGTATCTCCAAAAAGATTGAAACCAGACTAATACTTTTAGACAAATGTAGTATGTACTTATATATAGCGTGGTAATCATATGTTTTAACGTTTTAAAAAGATTATCTATTTAATAATTCTCTTTTTCATAATATACTCCGTATAATGTTATGTTTTACTAATCATATCGTAAAAGTTTATTTAGTTCAAAAAATGGTAAACTTTATTCAATGCTAGGGGTACACTTTTGGTGTACCCCATTTGTCCCCCACCCCTTTACCACCACCAATTTTTATCATTTTTTTATTTATTTAATTTTTTAAAAAATACTTACCCATTTTTTATTCATTTCCATTATTATTTTCATCGTTGATTTGAAAAAATAAAAATATTTTAATTATTTTCATCTTTCATATGTCTTCTTTAGTTTTTCTTATTTATTTTTTTTTAATTTTTATTGATTACTCCCTCCGTCTCAGAGTATTTGTCCATTTTTATTTTTACACACTATCCGATACACTTCTTTAATCAATTTTATCTTGTAATTTGTATATTAAAAAATTATAGAAATTATATATTAATAATCTATATGTTAAGACAAATCAAACAAGATCACACATGACTATATTTGAGCTTACACATTGAGAGAATTTGATGAGTCAAAGTGCTTAGATGAACCGTTCCAAATCTCAAAAGTGGACGAATATAGCTGGAAGGAGTATTTGTTATTCTGTAGATTATTTCGTTTGTGAATTTTTTATTTTTTTAGAAATCTTTTCTATGCCGGCGGCATCCGCTAGTCGTCGTCGTCTCAACGTTCAACTGCGGCGAGCCGGGAACTGTCTGAGATGCGCACAGTAGTATTAAATAAAATAGAAATTACTTATTTTCCCCAAACATTTTGTTTCCAAAATTGAAATTGGAAACAGGTAAAATATTCGTCTTGGGAGAATTTATGCTCAAAGAGTATAAGAATGAGGTGAGGGCGCCGAGAGGAATTCCGGAACCAGAATATCTTTAGAGGCCAGCCGGAGCTTCACACAGGAATCCTACTCACAATGTGGAGAGTTGTTCGATCTGCGGCGTCAGGCCTCCGCCGATCCCGGCGGTTCTCGACGGCGATTCCCGGTCCCTGTATCGTCCACAAGCGTGGAGCTGACATTCTCCATGATCCTTGGTACAACAAGGTCAGGCCTTTTTTTCTTCGCTCCTTTCACTCTATCAGTATTCAGTAATGAAATTTTGATTCTGATTTTTTTCCCATTCCAAATCATAATTAATTTATGCCTATTTCACTTCATCTTTGATATGAGCTCAGTGCAGCTCCTGGAATGGTTTTGTTCTTTTCTTAATATCGATTACGATTGTAATTCTTGTTGATTTGAGCTGTTGATTGGGTGTGGGAGGAGGTAGGGTAAGAATACTGAAGTTTGTACTCTTGCATTGTTACTGCAATTGACCATTCATGGTGCTATGGTAGAGTTCTAGAACTAATATTCTAAATTGGGATCCTTTTTAAATTCTCCTTACCTTGATCAAAACAATAATATTATTGCCTTACAAATTTGAGCCTTACTGATATTTTTTCTAATTCTCTTTACTGATATTTTTCCCAATAATCAGGATACAGGCTTCCCTTTGACAGAAAGAGACCGACTAGGACTTCGTGGTCTACTGCCACCTCGTGTTATTTCTTTTCAGCAACAATATTCACGTTTTAGTAAGTTCAATATCTTCTGACTTCTGTGCACTCCAATTCAGACATTGCCCAGTCAATATTGGTGTTGATTAATTTTAGATAATTCATTGTCTGAAGTAATTGGGATGAAGGTGGTGATGATGAACCAAACTCTGTGCATCTTTCTTGTATGAAGTATTGTTTTCAAGTTCGTTTTTTGTTTAATTTTCCAAAGCTAGTGAATTTAGATGGAATAAGGGGCTCATTGCCTCATTCAATGCTCTGTGCATATTCTAGTGTACCAGCAGATATTTACTTGTGTGCACCAACACCTGTTTTTTTTTTTGTTTAAGGAAAAACATGTATAGTGTTTAGTAAATTTTCCCATCAGGAATGACTGTAGATTGCATGTCTAACAAATGGTTGTTCTATTCTTTGTGTCGTCAGTGGAGTCATTTCATTCACTTGAGAGAAACACTCAAGGGCAACCAGAGGGTGTTGTATCATTAGCAAAATGGAGGATGTTAAATAGACTACATGACAGGAATGAGACACTGTACTACCGTGTGAGTCTGCTGATACATAGCTGTTAGGGCCATAATACTTAGTGGCTTTTGATTTACTATTGTCTTAGGATGACTTTGGTCGATGTCTTATTTTGCAGGTTCTTATTGATAACATTAAAGATTTTGCTCCTATAGTATACACTCCTACCGTAGGATTGGTGTGCCAAAACTACTCAGGGTTGTTCAGGCGCCCGCGTGGGATGTATTTTAGTGCCAAAGACAAAGGAGAGATGATGTCTATGATATATAACTGGCCTTCCCAACATGTACTAAGTAAACCTTGTTGTTCTAAATTGTTTTAGTGCATATCTAACATTTATTACTTGGGCCTGTTCTCTTCGTCTGATCTTATTACTTTGATCTGGTATGACTTGATCCGATTCTAATTAAAGTTATAGCAGTTTCTGATCTGGTTTGATCTGATACCATTTCAATAAGAATAAGTATTAACAAATAAGTAGAAAAAATAAGTTGAAGAGAACATAGCCTTGTTCTTAAGTGAAACTAAATTATCATTCAATCCACTTGTAAAAGAAATTAAGAAAAATGCTTTTGAGGTTCACTTTAATTCTGAATCTCCTAAAACTTAACCCCACATACTGCTGATTATGGATTATTGTTTTGCATACTAAAATCATTTTTCCAGCCAATGAACGTTTTGATTAGGGCTTATCCAATCTTCGGGGGATTTCTCCTTTTAGAGCAAAGCCATCTTATGTAGTTATTGTTTCAAACGTTTGCAGGTAGACATGATTGTTGTGACAGATGGGAGTAGAATTCTTGGCCTAGGTGATCTTGGAGTTCAGGGAATTGGCATACCCATTGGCAAACTCGATATGTATGTTGCAGCCGCTGGTATCAATCCACAAAGAGTAAGTGCTCTCTTTTTGGGTTTTAAAATCCATCTTCTAGTTTCACATGGGGGTCAATGTGATATATGAATATCCATCTGTATGCATTTAAGATGCTTACAACATACTTTCCTCCGTCCCAAAAGATGTGCCTAGTGTGACTGGGCATGGTTTTTACTAGAGTGAAAATTGTGTGGATGAAATTTATGAAAAGCAGAGAGAAACACATTGAACAGCATTAAATTTTCCATATATAGAAAGAGGCACATCTTTTTTAGACGGGCCAAAAAGGAAAACAAACAACTAAAGAAGTGTTTTTTGGGATAGAGGGGGACAGAGGGAGTACTAGATGAGATTGAGTCGATTGGCACATTGTGTACAGTCAAGCAAATAACATTTGATGTTCTTTTTTATTTTATTTTAACATTTGGTGTTCTTTATAATAGTAATAATAATAAAAGTTATCTTTTTCTCTCTTGTTACATTGCTTTTATAGATCCAGCATGAATAATACAACAAATTATCAGCTATAATTTAATGATAATGTTCCTAGACGCAATCATAACTATGCATATTTCATTTCTTCTTCTTAAAATTTTGAACAGTATCTGCTTGATTAATTTACCTTGTGAGTATGTTTGACAGGTTCTTCCTGTTATGCTTGATGTTGGAACAAACAATCAGAGGCTTCTTGAAGATCGTCTTTGTGAGTGAAACCGTATTAATATAATACTGTTTTTTGTGACCCTTCTCAAAACCCCCTTTACTTGATTATTCTCATTTTACTGGTGTATATTAAAGTTTATTGTACTTCGGTGCCCTTTTAACTTTGAATCCCTCTTTTTATTGTTTCAACTTTCAAATTTTGTAGTATGACGAGGCAAAGTGACTTACAAACACTTTTATTTGATTTCCTTGTCCTTGTTGTCTGGATTAACTGCAAAGAGTTACAAAATTTCTGTTTTGGCAATATAACAAGAGTTGACGTGGCATAATATTATACTTACAGATTTGGGATTGCGGCAAAATAGGTTAGAAGGAGAAGAATACTTATCAATAGTTGATGAATTTATGGAAGCTGTTCATGCTCGTTGGCCAAAGGCGGTTGTGCAGGTTTACTTCTTTTTTTTTAAATGTAATGCTTAACTTAATTCGCTCACTAGCAACATTTATCATTTTGAAAAATAATTTGCAGTTTGAGGACTTTCAAGCAAAGTGGGCTTTTGAAACTCTACATCGCTATCGGAAAAGATTTTGCATGTTCAATGATGACGTACAGGTAGTTTTCTTTATGTTTGAACTTCTGTCTTTAGCTTACTGTTAAATTTGGGCATTCTCCCAAAAGAATCATCAAGAGTTGAAGTTTAGTTAGTTTACTTCACACATATACCAGTCTAAACTCAGTAAACAACCAGTGATGGATACCTAACACACACCTTCAGGCCAAACCAAGCTGGACACTGTGCTCAAACACACCCCAAAACAGGCTGCCAAACCATCTGAGGTGTCGCCCAAACCAAGCTCTCTTTCGTAGCATGTTAATTTGGTCTAACTAGCTTCAAAAGGATTTTCAATTGGTAAGGTTTACCTCACACTTTTTGACTAAACTCAAACCCGGTAGATGATACTCAACCCATATACACACAGTTTATTGGCCTCTTTGCAAGCATCTCATGTTGTGATATTTTTTTTATTTTAATGTTCTCATTTTTTGCAGGGAACTGCGGGTGTTGCTCTCGCTGGTCTTTTAGGAACTGTCAGAGCCCAGGGACGCCCTTTGACTGATTTTGCCAACCAAAAGATAGTTGTGGTAGGAGCAGGAAGGTAGTTCGAACATTCTACTATTAATTAGTAATTACAATTTCATTCCACATTTTTTATGTTTTCATTGAGCTGTTAAAAATTCTCCTGGCATATTTTTTTGTTATATTTCAGTGCCGGGCTTGGCGTTCTTAACATGGCAATGCAGGCTGTTTCAAGAATGTCTGGACCAATGGCAAATCCTCACTTTTTCCTTTTGGATAAAAATGTAAGAACAAGTTTTACATAAATATATTACAAGTATACTCTGTATTTGTTAATCTACAGTGTGATCAGCCTAGAAGAGCCCACATAAATTCTTTTTTTTTCTTCATAGTGTACTAAATACTAATTCGCATCTACTTGTGCAGAATAAGTAATAGGAAATTATAATTTATTAGGAATAGGAATCATATTAAACTTCAAAGTGCCCTCAACCCCCACTTTTTTCAGTTGATATATATTTCCTGATTATTTGAGGTTTATGGGTTATGATGTAGGGACTTATCACAAAAGGTCGGAAGGATATTGATCCAGCAGCACTGCCTTTTTCTAAAGATCAGCATGAGATCGAGGGACTAGGACTTCACGAGGGTGCAAGCCTTATTGATGTGGTAACTTTAGTGGAATAATTAGGGGCTGTTTTAAAAGTGAACTTTTTTTTACCATGAAAATATATACTTTTATCATTTGAAAACTAACACAGAGTATAAAATGTTGTTCAGGTTAAAAAGGTCAAGCCCCACGTGCTTCTTGGTTTGTCCGCTGTTGGAGGTCTCTTCAATGAAGAGGTGTGTCTTCATTACTATCATGCTTTCTTGCACCATCCACTGCTCTTGGTTTTCCCCTTTTTTGTTGGATGTGTCCCAAAAAATGTTTGGTTGGTATCAGCTGCTGCACTCTAACCAAATTCTCACTATTTGTTACATATACATATAGGTGCTTAAGGCAATGCGGGATTCAGATTCCTCTAAACCGGCCATATTTGCCATGTCAAACCCCACAAACAATGGTTGGTCTTGATTCTTGAAGCCTTTTAATGTCATATATTCATTGTTTCTATACTTAACATTTTGTATGTTTACATTTGTGGGATTTGGAACAGCTGAATGCACTGCTGCTGATGCTTTTAAGCATGCTGGTACTAATATTGTGTTCGGTAGTGGGAGTCCCTTCGACAATGTTGACCTTGGTAGGATTATTTTTCTATTCTTTAATCTCTCTCATGTCCTATTTAATTTTGTTCACTTAGTAACTACTGCAATTTTTTTGGTGGCCAGGCAACGGAAAAACAGGTTTTGTGAATCAAGCCAATAATATGTACCTGTTCCCGGGGTATGGTGCTGATCTTAATACCATTTTACCAAATTCTTAAATGGAGCCCAAAATCATTTTTGTGGATTTCAGGATTGGTTTGGGAGCTCTCCTTTCTGGTGCCCGAATAATTTCTGACACAATGTTGGAAGCTGCTGCTGAGCGGTATGGATTGACATCTATTCCCTTTGTCCCAAAAAAGAGTCTAACTTCGAAAACTTTTTGACAAAAAAAAACTGGTTTCCAATTTTTCATTATATTTATTTTTCCCAAGTGTTCCAACTAAATGAAATATGTAACATGACTTGTTTTTGGAGATAGAGACGTAGTATTTGTTACTGGTCCCTTGTTTATGAGGCATAATCCTCCATAGATACTCTAAAATTACTTGTTCCATTGTTGCAGCCTTGCTTCTTATATGTCAGATGAGGAAGTCAAAAGAGGACTTTTATACCCGTCCATTAACAAGTAATCATCCCATATTTTCCTGATTCATTCAGTCCCAAAATCTGCTTTGGAAATGCATAAACACTGCAAACTTATGATGCCAAAACTGAGTTTCTTACATATAATGTTGTGTCGTAGCATTCGAGACATAACAGCAGAAGTTGGAGCGGCTGTTCTGCGGGCAGCTGTTGCTGAAGAACTGGCAGAAGGACACGGCGAAATGGGGCCCAAAGAACTACAGCACTTGTCAAAGGTAATTATAAGCGCACGCGCACTGCTTCCGTTTGTGTTGGTAACTAGATTTTTAAAAAAAGGTGACTTATTTCGCATTTTCGCATGACGTGTCTGAATGCAGGATGAGACTGTTGAACATGTGAGGCGGAACATGTGGGCCCCGGTTTACAGCCCTCTCGTCCACGAGACCTGAAGTTTCGTGGGTCTCGCCTACAGTTAGCCTTGCCACCATGGCTATAAGTCTATAACTACATAAATTGGTTTTCATGAACCTTTATCTAGTTTTGTTTTCATTTTTGTTTGGCCTCTTTATGAAGCTAGTTTTGTTCTCTACAGTACACGAATATGCCATATAAGCTTTAATTTCCTTGATTCTTTACTCATCATCATAAACATAAAACCTCATCTATATAAGTGTTGTACCAAACAGCCAGCATTCATAATTTGATTATTGGAGTGGAAATTTTTTAAAACCATTTAACACACTATGATTGTTTTGGAGGGCGACATATATGCTGTCCCAAATATACATGTGCATTCCCATTCTAGAAGACGGTTACACTTACACTTTGATTGCACAAAAACATCAGAACCGGTCGGACGGTCACCCATAGCATAGTTGCCAGAGGCCGAATTCGGGTTTATCCCCCTTTGGCATGCCTTGCTCAACCAAATGAGCTATGTCCACTTTAATTTCACGAAATATATGAAAAGTGTTAAAATATGTACTAAATGGTTATTTCAGTTTGACTTTTTTAAGTTAAATTGGACGAACCTCAAATCTCAATTAAATACAGAGTAGTAAATTTTGTCATGTATATTAGTATAAAAATATTTTTATTTTATTTAACTTATTGAGAATTTTTAATTTTTTATACAGATTGATAATTTTTAAAATTTTATTGCATTGCATGAATAGGTAATACAAGTTGAGAGTAATTGATGTCTAAAATTTATCTAATGTAATTCAAAAAATTAAACTAAATAAATATACAAAGAGATTAAGAGAGTATGAATCAAATAAGACCAAATCAAAACAAATTAGCTTAGATCATAACAAACCACATTATAGGGCTGCCTGTAATGCTCGCCTTTCTCTCTCTCGTGATCCTCCGTGGCAATGCCATGTACGCGTGCTTCACGGAGGAACACCACCTCCAAAGCTCCATGGTCCATTTCCGTTAACAAGAAAAATCCAAAAAAAAATTAATCCAAAATGAAAAAAAATAATAACAATATGAAATAAAATAAACCCAAAATGTTTTTATTAATTAACATTACTCTATTTTATTATAATAAAAAATATTTAATTTGAATAGAAATATTTAATTATTTATACCCCGGAGTAAAAAATAAAAGTGCAATCATTGCAGTGGTCGTGGGAGATTACAAGTGCGAAGTAAGTAAGATGGTGAGTACAATGTGACGATATGTGACTGTTGATTTAGAATGAGCGGTGGTGAAGCAGTACACAGCCCTACACGAAGACATACTACATTCGTTCCCGAGTATTTGTCAAGTTTTTATTTTTTTCAGTTAACTATTTTTAACCTTTGACCTATAATTAAATAAAACCTCGTCAATATTGTATATTAATATTGTATATTAATTAGATAAAATAATATTTTAAAAATATTTTATATAATAAATCTAATAAAATTATTTTCGTATCGATATTTAATATCATTTTTATTTAATTCAAGGTTAAAGTTTATCAGTTTTGATTGAAAAAATACTCATTATTGAGTAACTGAATACTCATTTATGAATATATGAGAAACACCGTACAACCGGTTGTACAATATATATGGGAGAGAGTAAAATTTTAGATGGAGAACATGTTCTAAACATGTGTGAGTCAGTCATATGACTCTAGGAGAGTCGAGCTGCAAAACAGGACGATGGCTGGTGGAGAAGTGGAGAAGTCAACATTCTTCGTCGCTGTCCACGTAGGCGCCGGATACCACGCGCCGTCGAATGAGAAAGCTCTCCGATCCGCCATGAAACGCGCATGCCTCGCCGCCGCCTCCATCCTCCGGAAGGTCTCCCTCTTTCTTTCTCTGTACGTGTTTTCTGTGCTGAATTCTACTTTCGTGCCTGTTCTTCTTCCTTTTAATTTTAGGGTCCCGGTGGATGTATAGACGCTGTCACGGCAGCGGTTCAAGTGTTGGAGGTAATTAACTAATTATGTGAGTTATTGGTTCGTATGATTCGCAATTTTTAGGCATATTCCATTATTGTTTTGATGATTTAGGATGATGGTCTCATTCAAAATAATGTGATTGGCTAAGTAATTGGGGGAGAGGAAAATTTGTTAGTGGTTGAAAGGAAAATTTGTCCTAGATTACGTATATATTGTTTGGTATTTTATTCAGCACTTCAATTTTCAACACCTCAAGATGACAATATAGCTTAGCATTATTTGAATTTGTGTAGCAATTTGAACGCTTAGCAGCTGTGTTTGAAACTCGTAATCTAACAAAAATTGAATGGAAAGTTACAAGCTTTTAGCGTTTGATGGGATCATATGGGACAATTTATCTGTGAAAGGTATTATAAGGGATTGTTATTATTATTGTGTAATCAAAGAAAGGATTTGTTATGTTATAAAGGATAGTGATTTAGTTCTCTTTGCAAGTGGAATCCCTAAAGATTTGATTCTTAAGTGGGCTACTCCTTCAGGATGATCCAAATACAAATGCCGGGCGAGGTTCAAATTTGACTGAGGATGGTTATGTGGAATGTGATGCAAGTATTATGGATGGTGATTCCGGAGCATTTGGTGCTGTGGGGGCAGTGCGAGGTATGCTCATGCCAATATTTTACTTTATTCACCCTTTTGTTTCTTTATTTATTTTTTATTTATAAAATATTGCAATTGATGTTCTTTCCTTTTGAACATTGTATTTCACTTGTAATCACTATACATCTTTTGTGAAGTTAATTTTGGCCAGGTGTTAGAAATGCCATCCAGATTGCTGCATTATTAGCAAAGGACCAGCTTTCTGGTTCAACACGGCTAGGACGTATATCCCCTATGTATGGTTACCCTTTCTACGAAATCTTGTTGCATTCTTCATCAAATGAATTAGCCTCATCTTGGTGTTGAGTATCATACATTGGTTTTCTTTGAGTAATGTATAAATGTGACCTCATATTTTGAGGATCCTTTTGAGGTAAGACCCAATATAAAATGATATCAGAGTCTGGTCCGATGGTGATTTCTTGGATGTCTACCCACTCAATGGTTTGGGGGTTAATTTTGCCTATTTGTCCATTGGTTGTCTACTTGGTTTGAGTCCAACATATAAGTATGAGGTGAATCCCACCTTTTAAGAAATAAGAGTCCATTTCGAGTGACTCAAGCTCTATCTAACATGTCTGAGTGTGTTCTGACGATGCTTACATACTGCTGTGTAGGTTTTTGGTGGGTGAAGGTGCACGAGCATGGGCAAAATCTAGAGGTGTTGTTCTACCTGAATCAATAAAAGAAGCCGAAGAGGTTTAATTATTCTTTCCACTCTCTCACCCTCTCACATACACACAGATGGAGCGAGAGCGAAGGGTTAAAGTTACCACAATTTCTTATATATCAATTCTTAAAAGACTCGTATCTTTCATTGGGCTTATTTTCCTGCAAAATCCACCATATGATTGAAAGTTAATTACTCATAGAATAGATCATACTCCTGAAGTTTCAAAAGAATCCAAGATCGTTTCATATTAAATCAATCAACTCGTATTTCAACATGTTTTAATCGTATATATTACATAACCTATCGAATGAAGTGCAAAATGATTTTGGCTTCTTGTGAAGTTTTAGAATGATACATGAGTAATTAACGTTGATTTTGCCTGAAAGTACTCCCAATGAAGGATATATTCAGTGGGTTTTGCATGAAAATAATCCCAATGGAAGATACGAGTGTTATAATATTTGATGTATAAAAGTTGGTTGTAACTTTAACCCTGAAATATGTATCGTAGAGTTCTGCTACTTACATGCTTACTTGGTTGTTTCTTAACATAGACTCATAGAGAATGTTACTTCATTTGTTTCAAGATATCCGTAACTTTTTTGTTAATCTTCTCTTCAAAGTTTGCACTTTTCAAGTTTTTTATGTTAGACCTCATTTATTGTTATTGAATATCATTTATGGGCGAAAAAGGTTATCTATTTCAATATAAAGGGGACTGTGGTCATTTAATAGACATAATTCTACATATTAAAGGAGTTTTATAATGTATGTGATCCAACCTTAAACAAAAAAAAAATCAAATGGAAGGGTAATAGTGTTCCTTATTATATTGTTGAGACAGATGCTTGTGACTGAGAGGACCAGAAACCTGTGGAGAAAATACCGAGGGATGCTTGATGGTGCTAAAGCTGTTAATGATGTTTCTTTCACACCAAGCACTTACAATCCTATAGGAACTTGTGCAGTTTTAGGTATAAATCTGGGTACATTAATTCCACTTTTATGATGTACCGATGAATTTGAATATGTGTTAATGCATTTTTTGCTGTATCTATAGAGGCTCAATTGCAAGATGAGTTAAATGGAAGCACAAGTAGTGACCAATTTTCCTTGCAAAAGACCCCAGATGAGGACTGTGTTAGTGACACTGTTGGAGTAATTTGTGTTGATTCAGAAGGTCACATTGCATGTGGGGCCTCAAGCGGCGGTATCGCCCTGAAGGTCACAATTCTTTGTTCTACTTCTAGTTGCCCTATGGGTCATAGTCTTATCATTGTTCTATTATGTTTAAGGGTTTTGCTAAGCACAACCCTAAGGGCCGTGTTTAAGGAAACAACGGGAGCTTCCCATTGTGTCCGATATATTTTTAAGTGTAAATTTTACATCACATTTCATTACGTCTTTTCCCAACTGCATTTTATTTATTTCCTCAGCTTTTATGTCTAGCAAGGAGAAGGTGTAAGTACTGCGAAAAAGTTTATTACTCCCTCCGTCCCATTTTAAATGCCTGTTTTCCTTTTTTGTCCGTCCCAAAATAAGTTGCTTGTTTCTTATTATAGTAAACCTTTAAAAGGAAAAATACCTAAACTGCCCCTAACATAAGCCACTCCTCTCTACCTTATCTTCTCATTCATTGTCACCCCCCTAAGAAACTAAGGACATTTTTGGAAAATCAACATTATTTTTTCCCTTCCTTAAATATGCCCCTAATTCAAAACGGGCGATATAAAATGGGACGGAGGGAGTACATGTTTGGATTACTGTTTCTTTTAATGTAGTTAAATGCACAACAGGTCAGTGGACGTGTTGGTTTAGCAGCAGCATATGGTTCTGGATGTTGGGCATCCTCGAAGGGACAGTTTGGAGCCCCATTTATAGTCGGTTGTTGTGTTAGTGGTGCTGGAGAGTATCTCATGAAAGAATTTGCTGCTAGGGAATGTTGTATATCCTCATCTGTGTAAGTTTTACTCCGTACATCGTAATGATAAACTTTTGGGAGAAAGACCAAAGTAGGACTAAAACATTCAAAATATACCAAAATAGGACTTCCATGTTTTTATTCCCGAAATAGGACTTACATTACCAAACATGGTCATATACATTACCAAAAAAGTATAGTAATGTGCACATGTACACTGCCACATTACCACAGTGCAAAGTCTTATTTCGGGAAAAAAACATGAAAGTCCTATTTTGGTACTTTTGCTATGTTTTAGTCCTATTTAGGGTGATTTCTATAAACTATTGTTGGATTTTTAATTGATTCTCCTTGTTTTTGGTAGATCTCAAGCTGGACCGGCATCTGCATGCACAAAAGTTCTACGCTCTGTCACTCTAGAAAACGGTAGTAACTATGGCTCTGACAGAAGCGGTGGAATATTACTAGTTCAAGCAGAGGCTTCTCGAATGGTGAGACAATATCCAAAACTTATGGCCCGTTTGGTAGGCGTTATTTTGCTGAAATGACGAAATCTGAATCCACTGAATTTTCTGAAAGAAAAAGTGTTTGGTGTAACCCATTTTACCAAAGTCGATTGCTACATATTCGGCTCATAACCAGAATAATTCAGAAAAAAAACTACCAAACGGAGCTTTAATCTTCCTTCACACAAAAAGCTTTGTATTCACACCCACTGATTGCACTAAAGGTTGCTGCTGGAAACTTGCCCTTGCTGGAAGCCGTTGAAATTGCAGCTGCATTTTCTTCTTTGTCATTCGGAATTGGGTATTTCGGAAGCTCATTGGAGAAGCCCAAGGTATCATCATATGACTTATTTCCTTTCAGACTTTTTCTTGTTTTGTTAGAAAAGAAAAGAAAACTACAACGAAAAGGAAATGAGAGGAAAAAAATACTACTCCCTCCGTCCCAAAAAGAGTTGCATGTTGTTGTTTACGAAGTTTGGCTGAAGTTATTTTCAGTTCAACTTATTTGAAAATAGGCAAGGGATTAAAAATAAAATTTATATATTTAAAAACTACATTAAAAAAATCTACAAAACAAAAGCTGACAAGACTATTATTTTCTCAAATGGGTTGCGAAAATAGGTCAAGAACGTAGTTAAAGTTTGACTTAAATTGGGAAGGAGGGGTAAGCGAGAAAACAAGTTTCCTTCCAAACATAGCATTAGGGAAACAAAGAGATTGTTGTGTTTCATGGGTAATAGTTGCGCTTATGTTTGTATTGTTCAAACACGCGGATATCTATCTGATTCATCTTCCTCCCATGACCACACCTTCATCAACAGGTTTCTATCCTTAGAAGCTCAAAGAAGCATAGCAGAAATGGGTTAAATGAGTTTGCAGCGCGAATCAAACTCCTACCGTAGATCTGTTTTTACTCATTCTGCAGGCGAATTGCCGTTTGCTGCAAACAAAAATCTATAGGTTTTGGAGTGAAATGTGCAACTCAGGTATTGAGATGATATGGGAACTGTAATCAGGGTGTTGCTAAATCCACTCCCATTTCGACTAAATCCCTCCCTATTATGTTAAATGTACAAGTTTGCCCTTAGAAATTGACTTGGATCGAAATCATCTCTTTTGTATTTTTAAGGGTAAAGTCGTCAGTTTAACATAAAAAGAGTGGATTTAGTGGAAATGGAAATGTATACAGCAACAACTCTCTAATTATTACTTCCTCCATGTCCCATTTTATTTGTTGTATTATGTTAAATAATGTCCATTTTCTCATTATAGGAATCACAAATTATTCTCAGTTCACCTATTTTCCTTTACTTTTGACTCTAAAATTGGATTCATCCATATTACATTAATCAGATTGTGTGGCTTTTGCATTGAGGTCTAGTAACACCCTGTATAAAATAACTGGGCATGAATAATTTATGTACTCCATATAAAAATATACAACGAATTAAAATATAAAACGTACACTATAATATTAGTATCGAGAAATACTTCAAATAATTTTTGTTTATATATTTTACTTCACACTACGATAGTTTCCCACTCATTCAGTCGTGTTGCAAGGGGGTTTTGTTTACCAATGCCCGAAGCTATGGTCATAACTCAGCATAGAGTGACCATAGAAGTGAATCTATAGGGACCAAAACTACCAACAAAACCACTCAGTATATTTTTCACATCTATTTACATAACTCCACATAGAGTGATCATAGTGTGCGAGTTTTGGATCACCGTTAAAAAGATAACGGACATTTAATGAAATTTTTGAAAAATGTCTACTTTTCACAAATAAATAAAAGGTGGGATTATTTCAGGTAAATTTATGTTTTTCTTATTTTAATTTTAAATTTTAAATTTATGTTTTTTAAAAATATAACACTACACTATTATTAGGGAATTGTATCGATTTTTTTTTTTAAATATAACGATTTACATGATTTTATTTTTTGTTTTGGGAGAAATAAAATATTGGATTATCGAAAAATAATTAAGAGTATTGCTCGAGAAAGAAGTTGCAATACCAAAAAATGTAATGAGTTATAAAATTAATTAGTGCCGTTTTGGAGAAAAATAATATTGTGCAATTTTTACAACTTTTAAATTATTATTTTGGTGAAAAAATTTGTACTGAAGTTTTGAAAAAAATCACAAGTTAGGTAATTTCATTTTAGAAAAAATAATACGGGTAATAGAAGATTTTCAATAAATATTTTGGAGTGTTGTTCGTGAGAATTTAGCTAAAATAATCTCACCTTTCATTTATTTGTGAAAAATATGCATTTCCAAAAATTTCATTAAGTGCCCGTCAGCTTTTTAACGGCGATTCAAAAACTCGCACACATGCAAAAATGTGGGATTATTTCGGATGACAGTGAAAAGTGAAACTTATTTTAAAAGAATGCAAAAATATGTATCAAGTGTGTAGTGATAACCAACAACGTCCTTTGCAAAAAGAAGCATGCATTCGAGTGTAAAACTTATACTCCGTACATACTTATACATACCACGAAATAATTTTAACTTTAAAGCATATTATATGGGATTCATATAATACGAAGTTTGACTAAACTTATTTTCAATTCAATTTATTTAAAAATTGATAAGGAATTAAAAAATAAAATTTATAAATTTAAAAAAATACACTAAATGTTTTACAAAACAGAGGTGATGAGACTATTATTTTGCCAAATGGGTAGCAAAAATGGTTTGAAAACGTGGTTAAAGTTCGACCTAGTGAATACTAAACATGCAACTCAAACTAGGACGGATGAAGCAAAATTTTCTTAGAATAAAGGCAAGCAGTAATATTTTTATTAATGAAAAATAACAAAAAAATATCATGTACATTATTACAAAACCATTTGGGATTACAGAGAAACTGACAAGAATCATATCGTGCAAAACAGATTCGCACAATCAAACTCAATAAAATCCCCCAAAAAAGTAAGGTCTAATAGCACATATGTGTAGACCTGACCCCGGGGTAAAGAGGCCATTTCCAAACATTAGCACAAGAAATGAAAGTGTCCTCAAATTTCCCAACGTAGATATGGAAATGTTTTTCAAATTTCCCATATGCATTTGAGTCCTGAATAATTACTTCACTGAGCAAAGAACTTTTAGTTTTACCCAAATGAAGAACTTTTACTTGCACTTACCGTTAGAAGTAAAACCGGTGCAGACAATGAAAGTCAAAAATCAAGAGAAGTTGTGAATCCGTTTGGCCGATGTGAGGGTGTTGGAAAGAAGCATTGCGATAGTCATGGGTCCAACTCCTCCCGGAACTGGAGTTATTGCCGATGCAACCTTTCTGGCTTCCTCATAACAAACATCCCCCACTAGGCGATATCCACGGGGATTTGTAGTGTCCTGTCATATCACCCACAAGGTTGATTATGTAGGTTTTGTTTACTATTCTTATTCTACTTATACAGCAACAACAACAAATCCTGTAAAATCCCACAAGAAGTTGGTTCTAGGGAGAGTGTGTCTTGGTAGACCTTACCCTTACTTGGTAGTAGAAAGGCTATTTCAAACAATAGCCTACCTTACCTGTACTTGGCTTATTGTACTTATAAGTAGAATAAAAGTCTGCTTAGTAGCGAAGTGTGACTTATTCTACTTATCTTGTTCATAATACTTAGGGTTGACAGTCTAATCCTTACCCAATGGATATCCAAACTACCCGACCCGGTACAATGGATGAAAACTTGATAAAACCTAGCTTTGATGGAAATTGATTTTACCAAAAGTTGTTCTCAACCAAAAGCTTTTCATTAAAAAAAATCAGCAAATCCAATCATATGTGAAGAAGAAGAAGGAGGAGGAGGAGGAGGAGGAGGAGGAGGAGGAGGAGGAGGAGGAGGAGGAGGAGGAGGAGGAGGAGGAGGCTTCACACCTCAACAGGATTAATTCCAACATCAATGATAACTGCACCAGGCTTGATCCAGCTGCCCCTGACCATGTTTGGTTGCCCAGCAGCTGAAATGATGATATCTGCTTGTTTTATGATTTCCTCGGGCTTCTTTGTTCTAGAATGTACAATACTGACAGTAGCATCCTCCCTCTACAAATGGAAACAAAAATAGAACATGATTGTTACAATCCGAAAAGTACAAAAATGAATCGCTATAATATAATTGAAGAATGTTTTGGGAGTATGAAGTTCACTAAAGGCCTACTCGGATCCCGGAAAATACTAGTAAGAGAAAAAAGTCTTTGGAAAAAGTATTGGCGCCGGGGGGGGGGGGGGGGGGGCAGGGGTCGAGATGTATGCAACCTTACCCTTCATTTACTGAGTAAGAAACGAAGGAAGTTTAATGTGCCATTTTGATTTAATCCATTATGTTTCTGAAGATAAACCGTTGTGATTAATGACTCTTTTAGCTCCATTGAGAATGGAAGGAAAAACTAAATAAAACAATTTTAAAAATAAATTAAATAAATTTAATTATGAGTATGTTCGAGAGCCTATCTTAACCCCCCACCCCCCAACACACACATACACAAATGTTGATAAAATAATCTTCCGTTCCTTTTTTTCTCCATAGAAACTTCCAAGTTCCAAACAGATGCTAAATGAGACGATTGTGGATGGGCATTATATAAAAACAATCAATCCAGTATAATCCCAGCTTTGTTTGGGTCTGGGGGATCACGATATTCCGTATTCGCAACATAGAGAGACATTATTTTTATTTATTTATTACTTGGAGAAGAAGAGCAGTGGGCATTCCAACAATGTTACTCCTGCCAATGACAACAGCCCTCTTCCCTTTGATTTCAACGCCATACCTATGCAGCAGCTCAATACATCCCTTTGGAGTACATGGAACAAATAATGGCTCCCTGCCCCGCATGGCGAGTCGCCCAATGTTTAGTGGGTGGAATCCATCAACATCCTTCTCAAGGCAAACAGCATTCAATATGTTCTGCTCATTCATATGCTGGTACACATATGGCGAAAAGATACAAGCTGCATTTTAGATACAGCTCAATACACTCAAACCAAATACTGAGATAAACAAACACGTAGTTCGCAATCCATCCAAGTCGGGCTAGATAAATTAAGGCGTGGATTAATAGGGTCAAAACTCCAATACCAAGTTAAATTGGGACACGAACTCCACAAAAATGATCCTCAAGACTCAAGGCTTAGGCTTACTTTACGAAAATAAGTTTTTTTTTAAAAAAAATTTGCATCAAACCAAAACAAATATTCTTGTAATGGAGATAATCAGTAAACGGTTTACCGAAGGTAGAGGCAACTGGACAAGAATGCCATGAACGGAGGGATCATCATTGAACCTGGAGATATGGTTAAGCACTTCCTCTTCCGTTGTATCATCAGGCAAACAGACCTCATATGAATGGATCCCCACGCCTTCACATGCTTTTTTCTTGTTGCGAACATAAGTTGCAGAATCCTTCCTGTCCCCAACCAGAATGACCGCCAGACCAGGGACAACACCAATAGAATCCTTCATCCTAGATACGTCTGCACTGATTTCGTCTCGGATTTCTTTTGCAACCTTTTTCCCATCAATAACCTCAGAAGAGGATTCGGAGGTCACAGAGTCTATAATAGATTCATATGGCAAACTGTAAGAGGAAAAACAAAGTCTAGGCATGCTGTGGGTTTAGAATATAATGAAATCAAGTTTCTTGAGGAGTATTCAATAAGACATTGCATTCAGAGATTAATCAAATTTTCATTTCAAATGCCAAATGATTAGTAATCGTAGTCGTCCTGGTAGTAGGAAGTAGTAGTAGTAACAACAATAATAGTAACAATAACACTGCAGATTTAAAGATAAATAAAAATGTGGGTAGATTTACTATATTTACCTGTAAGAGCTGAATAGCAGCATACCGCGGTGGCGGAGTTCGAAGTGAAAGGAGTTGAATCTATGTAAGCGGCGGCGGAGGTCCTCGGGCGTGATGTGGAGCCACGGCGGAAAGGAAGGTGGCCGGGCTTGCAGAATGGAAGGAATCGGGCTGCGGCCACGGAAGTGGCTGAAGAAGACGAAGAGGAGTCGGCTAACCTCGCCTTCATAAGCGCCGCCACAGACGACGCCGTGGACGCGGCCATTCTTCTGTGAGCAACGACGATGACGCGAGAGAGATGATGTCTGGGAATAAAACCTATGCTTGCAAGCTTTTTTGCTATGATAGAACCAGTTAATCACCGGCCAGCCGCCGCCTGCCGCCGCCCGCTCCCGTTTTTCAGTGCCTACTTTACGCGGGACTGGGCCGTATTGACCCCGTTTGTTGAGTGTCTTTAGGTTGGGCCGATCTCGCTTTTGTTATTAAGGTAAAAGCCGGTCTTGGGCCCAAATTAAATTTAGCCCATTTGAAATTAAAGAAATCACAATATATATAAATAAAACATAGAAAAAGCACCAAAATAAGATTTTTATTCTCAAAATATATAGTACGCATTTTATTATACTTTTTTATAATGTACATTGTCATTATTGATAATGTCCATGCTTTTTAATTCATATTTCGGGGATAAAACATGAAACTCTTATTTTAGTATTTTTTTAATATTTTATTTTTACTTTAGTCTTTATCCATTGAACTTACAATTAAATTTAGCCCATTTGAAATTAAAGAAATCACAATATATATAAATAAAACATAGAAAAAGCACCAAAATAAGATTTTTATTCTCAAAATATATAGTACGCATTTTATTATACTTTTTTATAATGTACATTGTCATGATTGATAATGTACATGCTTTTTAATTCATATTTCGGGGATAAAACATGAAACTCTTATTTTAGTATATTTTTCAATATTTTATTTTTACTTTAGTCTTTATCCATTGAACTTACAATTGTCATTAAGAAAACAATTAAATAAATTGAGGTGTAAAGTGTAATCTTAAAAAGTCTTGTACAAAAAAGACTTCACATGTGTTTATCTCTTAAATAGAAATATTGGCACTGAAATACTACAAAATTTGACATTATATATCGACATTTGTTAGTATTTTTTGACATGACGCGCTAATATAATTTGGCATTTTAAATACTATTTTTCTAAAAAAAACAAAACTGATAATCATATTTTGGTACATGAAACATGTTTTAAATCCTATAATCGTACCAGAGGGGGACTTGTCCCAGTATAGAGTTGGAACTTTTTACAATAATGCCAAAAAAATCAATCAAAAGAATTGTCCTATCCAAACTACTGTAAATACAAACCCAGACAAAATGGAAGTTAAAACAAATTTCTTCAACTTTAAAATTAATTCAATAAGTTCCGATGGAAATCTCATGTGGAGACTGGAGAGCAATGGCCTAAAAGAATGTCCCTTCCAAAAAAAACAGGACCAATATATAATAATGGGATAAAAGTAAAACTAACAAAAAAAAGGCTATACAGTTTCCCAAAGTGAATGAATGAATGAATGAATGAATCATCCTCTTCTTCTTCCTCCAGGCCAGTTGCAGCAGCATTATATCGCGAGAGACGCTTCTTCGCTCTCGGGTGAAGAGTCTAAGTGTGGGGTCTGTTCTTTGGGTTTGGTAACCACTCGGGAAAATCCGTACCCGAGAGAGCCCCCACTTGTTTGACACAGCTACAAAAAAAACTAGCATTAGCTTCCTAAATTCGTTCTCGCTTCTCACTTTATTTCCTTTTAAAGTTATAAAAATGTGACTCGCATCATTTCACTCTCGTCTAAAACAAATTCTAACCATACATTTTTCACTTATCAACACTTTTCTCAAACATTGTGAAAGTCATAACGTGCAAGAATTTTTTGGGACAGTGGGAGTATAATGTTGTCGACTGCGTACACACACCCTCCACCTCCATCAGACCCTATGTTTAGTGAGATTTAGTTTGTTATTTTTGTTGTAGGGAGAATATTTTTTTTGAGATACTCCCTTCATTCCACAATAATCATCTACTAAAGATTATTATATACATTTAAGTCTACATTCATTCAAAGTCTAGCGTATATAATAAACCTTGATAGACAGTTATTGTGGATTGGAGGGAGTAATACGGCAGAATCGGCTGATACAGCCATCGAGCTACATTGTACCTCAGTAAGCTCAGATAGGTGGCGGGACCTGAACTCGTTGATCGTTGCTGCTATCTCTGACATTGGCAATTTAGCCTGCACTCAAGAAAAAAATAAATGTATAAAACCATATATAGCTAGGTGGAGATATTAGTGCACATGGGGTGGGTGCGATTGGGGGGAAGAGAATATTTGATATGGCCAAAGTGTAGCATACTTACTTCAACAATGACAGCTGCCGCTAACTGCAAACTTGGTTCCAAGGTCTCCGGGACAACCTATGACAACACAAATTTACAATGTTGTGACAACAAACAAACAACAACCTGGTTGGATCCCATGAGAGTTGGGTCAGGGGAATGTTGTGACAACATTGGATGTAATCTTAGATGGAAAATTTTCAATTTTTGGTCCCACGACTTTAAGGTCATTTCCACTTTCAGTTTCAGACATTCGCTTAGTTCTACTTGGCACGCGATTATAGAGTCCTTGCCACTTTATATCCTGATCACTTGTCCAGCCAAACCCCATTCAATTTTGTGTGGTTTTTTGCTGTACAAATGAACGGAAAGAATAGAAAGGGATGGGAAGTCAACAGTCACGCACAAATGCGAAAAAAAATATTAAAGACTGGACCAAAAATGAGAACAAACTAGTAGTCGTGGGACCAAAAGTGGAAAATTTTGAAAAGATCATTGTCAAGGGAAGTACCGCTGTTGCTCCGGCCTTTTCCAAGTTTATGCCATGGTCAACATCATGCGCGCGTACAAAAGTTTTCACATTAGGAAAATACTTGTTCAGGGCCCACACAGTTCTGTAATTCGCACCAGGGGTATCTAAAGTAATTGCAGCAGCGCAAGCTCTATCAGCACCTACTTTATGCAGAACCTATAGAAGTATAAAGTATAAACAATATAAATAAGTATTGAACTCTCTATCAGCTGTGTTCCCATGTCCACAGAACACATGAAATAGGTTTTCAATAAGAAACACCTCCCGGCTTCCAGCATCACCAAAGAATACAGGAAGATCAAGTGCACGTCCAACTGCAACCCGATCACTGAAATATATAAATAATAGAAGTTTAAGAAGAATTAATAAAATATGAACAATGTTTCTTTTGATAACTCGGGGGGGGGGGGGGGTTGGGTTTTGCCCGATTGCCCGACTAATCCTAAAACCTTTGGCTTCAGTCAATAACGAGAGCATATGCTACACAATGTGGGCTTCACCAAGGAGATTACACCGCCCAAAGGGCTCCTCCTCCCCAACTTTGAACCCACAATAATCTTTCCTCCCTTACAGCTAAATACCTCGCGAGAGGCCTATAAACAATGTTTTTGAAACTGATGGGCTGTCGATACACACAGTATAGATACGCATGCCATTCATATAGATATGTCTTAATATAATTAATTCAATAACTGGATTTTCAGTTAAAGTGCAACACCTTTAAAATAATTTTTTACAAGTAAAAAAAACAAACATACTTATGAGCATGTAAAATGAACATATCGAAGTTACCTTCTCACATCAAGTGCAACAAATGGAATCAGTCTTTCAGAAAGAAGTTGGGCAATTATCTGTTGTGGAAAAAAGAAGTAAATGGCAACGAAAATGATTTCATGACTGGCATTTAGTTTGTCATTTTAAAAACTAAGTACTAAAAAGATTTTTGAATTAAGAAGGTAGTGCAAGACCTGACCAACACGTCCAAACCCACAAATAATAATATGATCTTGCAAATCATCAGTCTGAAAAAAGTGCAAACAGAACTTAGAAGAAGTTAGAAAAAACAGGTAACAAACTTCAAACATCTTCGAACAGGTAACAGACTTCGAACAAACTGCAAACAGAACTTAGAAAAAACCGACCGATATAGAACTAGACCAAGTTATCATCAACAAGTGAAGGTCAGAAGCTTGACCTCACTTTCCACAGGTAACAAACTTCGAACATCTTGAAGCTCGAAATGAGAAGCTATTAGTTGGCCTCCGGCCGCCAACCATGGTGTGATGGCCATTGAAATTCCCACCACAAGAAATAGCAGAGATGACAGACGAGAAGACAGTATACCCTGGTAAAATTCAAATAAGCAAAAATAGAATCTACTCAGTATGTCCATTTGGGTTTTTTTATTGTTCTCTATCACCCATTACATCATCACATGTAAAGAACATGAATTAAAAATAATTTTATGGATCAACAGCTACTATCCTACAAATATGGTTTGCATTTCAAATGTAAGCAATCATTAAGTCATGACAAATTTTCTTCATCTGTTTGAGAGAATCATTTTAGAACATGAGTAGAGCCAGTGTCTGAGACAAAGACCTGTTATATTCCAAATACTCACCCTAGATTGAATAATAGAGAGAAGTAATATAAATGCAGCATATCTAGAATATACTCCCTCCGTCCCAGAATGAAACTGACACTTTGACTTCACAAAGTTTAAGAAAAGAGAGAGAAATGTTGTAAGCCACATCTTCATTTCAAAAAAGGGAAGTTGGAGAAGTGTAAAGTGTATCATTTGAAGGACAACAAAGGAAGTGTAAAGTTCATTTTGGGACGGAGGAAGTAATAGATTCTGCAATCAAGTGGTCAGCTGAAAAAATAGTTAAAAAGAAACCCCAATGCACAATATGCAGTTTAAATTTTGTGAAAGTTGTGAAGAGAAATAAGAGGTGAAGTAGTTAACCTGATTAACAGCCTCACCGAAGGCAACAAATGCAAATTCTCCACCTGGAGCCAGTAGCAAACCAACTCTTATGGCAGATACAATGGAAATACCAAAAAGTCGACCAACTAAAGCAACCAAAATTGTTTTGCCAACAATCAGAAGTGATAGTGCCCCCATAATAACTGGAAAGTTTGATAAAAGAAGCTTGGGATCAATAGACATTCCAACCTGAAAGCGAAGTCAAATGGTCATGATTTAAAGTTACGACAAGAAATAATACTTACACTATCGCATACACAATGAAAATATTTTGGTGGAGAAGAAATTGGTGAGGTATACGAAAGAGGTAGGTTCACATTGCAGTGGCAGGAAATGTATCATCGTGCAAAAAAAACAATCGTTATTCCATTTAATGTATTTAACTACAAGCATAAAATCTAATAGCTCAAAGGCACATAAGTGAACTGCAAACTGCAAAGAAATAATTTATGTACCACCACTGATACTGCAAACTAATATGTGTGCGCACGCGCGCACACACAGCCATATGGAATAGAAAAACAACTGAAGCACCTACCGTCATGAAAAAGAGACCCAATAGAAGACCACGGTATGGGGCAATATCTGACTCAACCTGAAGCGAAAATTCAGTTTCTGCAAGAAGTAAACCAGCCAAAAATGCTCCTAGAGCCATTGAAAGGCCAGCCTGTTTATCAGTATTAAAAAATCACAAATCATATCAAGGTTTGAACAAGGTATATACGAATAAAATGAGAACCGGTGATTTTTACCCTGGCAGTAAGGAGACTGGTACCAAGAATTACAAGAAGGGTATTAGCTGAAAATATTTCCGCATTCTCATTTTCAGCAATTTGCTTGTAAGTAGGCCGAAGAAGCTGCAGATCATATTCAAAAACAAAAGATAGAACTTCTAGCAATTAACAGAATCATGAAAACAGTTTTATATTCCATAAACATAGAAAACTCATTGGGAAAAAATATAAACAAAATTGCTCGAATTTGAGGAATTATCATCACTCTTTCTAGAACACATTTTTCAAGGATTATTATAAAATAAAAAACATATCATATCACTTAGTAATAAATGCATTTATATCAAATACATATAGCTTACCAGACGTCCTACAGCAATAATGGCAGATATCGCACCAATTGCCTTGACAGCAGCCAATCCAAGGGCTTCGGCTATAGCTCGAAAGCCAACCTGATTACCATAGTAGCTCGTAGAAACAAGGTATTGGAAAAGTTCAAAGCAACTACAAGCAAGTACATAATATTTGAAGTTCTTTTTTCATCATACAATCATAGTTGTTATGGCGACTAGGCGAGGCTGGGCGCTAGACCACCTTCCAGACGCCTAGGCGTCCCTTGGGCGAGTGGGATATGTCAATATTGATATTTTTTTAGGTACTAATGTAAACACGCATAGTATGATGATACAATACGACAATAAGTCATACTATGCGTGTTTACATTAGTACCTAAAAAAATATCAATATTGACATATCCCACTCGCCCAAGGGACGCCTAGGCGGGCGCCTAATCGCCTAGGCGTCTGGAAGGTGGTCTAGCGCCCAGCCTCGCCTAGTCGCCATAACAACTATGACAATAACAACAACCCCCAGGATAATCCCAACTCTGTTGGGGTCTAACTATCTAAGGGTCAAGATCGATGTACTCATGCTTACCCTGTAAGAAAACAGAGACTGTTTTCATTAGACCTATGATGCATTGATGCATACATTGCCTAAAACTTCATTGAAAGTAAGAAGCAACTCAAGCAAGGGAAGTTTAATGTACCATGTTGCTTTAGTCCATTATTTACTCGAAGCTATAAAAATTGTCAAAAATGACTTTTTTAGATCCATTGGCAGTGGACATTTTTTCATCATACAATAATTGGATTTAGTCAAGCCACAAGTCTGTTACAGTGGAAACCAGAAGGAAATAATTATGTGAGTAGCACAAAGGATTAAAAATATCGAACTCCTGTAAAAGAGCATTTGAGAATCTTCATACGAGAAATGGATATTACCCCTCCTTTGGAAGAATTAGGTGAAAGAAGAGGTAT
This sequence comes from Cuscuta australis, assembly GCA_003260385.1. NCBI lineage: Eukaryota > Viridiplantae > Streptophyta > Magnoliopsida > Solanales > Convolvulaceae > Cuscuta > Cuscuta australis. Next base: position 4,016,155 of record NQVE01000015.1, on the reverse strand, counting down.
AAGGATGAGCAAAACAACCACCGCTAAATCCTGAAGGACAGGAAAAAAAGGTTTAGTGAGAATAGTTAGAAGCACTGAGCAATAAGGCAATAGTGCAATACAACAACAACAAAACCCCAAGTCCTTAAGGGTCTAGGGGATAAAGATGTATGCAACCATACCCCTTTAAAAACAGAGAGGCTTTTTACATTATATCATTGACGCATTCCTACATTTACTGCTCAATATGTTATAGAATCAGGGGAAGTTTAATCTGCAATTTTGATTTAGTCGGCCTATTATCTACCCGAAGCTAAAACATTGGCAAATTGACTTCTTCCATTCCATTGGAAATGGACGCAAAGGCCAAGAAGGCAATAAGAAAATCTTATCAGTACACAATAATATTAAGAATAATGAACAATGAGGTAACAAACATATATCATCAAAAAGACATAACTTTGCAACATCAAGGGGAAAGGCCAAGATGAAGCTTCGAAATATATTTTTTAAACTTGCATCAGAGTATACCTGGAAGAGTAATACAGAAAATGTGGCTTGCCCATGCCGTGATGTGCTTTCACCGCGTTCCTGCAATACCTGCATATATCCTTTTACGTTAAAAAAACAGTCTGAAAATGGTGCTCACTGCAGTGAGGAAAATATTATTTAAAGTCAGAAAAACTACACGAAAAAATTTCTCCATCTATCTTGGTGTTTCTGTATATTTCTTTTGTGGGAGAATGGTGTGTGCATATGTGCTAATGTGCTTTTCTGGGTTTGGTAAGGTCTCTCTATCAATGAAATGACAACTATGACCTAAGAGCTCTGGCAATAGCACATTGCTTTAGCATTAAGGAGTAGATAGGAAGTTCTATTCCAACCACCCACCTCGAGAATATATGATAAAACTTACCTGGAGGACTACAGCAGTGGAAGACAATGCAAGACCATTGCCAATGACAATTGCAGCAGGGCCATGTTGTGCCGCAAAAATATGGGCAACCATGCCAGCCACAGCAGCAGTCACTAATACCTTCACCAAGAGTATATCAAGATTTTCACATTTTAAAATGAGGTGTATATTAGAAAACACAAATTGAAAGGAAAAGGGGTTTAAGCTTTCATCACCTGTGCAGTGCCAAAACCAAAAACATATTTCTTCATTGAGCTTAGTCTCTCAACTGAAAGCTGTGAAATTTAGAGGAGAACGGAGATGAAAAACTTCATACATAGGACCATAAGGGTTTACATCACAAAACACTGAAAAATAGACAGACTACTAGTTCTTTACTGGTGGCTTTACCTCAAGGCCAATGTTAAATAGCAAGAAGACAACACCAAATTCAGCAATTGCCTTGGTCCCATGTACATTATGAATAATAGAAAGGCCATAAGGTCCAATCAAGATGCCAGCAGCCAAGTAACCAAGAACAGGGCTGCCTGAATATTAATAAAGCCAAAGAAGAAGCCATCAATAAGCTACTACAATGCCGAAAACATATATCCAGATCATGGCAACTGCAACTTGCAGTGATAAGCTCATAAAAGGGGTACTTTTAAGCACGGAGAAAAGCATTCCATTGTACAGAATTTTGTCGGACATCAAGCATTGAACAAGAAATCACAAAAAGGAGATTTTTTTCTTTTGAAGACAAGGTAAGCAGAAATAGTATGCAAAAAAATGTGCAAAATAAGGAAGTAGAGCTAATAAGTGACAAAGAAAGCACAGCAGTTAAATTACCTCCAGGAATTTTCTGGAATGCAGGCACAAAAATAACACTAGCAAGCAGTAGCCACAGTACGTCAAGAAGGGAAGCTTCTTCCTCGTTTATCTAGGAAAGGTAGAGAGCTATGTTACAATAATAGAATCACGCAGATGCATGTCTCAAGACTGATTCACAGATAAAATACATGCAAATCACGTAAATTTAATAAGATTAAAAAAACTTAAGTGACAATACTCAATGGCATGCCTCTTGATGAGGAAGCTTTGCAAGCAATTTCTTGATTTCCTCGGGGAGCTTCTTTACTTTCTGGACCAGTGGTTTTGCATTAGTTGAAACCTCATGAATGCTAAGAGCATTGATCTCTGAGTGTTTGAATAGCTTAAAAATCCGCTCTGAGCGATTGAAATACAATGCAAACCTGTAAAAGGTTTCAACCTCACATCAAATGCTAGCATTTGCTAACCAACGGAAATCATATCAACATTCTGAAGCAAAAAAAATGAACTTCAACAGGCCAAATTTAATTACTACTCCCTCTATCCCTATTTCACTGTCAGGTTTGACCGGGCACGCATTTTGAGATGTGTATTGAAAAATAAAAAATGTGTGGTTAAAATTTATATAGAAAAAAGGGAAATTTTGTGAGCTATATATTCGTTTCCTTGAAAGGAAATGGGAGATTATTCTAGGAAGAACAAAAAAAGAAAGTGTTAAGTTTTAATGGAGACGGATGGAGTAGCATATTGACTGCTAATATGGGACAAACAAAACAACAAACTTGTGCCATCATTAATTCTGACCCTGCTCCAAATAGCAATGAGCCAGCCTCCAATTTGGGTAAGTGCTTCTTAGCTGACTTCATTAGTCTATGAAAAACAGAAGCTCGTGCCAATTCCACACCATCTGCAGAAAAGGAGAAGAAGGATGCAGAGAAGAAACGAGATGACTTTTTCAATAGGGATTTTGGAGCATTTAACAGTGAGCTGTCCCTGGATAACTCATTGGGCACTTCCGGTGTGTTACTCTGCACATTAGTCATTTTTTCTGAATCAGGATCACCATCATTCACATTGTCTAGGCCAAATCCATTGTCTTGGTCACTTTCACTTAAGTGAGATTCATCATTTTTATGGCCACCTATGTCTAGTGGGATGTCTAGTACAGGCTCAGCAGTTAAATGATCATCATCAACTGAGACCTCTCCATGCCTTTCAGTAACACCCTTGGCTGGATTTATTTTATTAACCACATCCTCGAGTACTTTCCCCTCAGTCAATGTCTGCACTTGTGAAGATCCATTTGTATTCTCTGAGGAATTGACCCAAGAAGTTGGTAGATCCTTTTCTGCTTTCTGTATGGCAATCTCCACATCATTCACACGCTGTGTAGCCTCTATTTCAAATGCAACAGCTTTTTCCGCTAAAATCATTATATTTGCTACATCTTCCTCAGCTTTGAGAGCATTCATTTGTGCACGCCCAGCTACCTCATTCAACCTGTCAATTTCCTTTTGCAACTCTTCCTTCCTGATCCCTAATAGCCTCAATTCAGTCTCACAACTAGCTAAATGATCCTGGCATTTCTTCATTTCTTCAAGAGCAGCCAAGTGTGATTCATCCTCCTTTTCTCCTAAAGTAGTATTCAGTTCCTCTTTGCTTTCTATGGAAGTTTCTAGGGACTCATTCTTTTTTACCACCTGGAGCCTTGCCTCTGCCAAAGAAAGTGACATGGTTGCTTTTTGTATGGCTTCTTTAGCCATAGCTTCTTCATCCAGTGTCTCTTGGATACTATTGAGAGCCTTGTTAACATCATTCCATGCATTTGCTGCATCATCCTTCAATGCTATTGCTGCCTCTGATATCCTCTGTGCTTTATCCTCAAACATAGTGCTGTTAATCCGTGCAATCTCCAAATCCATAAGTGCCTTCTGCAATAATTCCCTTAAATCTTCCAAACTAGGTTCTGTTTCTTCATCTTTTTTGACAAGTTCATCCTTCAAACTACTAGCTTCCACAATGGCATTAACCTCACTCTTCGAACTTCCATCATTACCACTCTCAATGGGATCTGCATCTCTACCACTACTATCAATATATGCTATTGACTCATTTGATTGGCATTGGGTCAACACTCACCCCTTGTTTGACTTATATGACATACAGTATCCAAATGAACTACAATTCCATAAGTGGCAATTGAATAACAGCCTAGAACTTGCGGAACATAGCTGCCTACTAGCAATGGCTCGCATCAAACTCTTTCGAGGTTGATTTTTTAGCATAAAGCTCGTGTTTCGAAGAGGTTCACAATTAAACCCGCTCAGCGATGTGTTTGGTTGTTCAAGTATTCTAAAGCTTACAGATGTACTACAATGTGTCACATATGGCTGGTACGCACAATACGCAAGCCCCATTCTTCTACTCTAATAGTGTGTGAAATGAGCAAAGTTTAACAAAACACTACAAGGCTATGCTGCAGCACCTCAATTACCTGAAGAGAAAAAAAACACCTGGTTAAAAAAAACGGAGTACTAGATTTCAAAACAAATTAGAAATCCTATAAAGATATATTCCCCTCCAAACCATGCTTCACGAATTCAAGCATTGATTCGAACAGCTTTGTGCATAATATCCCGTTGGATTGCGTGATTTTAGACAAAGCTCTTGAGCATCAATAATCAATGCATACCGGCATAACCATTTCTCACTAGCAATGCAGTCTACCACAAAAACAAACAAAATTCATGTCTAAATGCCTTAGGATCTCAATAAGCTTCAAAACAAGTACTCGTAACAGATTCGGCATAGCTAGTCAGCTACACATTGATCAAAACCAGTTCGTTCTCGCACGCATATGGCATAAATACACAAAGTTAGAGATTATCCCACATCGGAAAATTGAAAAAACTATTACAGATTTACAAGCTCTTTAATATGGTTCAGTCCAAATAAATAGCCAAATACATAGTCAATTCATGAGTCATCAGTTCGTCGACGCCTGTGAGAGAGAGAGAGAGCGTTAAAGCAAGCAGAGAACTGACCGGCGGTGGACTGCTCCGACGAGTGAGTGGAAGGTCGGAGGGAGGAAATCAATGGCGGAGTTGCAGAGGATGAATCGATGTTTTAGGTATGGGAAATGATTGGATTGAGGTGAGAAGGGAGAAAATCAACGGCTCTGTGCCGCCAACGTTTGGATTATTTTAATTTTAACAGTAATTCACCAATCGCCAGAGCATAGCTTCCAACTTCCCAAATAAACTGTCTACTGGGAATTCATAATTTTTCTTTTTTGTTTATTTAAAAAATTTGACAAAGAACTACTCGTATGACATTGGGTTGACTAATAATTATTATTCGAATATCCCATTCGTCCCATAATTTTTTATATTTTAACATTTTAAGTCAAATTTTAGTATAAAGTTTAGGAGTAAATACTTCTCTGATTATTAAAATGTTAAATATTTATTTATGGATTTGAGGGAGTATTGACTTTTTAAAAAAGAAAGAAAAAGTATATTCAATTATAATTTGAATTTTTAAACTCTATCTATTACAAGATGGTATCTGTTCATATATTTTCAAACTATTAAACTCGTAGAGTTACTGTCTGCGCTGAATTCGTGTGAAAGTTTTGATTTTAATATACCGCGCATTCATCTAATTAAAAAAATTGTTTTAGAATATATTAAAATTATACTCGGTATAATGTACTACGTACAAAATAAAGTCATATACGTAGTACGGAGTATATTTTAAAGAAATCTCCCTGGATATGGGTAAAAAAAGTATGAAAATATCAAAATATGAGTCTTGGTTTTTAAAAAACAAAATAAGAGTATAATGTCAATGTGGTGTAAGTATGCGCATTGACAGTGTGATGGAAAAGTGATGAGAGTCTAATATGTTAGTGTGATCAGTCAACCATTGATGATCCGCGTCGGCACTCCAATGGCTTATTGTGACGAATAGCAATGTGGCGATGATATAGTGTAGCAATTACAAAAAAAGGACGAGCCCCATCCCAAAGACCCCTCAAATCTAGTTAGGATATAATTTTGATATTTCAAATTTTTATATCATTTATTTATTTAGATTATGTTTAATTTATGATCAAAGAGCATCCATGTTTGACCAAAAAAAATCAAAACAGAAAACATTTTTAGGATCGATATAAATAAATAATAAAAGGAGTTGCCATAATAAACTACGGAGTAATTAGTTAATTAATCACCTAAGCTAAACAATGAGCTACAAATCTACAATAAGCCACAAATTCGCTAAACTCGCTCTAATTCAAGAAACATGTGTCTCCCAACAATCCATGACTTATGTCCAATCACGTGTTTGGAAACAAAACTCTACAAAATTTTGTACGATAGAACACATTATGAGATCTCTATTACTTCCCTAATGCAAATGTTTTCATCCTTAATTACTCTCATCCCATCCCAACATATGATGTTTTTGAGATTCCAAACCTAAGACATACAATATATATATATTCATAATTAGGTAGAAATAATTAATATAGGTAAATTATAATAATAAAACACATCATATGTAAAGATGTCGTCGTTCACAGGAACATTGGATAAATGCAAGGCGTGCGACAAGACCGTTTACTTCGTCGATTTGTTGTCCGCGGATGGATGTATTTTTCATAAATCATGCTTCAAATGCAGCCATTGCAAAGGAACTCTCGTCGTAAGTTAATATGTTCTATGGCGGAGGCTAGGACATAATTTAAGTTTTTCATTCATTTGTCAATAAAAAATGTGTTACAAGTAAACATAATGTTAAATAAAGTTTTATGTCAAAATATTAACTTCCAATATCTTCCAGCAACGACTTAAAAAAGTATTTATATATGATTAATATACAATAATATTATACGGAATATATTCATATGTGTAACATATATACCACCTCAAACACAGACAAAGATGAATTTTTTATCCAAAATTGTAGTTTTCTAATATACTTAGTGGGCTTATCGTTTAATCAAGTTGTTTTTAAAACACTTTAATTTTTCTAATATTTTTCAAATATCTCATGTTCCTGTTTAAATTTTCTTTCAATTCTTTTAAATTTTCTTCCAATATCCAACTCAAGAATTGTAATAAGCGAAAAAACATGCCATAAATCCTGAATTAATGTTGTTGAATTTCAATTATTATTATTGTTTTAATATTATAGATGAGCAATTACTCTTCCATGGATGGAGTGTTGTACTGCAAGACCCATTTTGAGCAACTTTTCAAGGAGTCTGGAAATTTTAGCAAGAACTTTCAAACTTGTAAGTCCCCTTCTTCGTATAATTTTAATGATACATTAATTGTTTTTTTTTTCAGATTATTATTTTGATAACATTTTTATTAATTACTTGATTCGGATTTTAATTAAGTACTAATTGTTCTTTTTTTTAAATCCGTTGAGCAGCGAAGCCTCCAGAGAGGGAGAACTCAATGGTACACATATATTTTACTCATTGATTTGTGCACTTTTATTATATGTATAAATAATTAAACTAATTGTTGGAGTCTATCCCACATCGGAACTTGTAGTGAAAATAAATCGATATATAAGCTCTTGAGTTGAACTAACTAATAGATTGGATTCAATCTTTTAAAGTAGTTCAACCCAAGTGTCTTATTACCGAATCCAGTTATCCATATTCCATCCTAAATTCTATCATGGTATCGGAACCAGTTTTAGCCCACCTCGTTTGTCAAGGTGTCCGTCTAGACGTTCATTCCTAGCGGCCCGTTAGTCTTTAGCCCAGTTGTCCGTATGGAGGTTGTACCCAACGGCATGTGGCCTGTTTAACACGATTGCTCGTCTGGGAGTCCATACCCAGCGGCTCGTGGTCCTTTAGGTGTTGGCGCTCATAAAAAAGAAAAGTAAAGGGAATGTGAGTTCATTTGCAAGTGGTCAACCGGTTAGATTCAAAATGGCCCGGTTGTCCACTTGAGGGGGAGTGTTGGAGTCTATCCCACATCGGAACTTGTAGTGAAAATAAATCGATATATAAGCTCTTGAGTTGAACTAACTAATAGATTGGATTCAATCTTTTAAAGTGGTTCAACCCAAGTGTCTTATTACCGAATCTAGTTATCCATACCCCATCCTAAATTCTATCACTAGTTATTAGGAAGTATAATTAAATTAGGATACTTCTTTCCTTTCCTACTAGGATTATTCTTTCCTTTCCTACTAGTACTTTGATTACTCTTGTATTTCCTATATATAGGGTCATATCTCTCAATATTCAATAAGACAAGTTGTTATTAAATTGTATCACTAATCATGAAAATTAAATATACATATTATTGCAGACGAAGGGGTCAAGCAAATACTCGGCCATGTTCTCTGGGACTCAAGACAAATGTGCTGCTTGCACCAAAACCGTTTACCCTCTTGAAAAGGTTCTCTTTTATATATATTTCATTCATTTTTCTTGAACATTATTAAGGTCAAATTTGGCCAAATTGGCCTTAATCATGAATAATATTCCCTTCGTTCCTTTAAACCCTTTCACTTTTGACTTTTGGCAAAAATAAGGAAAGTGTAATTTTGGTTGACTTTCCAATTTTGTCCTTGATGTGATGGGTAAAAGTAAGATGTGATAATTTGGTTATTAGAGAAAAAGTTTGATGTGATAAGTAGGGTATGAAAAAGTAAGGGTAAACGTGATTTTTTAATAGAAAGTGGAAATGTTTTAGGGAATTCAAAAAAAACAAAAAGGGAAGAGTTTTGTGGAACGGGAGTAGGATTTTTCGTGTTGCCAAATTTGAACCACACAATTAATTAGACCAAAAATCTCAATTTTGCGGTCGTAAGAAATTAAAAGAATGTATACCGTCCGTACACCAAATTGTACGTAGAGCTAGTCATACTAAACGAATGTTAGTTTTGAATTAACAAAATGTTCATTTTAGACTGTACTGCTCATTCCGAAGCATGCTCAGCGTAGTATTTGATGTATGAAGAGTTTAATGCCATATAATTTGCCAGATATTGAAGACATTAATTTTATTTGCTTAAGTACCATTTCGATCTGTGTCTGAAGGTGACGATGGAGGGAGAGTCGTACCACAGGTCGTGCTTCAAGTGCGCGCACGGCGGCTGTCCCCTGACCCACGCCACCTACGCCGCCTTAGACGGCGTTCTCTACTGCAAGCACCACTTCGCCCAGCTCTTCATGGAGAAGGGCAACTACCAGCACGTCCTCAAGGCTGCCACCCACAAGCGAAATCCTTCCGCCTCCGATAACGGCGACGACGAGGCCGCCGTCGACGACAGCCACTCCGCAGCCTCCGCCGGAGACGACAACCGCGACAAAGACGCCGGTAATGAGGAATAATTAGTGAGCCACCCCTCCGCTAGGCTGGACAGAGCCACCGTATATTATTTTTCTCTACGATTAATTTTCAATTACTCCCTAATTAATTCCCCTTTTTTTCTCCAGAATATAATTCAATATATTTACCATTTTTAAATCATTGTATTTAATTTTCCCATGGTCTTGAATTGGTTAGTTTTTTATTTCTTGTTTTGATTATTTTTTTTTCATATTATTGTATTGTAAGTTTGTTGACCTCTATATATACGCTTTGTGTTTGTTTTGTAATTAATGGCCATTGTTTGTAAGGTCTACACCGAATTAATGTACGTTTTTTATCCCAAAAAAGAGTCTTGAAGATTTACAAAAATACTACGAATTGTTTAATTTAAAATAATATCCTCATTTGAAAGAGGAATAGTGGTAATTGAGAATAAATAAAGTGAAAAGTCAAATAAATAAAAGAGAAATAATTAGAAACATTTTTTTATAGAAATATGAACCTTAGTTTTTGGAGTGAAATAAGTTAATAGCAAAATGCATAGAAAAACCTAATCTATTTCACACTTTAAATAGATGACATGAAACTGAGAATTGAAAACCAAAACAACAACCTCATTTTTTAGTTCTCACTATAATTCTTTGACTTGTCAAATACTTGTAATCCATTTTAAGTGCAATTTTAGAATATTGCAAGTTCTGGTCCTGATTTTGGTTCTAAACCGTGTCAAACCCCACATTTGAGCGAGTAGGGGCGCGGGCGGACATGTCACCCGAAGCATCTTAAGAGAGCCTTCTTGGGGACATGCCTGCTTACCCGGAACTTGGCACGCATCTCTTTGACTTGGAGAAGTTCTTCGCTTCGTTTACAAAGAACTAAACTCTTCTTCTCCTCCGCTTCCTTGTGAACCAAAGCAACCTTGTTCTTCATCTTCTCACTGTATTCCGCCTTTTTCCTTTCTATTTCTTCCTGCCATAGAAACACCCATTTTAAACTACAAAAGTACGGAGTATAATATATGGACGATCATTTTGCATCATTTCGAATTACATGATTTTATGTTTCTTAAACTATGTGCAAAATCAAATCAGGAGAAATTTTCTGAGACATGGAGAGTGTATGTTATTATTGATATTACCTCTATCTTCTTCAATTTTGCTTCTATGCTTGCCCTTTTAGTGTTCTCCCAAGACAATACTTCAGTCAGATTTTCTAAAAATGTAAAATTATGTAACTAAAATTGGTGGAGTTCCTAGGATATTGAAACTTCATGTCATGGAATGACACGGGACGCTTCAGTACCCATTCGTAAAATTAACAGTTCCTACCCCTAACCCTCACCCACCACGACCTGAACACACCTCACTCCTTCAATGGCACACTCAAGGAGTTAAATTTTGAGTAGCATTCTCAGAATTTACTCTTTTATTTTGAAACGCCCAGAAAAATTTAAATAAAATGAAAACTTAAGAATGAGATGAAGAAAGCCTACTTGTTCTCAATTTTGCTCTTTTCACCGTCTACCCATGCCTTTATAAAGGATGTTCTTTTTTCATCCTCAATCTTTGATAGAGCAATATCTGGAGCCAAAAAGAGACAGCTTTAAACCATTTTTATTTTACTAAATAAGGTTACCTTATTACTCCGTATATTTAACTCATTTCAGGCACAAACTAAGAAAAAAAATTAAGGTTACCTCTATTGAGAGATCCCTTTCGGGCGGTGGTCATTGGATGATCAAGATTCTCTAACAATTGTAGAAATATTATTAGAACTAAACTTGAATCATTTGATTACACATAAATCCGCTATTTATAATAGCTACAAGACTATGACCTAATTACGAGCCCAACAAAAATGAGCCCGTTAACGACAAACCCTACTACACTCCCCCTCAAGTTGAGCATGAGATTAAGGAATGCACAACTTGGACAATTAAAATAGAACTAAGACTAGAAAAATTGATAAAGAACTTGAACTTGATCTGTTGTGACAACAACGAACGAAGGTGACCGGCCCTGCAAACGAACAATAAATTTTGATGACGAATGACTCCCATGCGGTGACACGGGGACGACTAACAGTCATCCCAAACTTGGAGGCCGTGTTGCCGGACTGAGGCGCGACTATGCGACCAACCTCACAAATTGATATGTCGGTCTGAGGCGCGACTATGCGACCAACCTCACAAACAAATATGCCGAACATACAGCTGGTTGCACTTGAACATACCAAATAACAACCAAAAACAATGTCGCCAAAAACGTCATCAAATTTCGATGGACGGTGGAGTGAACATAAAAACCTTCTTCCGTGGAGTACAAATAAAAACAAATCTGGAATCCTGAAAAGAAATCTAGCTTGGGAATCCTTAGATTGGCAGAGACAAACAAAATCAACCCTTTGTTTTGAAAACTTAAGGGTGACGGCGCCAATGAACTGCTAAATGGGACTCCGACTGTGGCACTGGACTTGGATCGGCAATCAGTGGCGGTGGATTTTGGTAAATGAACGAGGGTGACGGCGTCATCGCCGGACAAACTACGGCGGCGGCCGAAGCTAGAGTGAACTAGGGTTTCACGCCCTTTCGGCGCAGCGAGATTTGATGGTGATGCCGCCGTCGCTGGACAAACCGCAAGCGACGGCGGCGGTGGAAGCGGCAAACTAGAGGCAACTAGGATTTTAGGTTTTCCCAAGATTTGGCTCCGATACCATGTAGAAATATTATTAGAACTAAACTTGAATCATTTGATTACACATAAATCCGCTATTTATAATAGCTACAAGACTATGACCTAATTACGAGCCAACAAGAATGAGCCCGTTAACGACAAACCCTACTACATTACTTAACAACAATATACAACAAAAATAATACATAACAATATAATGTTAGTTTAAGTACATAGTATATGAATTTAAAAACTATTGTTTTAAGTGAAAATGCAAAAGAACAAAATCATTCAAAATTGTAAACTTATAGTTTAAGGTTTAGCAAAGATTTTCTATGTCCTCTCATATATAAGCGAGATTTTTTGGTCAAGTATTTTTAACTTTTGATCTTTAATTAAGTAAAATAATTATTGTATATTAATTAGATAAAATAATATTTTGATAATATTTGAAATAATAAAGCTAATAAAATCATTTTTGTATCAATATTTAATACTATTTTTATAAATTCAAGGTCAAAGTTTAACAATTTTGATAGAAAAAATTCAAATGTGGACAAATACTCAAGGACGGAGTAATTATATTTATGGGTTTAGTATTTACCGGGCCAGAAAACGTGGATGAATTATATGAACATGATTTACTCCCTCCGTCTCAAATGAAATTGCATGTGAACTATTCTCATGATCAAACTTCATTCACTTTCTTTTATTATTTGCTAGAATAATTTGATCCAATAATATGGTCATGTCGCCATTACTTTTGTAGATCTTTTCATGTAGTTGTAAAATATGTAATTTTTGTTTTTTAATTCTACATCTTTTTTCAAATAAAATGATTTGAAAATAACATAATTCATACATTGTAAACCCAAACAGGTGATTGAAATTGTGACGGATGGAGTAATTTATTAAAAGATCTTGAGTCTCTTCATCCTAAAATTATCCTTTCGTTTGATATTTCACAAATACGAATATTATAATTCGACCATTAAGGGACAAGTGTTGGACATATCTCTCAGCGGATATTCTATATAAACAATGGAGAATACTACAATATCCAAGTATAACTTTGAATTTTTAATCTACCATCTTTAATCTCATTGCAAATAATTTTAAATGTTTAATGTTTATCTTTTTCAGAATTACGTTTGTATACTATAGTTGTCGTAAAAAGCGACTGTAATTCATAAACGACACAAACGGAACAACCTTTGGAATTGCGTATGACAAAAAGGATATATTATCATTGTGAAATTACATTTTTAGCCCTAAAATTAACACCAACATGATAGAAAATCAAAAAAAGGACTATTTGTGGAAAGGTACCCATAAAAGAAGGACCACTTGAGTAATATTTGATAATAGAGTACTAAATATGGAAACCCCCTGTTATAAAGGACTAATTATAGAATTTACTCTAAAAAATTATACTCCCTCCGTTCCTCAAAAGGGTTACTCTTTTGACTTTGGGGAAAAATAAGAAGTGTTAAATTGTAGTTGATTTTCCAATTTTGCCCTTGATGTGATTGGTAAAAGTAAGATGTGATAGTTTAGTTGTTAGTGAAAAAGTATGATGTGATAGGTAGGGTATGAAAAAGTAGGGGTAAAAGTGGTTTTTTAATAGAAAATGGAAGTGTTTTAAGAAAAACAAAAAAAATGAAAGAGGAAGGGTTTTAAGAAACGGAAGGAGTATCAAATAATTATAAAAAAAGTTGATTAGTGAATAGTGGAGTAGCCAGTAGGACAAAGGACAACTTTATTTTTCTCTTTATTAGATAAAAAAATTATTTTTTTAAAATTTTAAGTTATTTTGAGGATGGAGGTAGTACTCATTATGTATCTTTTAAATCTTCCCAATTTCCTTTTTTGAATTTTCTTAATTAATTTTTTCATTTCCAAAAAAAAATGATTCGCATCAATTCTTTTGTTCTATACAAATATCAATCACACAATTTCACCTTTCATAAATGAATATTTTTTTTCTGGTTCGCACTTATTTTATACTCCGATGTACAAAGTAATTATTGTATGTATTCAGTCTTGTAAAACTAAATAAGTCTAAAAATGAGCTCATAAAAAATATGAAATAAAATCTTCAAATAATAGCAACTAAGAAAATGAAATAGGGCCGGAGGGAGTATATTTTCTGTTATCAAATTTCCAATCTTAAATACACAAGGGCTATATATACTTTCAATGTAGTGAATAGCGCGGGAATATGAGCACAAATAATGTCATTTCAAAGTCCAAACTGCAGGACAAACCGAATCATAAATAAGGCAAAATTACAACAAGACTATCCCAGCATTGACTATCTTTTCAATCAATACAAACAAACTCAAAAGGGAAGGGGGGAAAAACTGATGAATTCAAACAAGGCAAATTTAAGAATTTTGTGTCCAATAACTGGACAAAGAATGTTTACAAAGACATGTGGAGTATGTTTGGGAGGGAAGCTAAAGAGTAAAAACCCACAGGTCAAAGCCTCTACAGCATGTCAAGAGTTCTGAGATTACCAAGTTATGCCTCTCTCTGATTCTCCAAAGAATGGCATTTGAGGAAAATTAGGTTTATGTGTTTGTCACTACTCACTATATGCTATATGTATGTCCAAGTCCATAGGGCATTGAAAAGAATCTATAAATGCACTGTTTTTCCTTTTAGATGTGGCGTTTTAAGAGCTGTACGATGCTAGGGAGTTTCGGATGATCTAGTTCAACCCGGATTGTTCTTCGAGCTTTTCTTCTTTCAGGGGTAAAATCGACTCCTTTTCTTTCTCAAGTGTGTGTTCCTCATTTTTAGTGGTCTCCTCAAGAGGATACTGACCTTTGGGGATTGACTCCTCTGGCTTTGCTTCATCCGTAGAGGCACTCGGCTCATCTCTATTGGCAGACATATCAGTGATCTTGTCTTCTGTACCAGGATGTTTCTGGGCAGCACCCTCATTCTCTAAAGGCAAGACTGAAGCATTTTTAGCATTACTAACTGATGAAGCTCTAAGGTCTTCTTCATTGGCTGTTAACTTTTCTTCATCCACACTTGGTTTCACTTCTTCTAAAGGCCCAAGCTTAACTTCGAGATCCTTGATTGCGAAGGTTAGAGCTCTAGCATCCCGAGCAGCTGCTAACTTTTCACGCGCAGGTCCCTTTTCAGTATAACAATATGTTAATGGGTAAAACTGTATAAGTGAAATTTTTAGACATTTACACGTAAATGCCGCCATGGATACGTCATGCTCCCTCCGTTCAAAATTAGCTGTCTATTAACACTTCCTTGATACATTGAGAAATGGATGAATGTAGACATAACGTATGTCTACATTCATTCATTCTTCAATGTATTAAGAAATATGGAACGGATGGAGTATGACAGCAAATTGCCACCATGAGTACACGTTTTGTTTCTGAAATAGAAAGAGGAATGAGAAATACAGGACAGCCCAAACTGACCTCCATCAACAATTCTGCTCTTCTCTTCAGAGCTTCGGCAGACGCTTCCTTGTGAACAAGCTTCAAGATGCAAACCAGGTGAAACTGGAGATTTTCAGACTGGTGGTCCCCTATGTAGCACTGTGGGACAGTAGACAGACAACCTACGGGGTAGAAGGGGCAGTTCACAAGTTTCATCGAACAAACAGTAATGCAATGCCTGTCCATGTCGCGTCTCATTATGCTCTCTGGACACTTCTGCTCGCACGGAAGAATCTTGAAAGGGCAAGTGGAGTCATGTTGTTCCACATGGCCTGCAACAAATATAGCATTACACCCCTCATTCTCACAGTTCATGACCCTGAAACTGCAAGAGGGAAGATGCTGTCTGAGTTCTTCTTGGGACCTAAATCTCACACTGCAATGGTACGTGTTCTTGACATCAACATTTCTAAGCAAAGTTAAGGCAACCGACTCCCTCCTCCCAATCAACCAAAACCCATTCAGTTCCATCTCCTGCACAAAGTCATCTATCCTGTCTTCTCTCCTATCACTCAGAACCCACCCGGACACGCGGCTGAAAAAATTCCTTTTTGAATGCGCAAAATCATCGATCAAGTCAGAGATGATATCAAATGCATCAGTGGGCTTTTCTACAATGGGGTCGCCTTCCAAGACCACGGATTCTGCCACAAAAGTCTCACTTCTTTGGACAAGATAGTCCACCATCTCTCTTCTCACATCAAGAGCCACAGAGGCAGGGCTCTTGAATATGCCACCCGTTGTGTTGTCAACACAGGCAGATGCCAGACCTGTGAGAAACTCCTGTGCTATCTTATGAACTATTTCTGCATCGTAAAGGTTGCAGGGAAACATTGGGCCTTCCTCTTTCACTTCTTCAAGTGTTTCTGGTTGTACCTCAGCATCAGCTGCAGGTGGGTCCATGCTTGCAGACAGTTCCATGCTTGGAGGTGGTTTCATGGTTGGAGTTTCTTGCATCATCATGTTCAATTTCTGAACAAGATAGTCCAAAAAAGTGGCATCATTTATACTGAAAGAGTTTTATCATGAAAATCGGATAGTTTGGAGCATATTGGTTCAAAAAGTTTGAATCCAAACATGTAATTACAAGCATCCAATAGAAATCCACACGAAAAAAAGTTGGATAGGTATGAACTTATAGTTTCAAATTAGAAACACCAATTCGGCATCACTTATTAGTGAACAAACAACCACATCATCTATCACCTAACACTTTGATTAATCTGGCATTTGGAAGCAGCAGCATAGAGTACTTTGATTAGGGGTCTGTTTGGAAAGGGAGAAAATGACTTCTAGAAAATGAGTTATTTTCCCGAAGTCATTTTCCTGAACAGGTGTTTGGCTGAAAGCCAGAGAAGTGAGAACTGTCCATTTCTGTTTGGTCCGCTTTCTGGAAAATGAATAATACTCGTGAAGCAACAATCAAGCTATTTTCCTTAGCTTCAATGGAACAAAATGGACAACACCCTTCAGGAAAATCACACAGAACTGACAGAAGTTATACTTCTGAAGCTAAGGAATAATACTCCTGATAAATCTTAATCGAACAAAATTCGTCCTGAAGGGAAAATCATAACATTGTCTTTGAAAATCATCGTGATTATCAAGCAAAGATTCTGCTTCAATTAATCATCAAAGATATTTCAACCAAAACCATCAATGATTCTGATTAATCATCAAGAAATTTCAATCAAAAGGATAAGGATTCAAGTTTTTTTTTTTTGCTTCAATTAGCCATCAAAATCATACCCCTAATATTCTGAATCAACAAAACATGAAAAGATCTGAAAAAGATAAACATTAACGAAATTAAGCAATTGAATCGAATTAAAAGGGGATTGTTACCTTTTCCGGAGAGGGAATGGTGGCGATGGAGTCTTGGAGGGACAGAGGAAGACGGGGATGAACGGAAGGAAAGAGGAGGAGGATTGAGCGAGCAGAAGAGACAATGAAGAAAGAATAGGGCGGGTGATGATGACAATTGACAACGACGCCAGGAAACCGGAAGGGAGCGAACAGAAGACGGAGGTTGTCTTCCGGAAAATTTTTAATAAATACAAACTGGGCCTTATAATCCGTTAGCCTTAATTTAAGTTGTCTTCACATTAAGGATGTTTTTGTTAGTTTGGTCTCATTTGATTTCTCTAATCTAATTAATCTAATCTGATTTGATTTTAATAATTTAATTTGATACAAATATAATTTTGCCAATTTATCTTTTTTTCTCTCAATATTTTCCTTATTCCAATAATAATTCTTCACATCTTCCTCATCCACGCCATCAAATAATCTTAAGGCCAAAATAAGAATAAAAAATGTCAAAGAAGCAACTCAACCACAAGCTTCTCAAGCTTGTGGTTGTGACCCAAGAATGATTGTTATATACTCTAACACGCTCCCTCCCGTGCAGCCTTGCACGTGAAATTTTAATTTTTTAAACTGGGTGGCGGTGAGTTTCGAACTCGTGACCTCTTGGTTATCAAGGCTCTGATACCATGTCAAGGAACCAACTCAACCACAAGCTCAAGCTTGCTTGTGGTTGTGGCCCAAAAAATGATTGTTATATACTCTAACAAAAAACTATAAAAATATCAAAATCGAAGTCTTAATCATTTTAAGACCAAAATAAGAGTTCACATTGACATTATTTCACTGCCACACTCACTATATTATCACATTGCAACTGTCACATTATTATTGTCACACTATCATCCATCTTTGTCAACCATCAGAGTGCCGCCACAGATATCGATAGTTGACTGATCACACTCACATTTAACATTATGTCATCACTTTCTATCAAATTGTCAAGACACACTTTTACATCACACTATTACTTCTGGTCTTAAATGAATTAAGATTTTTATTTTGGTATTTTCTTATTTTTTGATCCTATTGAGAATGATTTCTTTTGAAAAAAGTTATTCTCACTCTAAGTTTAAATGCCAACATGCACGTGTACAAACAAAAAAGTCAAAGTTAAACAAAAACTTATTGACTGAAATTAAGGTATGGGACTTGTCCTAAATCCTAATCCTAATTCTAAATCCTCATCCTAATCCTTAATTGATTGTATTGTGGGATTCCCGCATTGCTCTTCGTCCTAAATCCTAATCCAGATCGGAGTAGAAAGCGCGTCAACATCATGGGTGCCTATATATGAAATCCAAAATCATTCACAAATCATCAGAATCCCTTACGGAGTTACGGTAGTCTCTCTAGAAACCCTAAATTCACAGTCATGGCTGACACGATGACACTCCGAATCCTCGGTAGTCTCACTAGAAATCCTAAATTCACAGTCATGGCGCACACGATCACCCTCCGCGCTGACCTCCGGCGGATGTATTTGAACAAACTCCACTTGGTCAACAATGAAGATGATCGTAACTTGCGTTACGCCTTCTACTTTGGCGGTATGCATAATTCTTATTATCAACGTATTTTTCGTATTTTATCTTGTTTGATTGGTTTTGCTCTAGGGGTGGTCAATTGATTGATGATTTTAGGATATCTTCGGTCTCTATTGTGATTTTACTTGCTTCTCCGAGCTAGATTTTTGTGTAATGCTTTTTTGTTTGTACGGTTATAGTCTTTACAGCACTGAGTAGTACATAACCGAGTTAGGAGTAGTTATGTATGTATGTATGTTTCGAAAGCCCTTTGATTTGCTTTCTAATTTTTTTGGCGTTATTATATGTTGCAGATGATGTCGTTTTTAATCTGGTCAGAACATGGGAGAAAACCTTGTTGGCTGCGAGGGCCGTAGTTGCAATCGATGATCCTAAGGACATTGTTGTCCTTTCCGCTAGACCATTTGCTCATAAGGCTGTCTCAAAATTTGCTGAAGTAATTGGTGCTACTGTCATTGCAGATGGACGTCGCAGTCCCAAGACTTTTGCTCAACGACTCCATGATTCATCCCTTAAGCCTTGCCTCTTAATCGTTGCTGATCCAACAACTGATCGCCTGGCTATCCAAGAAGCATTCCTGGCTGACCTCAACATCCCTGTCATTGCATTGTGTGGCAGTGATTCCTCATTCCGCCATGTTGACATTGCTATTCCTGCAAACAACAAGTCAAAGCAAAGCATTGGTTATGTTTTCTGGATTTTTGCAAGGATGGTTCTTCAGATTCGTGGAGAAATTCCACAAGGACACATGTGGCCTGATGTTCCGGTTGAACAATTTGTGTGTGACGATAGACTTGAGGAGCAACCTGAAGAGGAGGAGAAAGTACCTGAACTGGAATTGTTACCGGTGCCAGACTTGCAGCTTCCATGGCCATGCGGGCCGCGGGATAATGGAGGTATATTCTTTTTTGTCATGGCTTGTGTTGATTATTTCCAAAGTTTTAGCTGTAATTAATGCTCTCCCTCTCTTTTTTTTTGGATGGCTGCATATAAAGACAACCCCCACCTGCTTCATGGGCAACTACTGTTTGTCCAGGAGGTTTGTGCCCTGCTCTCGTATATATAGAATCTATCATGCTTCATGATTGTTGCAAAGTTTTAGTTAAGATTAGCTCTGAATCCCTGTGATAGAACGTAACACTACAAGAAATAAAGCCAGGAATGACATATTTTTGAATCATTTATGACATTTAAAAGTGTTGTTAGAATAGATATTGACACTTTTTAAAAGTGTCATCGTTTTCTATTTCACAAAATTAAAGTATGACACATCAATCGTCATTAATGTTTATGATACTTATAAGTGTCGCCAAGAATATTGGGTGTTCTTTTTAAAGCAACAAGAATTTTACATTATGACACTTCTAGTTATCAAAAAGTTTTATGACATTTTTAAGCATCATAAAGAGTCTTTATTAATTTAAATGGCATGACACTCTCATTAAGTGTCATAAAAAAGTGTCATTACTGGTTTTTTTGTAGTGTAAGTTGTTGGGGTCCAACCATATAATTGTTATACTCTTTCATGTAATAGGTTGAGGATGGTGTGTATAGTTATTACTGTTGTAGTCACGATGTTTCATTGATGAGTTTGGCCTTCATTTTGTTTTTTTTTTGGGTTTTTACGTTTTGCATTTTGTTGCTAAGGCTGGAAATGCATGGGAACATCATTTATTTAATTTGTTGTTGGCCAACCAATTACAAAACATGTGCTAACCTGGCTGCTCGTGCAGATAGCGAAGCTGAATTGGACCCTGAAGAATACCATGGAACAACCAATATTGAAGAAGAGGAGGACCACCTTGGGCATGCAGATTGAAATTGTGATTTTGTGAATTGATCTTATGGCTTTGTGAATGTTGTAATAATCTTATGGCTGATTGTAATTGTGGGGATATTGTGGTAATTGCAATCAATACCAGCACTGGTCCCTTTGAACATTTATAATTGTAGTAGTGGTAATCTATGTGGTTTCATGAATAGCACATGAATGATTAGTGTATTTATCTATGTTATGGAATTTGTGGTTGTTTATGTGCTTGGCTTTACTGAAGTGATGATGCTCTTTTAGCTACTATATTTACATTATGTTTGGTTCAAGGAATTTGGAAGGAAAAGAAAAGAAAATGGTTTTCTCTCATTTTCCTCACCAAAATGGAAGGAATTTAGTTTTCCCTCCACTTGGTACATTTTGCCATCTCATTTTCTTTTCCTACCACTTTTCCTTTCTTTTCCCCTCTAACCAAACAAGAAATACAATTTTCCACTTCATTTTCTTTTCTTTTCCTTTTCAAATTCTTTGAACCAAACATAGTGTTAAAGTTCCTCACCCAAGATTCGCTGCTTTCTATTTTCTTGCACGCTATGTATATATGGCTTTCTTCCTCCACACCTGAAGAGGATGAAAGAGTTTGTTTGTAAATTGTTTTATCTAAGAATTTTTCACAACTTGGTGTTTCATGACTCCCTTCTCCGGAAACTATCAAATCTGATAATGAAGTGGCATGCAATTCTGAGCCTGTTCTTGCCGAGGAAGTGCACCCACTATCAAGGTTGGTTCTGCATGCGATGGAACTGCTGTTTTGGATAGTAACTCAGACGCCAATGCTGCTGCCGAAGAAGTAGGAATTTCTGTATCTTCTCCCGAGAAAGATATCATTATGCCCCTGAATTTTGTTGAAATTAATTCTTCTGCAGCACTGGAGGTACGCCGTCAATTATCATAGCAATTGAAATACACATCCATTTTAATCTCCTGTCCTGATATAGTAGAAGCTTTTGATACCATTGTGGATGTGTGAGGATTTCAAAAATCCAAGATATGGAATTGTTGTCAATTTGTAAAATTGTCATGAGAATCAGTTCCTCTTTATAGCAGAAATGCAACATAGTAAATGCACTGAATATGGTTAGTTATCAGAAAATCTTAAGGGCATGGTCATTTTGATGCAATGCAATAGTATTGGTTAATTACCTGAACAAATTTTCAGTTGATGATAATAAGCTTTTCTCAGCTGAGATAGATAATGTTGATTTGTTGTATGCAGTTCGTAGCTGATTTTCTCTTTATCTTTTCTTTTTTCTGTATGCTTGATTTAGGTTCTTGGCATGGGTAGGCTAAGGCTTTTCCTCCTGAAAACCACGCCTTTGGAAAAGCCTCCAAAGAAGCTGTTTTGCAAGAAAGGAGTTAGTAGTTGTTTGACACCGTGTTGAATGCAATATGGAGGACACGAAGTTTTGTCTTTCTTTATTTTTGGTTCAGAAAGAATACATTAATGAAATACTACATACCACCCACGACTGGTACTCCTTGTATCCCTATTTTAATTGCTGTAAAACATAACTATGGCAAAATTTCCACTACCATGTTTGCTTGTTAAATTAAATTTATAAAAAAAAAATGCTTGACTTGCAAGTTCCAATGTGGCTTAGTTAATCATTTTGTTAGAGTTGAAACAATACCCTCCTTTTCTTGACAGAAAAGAAGGGATGAAGTGCTCATAGTGACATATATAAATGGTATTTCAGAGTAGCAAATAGCTGCTTTTCCCATTGTGAACACAACAATGGGAGGAAGTGGGTTCCCTACAAACTGCACTTGGAAGCTGCCGGCCATCAGTCTTCAAACACCATTGGTGTATCGTTTCCATCCTAGCACTGCACTTGGAAGCTACTCCCCTCTTATTCCTTCCCATTTTAGTAATGCAATCGGGAGGACTCCATCCCAGCCTGAAATCATGCACCACCACTACACCACCACCACAGGAGGAAGAGGAGGAGGAAACCCAGTCCTCTGAAACCGGGACCCGCACACCCCCTTCTTCGCTGCAAGTGGAGGATTGGACATCGGCAGCTCTTGAGAGGGCTGCTAGCTAATACTTGCTGTGATGTGAAGGCAGAGGGCATGCAGCTTGCAAAATGGCCAAATAAGATATGGATGTTTCACAGACACAAATACTACGAGTAATATTTAATAACCTTTTTCTGTTTGTCCTATGATCTTTTTGCTCACTACTTTTTCGGTCTTTCTCTTCAACTTCTATTGTGTGGTGACTTTTTTTTTGTTCTCCCTCTCCACTATATAAAGTGACAGGCATAAAAACAAGAAACATCTAATAGAGAAAGGGGGTTATCTTCTGACTTTCGAGTCATTCTCCCTATTTTCAGCAAGAAGATGACAGGGACGGGCCTGTTTGGGAATAACGTTAGCGATTATCGTTAGCGTTTTGAAAAGGCTATCTACGGGCAGCGTTTAGCGTTAGCATTTTCAAAGTAATCTGCACCGTTAAAATTATATCCAAAACGCTAACGCTAATCACTAAAGCTATTCCCAAACAGCCCCGACGTCACTCATGGTGATGTCTTAGTTGTGAAGATCGAAATCAATGTTTGTGGGTAATGTTTTTGAATTTGGCATTTCTTGGGTAACATTATAGATCGATCATATTGGGTATGATTGCCACTCGCCAGCTTGGGAAGACTAAGAACAAATGAAGTTAATGGGAAATTACACTCGTATACTGAAGAAAATGATCGCATGTTGGCCCTTCCAAGTTTAAAATATCATCTAGTCACAACTCACAAAAGCATAAACGAGCTTTTTAAAAACAAACTGAAAGGTATAAGAACCTATATACTCCGTATTCCGAAGGCCTTGACTAAAATTACGAGTATTCAGCAAATGTGTGAATAATCATATTCACTCGTGCAGGTGTGACTAAAGTAGTTGCTGAGATATCCTGATTGCAACTATTTCACCATTGCTTCCTGCCTTCATGCCATGGTATTTCACCTGAAGACCTGGAAGTCCGATACAGGTTAACTAGTCAAACACATGCTTTGAATTCAAGCCAATGTAGTTAGGTACACAAACACATACATGCGTACATAATATATAGTCACTCGATCCATTGCAGAAGTTCATGAATTTAGAAAACATTATATACCTTCATTTAACTGTAAGTTGGTGTTGATTGCAACTGCGTGTCGGGCTACAATAGATTTAGGCTGCCACTCATTCTCCTTCCCCTTCCATGACTTAAAATCAAGGACCACTGTAAAGAATGTGTGAAAGAAATGTTAATTTATAAGAGAAATACTCCGTATGTATAAGTGAATAAATGGTTGTGCTGTGAGATCAATGGTAAAAAATATAGATAATGATGATACACCGCCGGTTAAATTGATAATCACAGTCAAAGAGTTGGGTAAAACTAGTTACTTTGGGTGGTGCAATCTTGGAGATGTTTGATATCGAAAATTGCAGCAGTTGTTCCTTCTGCTCTCTTCTTCACCTCATGGGACCCCAGCAACTCATAGTCCCAACTCCCATCCTGGTACCCCTCACTCAAGAACAACTCGATGTGCCTTGCATCTAGTGTTTGCATAGTTCCTGCATGCATTATTGTAAACACACTCATATGATCGTTTTACCAGTCCCGTTAATCTTTATAGCATGCTTCCAAACAATACAATGAGAGCACTTGTCATTGAGATGTAATTTGCGTACCGTCACAGGTATTGAGGTCACAAACTGAGCAATGAACAAGTTGTAAATCTGTGAGAGCAGAGATGAGATCATTCACTGGTGATATGCGTGTATACTGCTCTCTTCATATATATGGAGTACTTTATCTGTGAAACTAGCTGAGTTGAAATGAACTAACCAGCAAGCCAGATGCCACTCCTGATAGGACTTGCCACACATTTGCCATTCTGAGCCACCATATCTTGTGTTGTCTCTTCTTTTGGGATTCTTAAAGGGGCAATTAGATTTTCTGTGAGAAGTGCAGCTTGCGAATCAAACACAAAAGCTCCAATGCGCATCCAGTCTGCCAAGTTATGGGATTCTTCTTTTTTTCAGAATAAAATCTGATTGATTCAACAATGGAAAAGTAATTAAGAAATAAATATTAGGATAAATCACCAATGTGCTTGTCCTTCTGGCGAAACATGCAAGAATGACTACCATCTGTTAATTTTTGAGCTCGGCGTCAAATTTCTTTTAAAAAGATGGTAAGCTGCCAGGGAATTGATTTAAAAATTTTAAACTGTCAGTTACCAAAGGCTGTAGCATAGAGTTGGATCCATTTGCAGCCCACTTTTCCAGGATCAGGCACATCAAGGTCACGCAAACAAGCATGCTTCCAAACACTCTCAACCATGATGACATGATGGAACCACTTGCAAGTTGTTGCAAGCATTAACAAAGATTTCCCATCCAAATAATTGGCAACCTCAGTCCAGGTGTCCTCTTCATACCTTCACCATGAATATAGAGCAATGAGAAAGAAATTAGTCTCCAGAAAATCGAACTGAACTGCATATCGGATGCAGTTTCTGCAGGTTAAAGAAACGCACTTTAATTTTAGTAGCTCAGTTCGGCCTCAATGAAATTGTTAATCACACAGAATCTATGGCAATTTGCAAGCAACTACACTTTCACAATTAAGTTCCTGAAGAATCTAAACAATCCGCATATCAGTAGACCTGGAAATTTGTAATGCATCATCCTATCACTAAGGTTAATTAAAATTGGAATCGTACTGGAAACATGAGCATTATCACATCTCTCGTCTCCTGTAGCAATCGATCAGATAATCATGAACAGAGATAGGGGAAAAAGGATCTCAAGATCAAACTAGATCATCACACAACAAATTTCCACACACTAATCTAACATAATAGGCTATACTTATCAAGTCCAAGCAAAATTGGACGGAATTTGAATGTGTCTCCCGTTTAATTTAAAATCACGAAACACAGAGAATTGATCAAATCGAGTAAACTAGACTTCATCTCGGAACCTCAATTCTCAACAGCACTCTTCGCAGTTCATCATTCATTTCACACAGTCATCGTATTAAAAACATCGGAAACAGTTTTTATGTATTCAAAAGCAGATAAGATCCAGCACAACACATACTCAGATCAGAGAGAGAGAGAGAGAGAGAGATAGAGAGAGAGAGAGAGAGAGAGAGAAAACCGGGAGAAGAGAGGATGAGGAGTGAGAGACTCGAATCGAGGAGAGACGCAGCAACAGAGCGATCTCATTTTCCGAATTCGTTTCCCCACGGTCAAGTTTCCTGTGCTCGAGCTCATTTTTCTGTTCGAATTTCGAATGTCTGTTGCGGATTTGCAGGTTTGAAATGGAAGAAGAAGAAGAAGGTGGATGGGGGACGCTTTTATAGTCCCGCCAGAGCTATAATTCAAAAAGGCCGCATCTCGTTAGTTAAAAACTGCAACGGTGTCATGGCTGTGCCCGCCCGCAAATGTCTCAGCTTTCCTATTCAACTTTCTTACTCCCTGTTTTCATAGGACCGTGCTACAGTGTACCCACCCCTGCCTCCATTGCTGCCTCCCTATTTAAGATGTTTTCTTTTACTTTTTCTTCTTTTTTCGTTCCTCTCTCCGGCTCTGCTCTTCTACGCCAGTCAGCCGCGCACGACCTTCTCTCCCTTCTGTGTTCTCCTTCATACAAGGAAGGTAATATCTTTTTTTTCTTATCTTCTTCTTCATATCAAATTCAGATATCCATAAATTGAAAATTGCAAATTGCAGATCAGATCGATTCTTCATCGATCGGACACACAAATTGCAAATTGGAGTGGCGACCCAGCCTCTTCCTTCGCGGCCGACCAGCCACCACCACCGCCGCACCCACCCTCAGGTACCCCCCTCAATCCACTGCTTCCCCCCCCACCCTTGTTCCGTCACCGGCCTTCCCTGACCAACCCTTCTCCGTGTTCTTGAGTTGCAGCCCAGTTGTAAGTGTTGATATTTAGATCCCATTGTATGTGCATTTGAAGTAGTGGAAAAAATTGTTTTGTTTTGGTGTTACAGAGATTAAAGTTCTGTGAACCTAGGGTTTATCCTTGTCACAGATGATAATAATTTGTATGCACTCTGCATTTGGTGTATATTTGTTTTCTTCATAGTCAGGCAGTGTATTATATTAAAGGTAATGTTTTTTTGCAGCTTTTGAACCAGATTTGTTTCTTAACGATCCCTGCTTTCAGTATTTAGTTAACGACGAAAGGCAAGAACAGACGAGTGGTGAGATTGGATAGAACACGGATGGCATTAACAATGATGTCCTGAAGTGTTGATGAAGTTTGCTTTTTGCTTTTTGTGTAAAGTATGTAACAAATATTATAACTTTCTCTGAGTTCTATGCACATAAACTGATGTAAACCTGATGTAACTCTATCTTCACATACATTAAGTCTCTGTGAAGTCTGTGACATAGACAGTTATTCCATGTGAGCACCAAGAAATCTAATGTATGCGTTTTAACTTTGTTTTTAGCTATACAAGACCCCCACATATGTGATGAGATTCTGAGGATGGTGTATGTGCATAACGTTAAGTAACTCTGTCGTCACATACATTAAAGCTATGTGTAATGGGTAAAATAGACAGTTAATCTCTGGAGGGATCTGAAAGTAAATCTGTAATTCAGTCATAAACTAAGGTGTGTCATTCATCACACACAGTTACAAATTGTACATTATCAAGTAGAAATTCATGATGATAAAAGCCTCATTACAAAAAAAATCTGAAGTGCATAACATGACTCGAGTTTTACGAAATCTAGAAGATGGTGTATGTGCATAATGTTATGAAGATGGTGATAAGATTCTAAAGATGGTGTATGTGCATAATATAATGTAATTCTGTCGTCACATACATTAAAACTCTGTGTAACGGGTAAAATAGACAGTTATTCTCTGTGAGGGCTCTGAAAGTAAATTTGTAATCCAGTCATAAACTAAGGTAAATCAGTCATCACACACAGCAACAAATTGTGCATTAACAAGTAGAAATTCATGATGATAAAAGCCCCATTACAAAGGTTTCAAGAAAATGTAAAGTGTTTCCCCAAAAAATACATTACAAAGCACAAAAACAATTACAAAGAGTTTCACAAAAATCAAAGACCCCTAAATTTGTAAAGTAAAAAAACTAAATATGGGTTGTTTTCCTTCCACACCATAACCTAGCTGCAAATTGACATCGGAAATCAGCCTTGTGTTGAGAACTACAGTCTGGACTTAATGGTAAGCCAACCAACAAAGACTCTAGAAATGCAAGCACCATCACTCCACAATTGCCATACCTGCAAGGGAAAATAGTATTAAAATAAGTAGGGAGTATGATTTTCACCCGTCCATGGGAGTAGCATAACGAAGTAATGGCGAACAAACCTAGAGTCCTGTTGCGGAATACAATTGACAACAATTGTTTCCCATTTCTTCTCCAAACTATTTGGACACACACTATTAACCGTGCGAAGACATCGTCTGAAATGAAGTTCAATTAACATAAGTTAAATATTAACACAGACAATAATCATATATGAAGTTCAATAAACAGAAGTTAATCGTCTATGACATACAATTCACAGAAAGTAAGCAAAAATAACAAGCAGACCTCTTTCACAGACAATAATGTTATATGAAGTTCAAATAACAGAACTTAACCATCTATGCCATACAATTCACAAAGTAAGCAAAAATAACAAGTGAAGAAAAAATACATTATAAAGCACAAAAACCATTACAAAGAGTTTCACACGTTTCCCTTTCATCCTCATCCTAATGACCAAATGAAGAAAAAAACCATTGAATCAAGTGATGATGATACAAGAGACTGTTTAAAATACAATTTAAAACCAAAACAGATCAGCTCACCCTGGAAATCGAGGGTTGGGCTGCCGGCGCTGGAAATCGAGGGTTGGGCTGCCGGCGAGGGAGGTGAAGGGGTGGGGACACGACGCTTGAGGTGGTGGGGCCGGTGCGCTGCAGGTGGAGGGCTGGGGGTGCGCTGGAAGTCGAAGGTTGGGCTTCCGGCGAGGGAGGTGGAGGGGTGGGGAGACGACGATGGAGGTGGTGGGGCCGGTGCGCTGGAGGGCTGGGGGTGCGCTGGAGATGGAGGGTCGCTGGAGGTGGAGGGTTGGGGATTTTTCCGGCAAGCCAAATTTGGGAAAGAAGAAGCGTGAGAAGGGTTGAAGAGAGAAGCAGGAGAATGGTTGGAGAGAGATTAGATTTGGAAAAAGAAAAATAAAAAAAAATTAATTATATATTTGGTAGCATGCTTGGAGGCACACTTGGTGCCTCTTTAGCATTTTCCGTTTTTATATACTCCCATTTCCTTTCCCATTTGATTTTTTTTCCCCATAATTTTTAAACTTTGACTAGGGTATGCCGTGAAAAAATTATACAGTACAATATTATTTTATAGATGTAATATTGATAGATTTATTTTGCAATAACATTTTAGGATATCATATTTTTAGAAAATACACTTTTATTTTAAAATATTTGCCTAATTTTGACTTTTTAAGATCAACTATAATTACCTTTAACCATAATTGAATATAAATCATATGATATACTAATTAGATAAAACAATATTTTTAAAATATTTTAAAATTTAAATATGATATGATTTCTTTTATCAATATCTAATATTAATTTTATTTAAATAATAATCAAAATTAGCCGATTTTAACTGCAAAACGTCAAATTTTGACAAACACTTTAGGACAGAGATGATATCTACATACGGAGTATAAAAATACGTCATATATATTAATAGTCAAAGCGTTGAAAATAACTACTCGTAGTATTTGGGAATGGAAGTAAAATCAGCGTTCTCCCTCAAGTTATTTTTAGTTTCCCTTGCTGAAAGTTCCAAAATATATTTTAGACTAGTTTCTTTCTTTTTAAATAAAAACTACTCACAAGTTTTCTTTGATCCATACAGATTTCAACCATAAATATCATTTTCTTAGTGATGGAGGATAGCTCCGAAGGACACGTCAGCCGGACCCTAGCAGCCACGTGGAAGCTCCCTGTTCGACCCATGAGCTCGGCTCGCCTCATGGGCTCGGCTAGAGGCGGGACAGCGACCTACGGGACAGCGACCTACGTGACAGCGACCTACGGGACAGCGACCTCCGTGACAACGACCTACGTGATGGCGACCGGCGGATAGCGATCGGCCGCGTTGACTGTGCGAGAGCGATAGGATGAAAAGGACAACTCATGACAGAGATGACGTCCGCTAGGCGACGAGCCTCGATCAGAGGACTTTGACCATAAGTAATGTATCTCCTATAAAAGGGGCGAGACCCCTCATTGTAACGGACCAAAGTTTAGAACGAACAAACTCCTACTTTGCATTCTCTCTCTCTAAAACTTATACTATTCTTCATTCTCGGTGGTTTATAACCATCAAATTGGTGCTTTCATTGAGAGCTGAGGAACATACTCGTAGGTTAACTCCTCGACGCGAGAATGGTGCAAACCAGGAGCAACGTTCCCACCACCAGCCACGTCGGCGGCGAGGAGGTCGCTCCGGGCAGCGGCAACGGCACGGGTGGCATCGCTTCGACTCCGGACGCAGTCCAGGCGCTGTACGGGTTGGGGGTGACCACGGAGCAACTCCAGGGGGCCATTGCGGCACTTTCCGCCATGGGCGGGAACATACCCGGCGCCAGGGTTGGCAAGGCTCCGCTTGGTCACCACACCGAGCACGCTGCCACTTCCCAGCACAAGGGAAAGAAGACGCGGAGGAGCAGGAAGAGGCCCGGAAAGGGCCCGCTGATCGAGGAGGTGTTGGTCGAGGACGTCCAAGAAGGGGAGGACGATGAGTCTAGTGAGTGTAGAATCTCGGCCTTCAAACATTTGGGAGGCGAGGATACTCGAGTGTCGGCATTCGACCGACTCAACCGGGGACCGGAAGGCCGTCTAGGCGATCTTCGCCGGCAGATCTCTGAGGGTAGGCGAAGGAACGGTGAGGAATCCGCGACCTCGGATGCGCGCTTGGCAAGACCTGAGCGAACCGAAGGCCGAAGGGACGAGCGAACTCAGCGTCGCCAGAGCCCATCCAGAACCGAGAGGACTAAGGTCCCTGAACGGGGTATGACTGAGCTTGCGCGCGAGATTGCCGAGCTCAAACGCCGAGTAGAGACAAAGTCCCCCTACAGCCAGCCCATCTTGCGCACGGTAACCCTGTTTACACCGAGGGTGATGTCAGTCCCGCTGCCGACAAACTTCCGTCTGTGGCAGATCAAGGCTTACAGCGGGACGACGGATCCCCAGGATCATTTGTCAAAGTTCTACGCTTCAATGGAGGCGGCGGCAGCCCCGGACAAGGTCAAGTGCAGGTGCTTCCTCGCGACGCTAGAGGGGTCTGCGTGCGATTGGTTCAACCGGCTCCCAAAGGGAACCATTGACGATTGGGATACGCTGGCGGAGAAGTTCTTGACGCATTTCGCGGCAAACCGAAGGCAGAGGCTCCCTTACTCCCACCTGCTCAACATATGCATCCGCAAGGGAGAGAAGGTCCGCGACTTTATAGTCCGGTGGGAGAAGGAAGCCAGAGACGTGCATGGGGCGGATGACCAGGCGTTGGTTGCCATGTTCCAAGCAGCCCTCCCCCGCGGAGAGGTGAGGAAGGAGCTCCGCAAGAATCCTCCCCCCACGTACCAAGAGACCATGGCGCGCGCAAAGTTCTTAGCCTCGGAGGAGTTTGATGACGCCATGGAATCCGAGGCCGCGCCGGCTAAGCGAACTTCAGTAGATTCGGGAGAGGCCGCGAAGAAGAGGAAGAAGAAGAAAGACTATACCGCGGGCCCGAGGACGCCTTCTGCTGGCGTGTACTCCGTGGGTGCGCCCGTAGGGACGAGTCAAGAGCTTGCCCTCTCCTCGCTTCCGCACGTAGAAGCCTATGCGGTGTCTAGCGGTGCCAAGTATTGCGAGTATCATCGCAACAACACTCATAACACTAAGGAATGCTTCACTCTCCAGAAGGAGATGCAGAGACTCATCGCCCGAGGGCCGCCTCCCCGTGATGATGGAGCAGCCCCATCTCGGGGGCCGCCGGAAGGAAGAACTTGGAGAAAGCCGGCCGAACCGGTCGCGGTGGCCATGCAAGCAAGGAACCCCGAGAAGAGGCACATTGGGCGAGAGTATGATGATCTAGACGAGGACGAAGCACAAGGATATCCGGTGGGATTCATCCATGGAGGAAACATCGGCGGGGACTCCGCCTCTCAAAGGAAGAGGTGGAAGCACATGGCCTTTGTCGCCAAGGTCCATCAGGCGCTGGCGCCCAAGCTCGGAAGACGAGAGCAAATCCAGTTCACGGAGAAGGATCTTCCGAACACGCCGAGCCCCCACCAGGATGCCTTGGTCGTAAAGATAGAGATCAACGACGCCATAGTACACCGCACCTTGGTGGACACGGGAAGCTCAGTCAATATAATGTACGAGAAAACATTCCGAGACCTCGGCTTGAACCGCGAAGACTTGAGGCCTGTGCGCACTCCTCTCTCCGGATTCACGGGGGACTCCATCGAGGCCGAGGGAGTTATCGCCGTATCCGTGATAGTAGGGGATGGTGCGCACAAGGCGAAGCTGAAGATGGAGTTTATGGAATGTGTGAGCATCAATTGTGCGCACAACATGATCCTGGGGCGGCCCGGCCTTGAGGACTTGGAATGTGTGATCTCCCCCTACTACTTGTGCATGAAGTTCCCCACTCCGTCCGGCATCGGGGTGGCAAGGGGAGACCAAAAGTTGGCCCGATCGTGCTACGTAAGAATCACGAAGAAGTTGCCGAGGGATGAGACAATCGTCGTACACGCGCAAGAGGGAATGCGCAAGCTGGAAGCTCGACCTTTGGCCGAGCCCGCCGAGGAAGTCGAGGAAGTGCCGCTCGACCCACAAGTGCCCGAGCGGAAGGTTAAGGTCGGGGCGACCCTGACGACGAGCCAGCGGATGCGCTTGGTGGAAGTGCTCGCCGCCTACCGCGTGATCTTCGCATGGGGACCTGGGGATATGCCGGGGTGGACCCCAAGATCATATGTCACCGGTTGGCGGTCAACCTGGAATCTAGGCCGGTAAAGCAGAAGAAGCGTTTCCTCTCATCCGAGCGGAGGGAGTTCGTCTCCAAGGAAGTGACCACCCTCCAAAGCATTGGGCTTATCAGAGAAGTTAAGTACCCGGAATGGATGGCGAACGTGGTGTTGGCTCCGAAGGGAAATACATGGAGGATGTGTGTGGACTATACCGACCTAAATAAGGCATGACCCATGGATCCATTCCCACTCCCGAACATCGACCAGCTGGTGGATGAGACTGCGGGTTGCGAGCTCATGAGTTTCATGGACGCCTTCAGCGGGTACCACCAAATCCGAATGCACTCTGAAGACGAATAGAAGACGTCTTTCACTACCCCCGGCGGAGTTTTTTGCTACAAGGTGATGCCTTTTGGACTCAAGAACGCCGGGGCGACACGCTAGGATGGTGAGCAAGCTCTTCGCGCCCGTCCTCGGGAAGAGCATGGAAGCGTACGTCGACGACATGATTGTGAAAAGCAAGCAGGCAACCACCCATGCGGAAGACTTAGAAGGAGTTTTTAAGATTATGGAGAAGTATAACCTTCGGCTAAACCCGAAGAAGTTCACGTTCGGAGTTCAAGGCGGTAAGTTCTTGGGACACATGGTGAGCAGGCGCGGTATTGAGCCCAACCCCGAGAAGGTGCGCGCCATCCTTGACATGGAAGCTCCACGAAATGTCAAGGAGGTGCAGCGCTTGACCGGAAAGTTGGCTGCGCTTAGCCGCTTCCTTTCCAAGGTAGCGGATCGAGCCGCTCCATTCTTCCAAGCTGTGAAGAAGTCCCGAGGGTTCGTATGGACGGAAGACTGCCAGTAATCCTTTGAGTCTCTGAAATCTTATCTCCTCTCTCCGCCGATCCTCGCTAAACCTGAGCCCGGGGAAACCTTATATCTTTACTTGGGAGTGTCGCCCAATGCACTAAGCTCAGTCCTAGTCCGAGAAGAAGGTGGAGCTCAGCACCCGGTATATTACACGACGAAGACGCTGAGAGGTGCCGAGCTCAGGTACTCAGTAGCCGAAAAGACGGTCCTAGTAGTGGTTTCAACTGTGCAGCGGCTAACACCCTACTTCTAAGCTCATCCGGTTCAAGTGCTCTCCCAACAACCCATAGGTGCGCTGCTCAGGAGCCCGAACGCGCCCTCGCGCATGTCCAAATGGGTGGTGTTCCTTGGAGCTTTCCAGATCGAATTCAAGCCAAGGCCAGCGATCAAGGGCCAAGCGCTAGCTGACTTCGTGGTGGAGTGCACCGCTCGGGAGGAGCCGAGCCCCGAAGAGCCGGAAGCCGACGACTGGTGGATAGTTTTTACCGACGGCTCCTCCGCCGCCAAAAACTCGGGGGGTGGAGTGGTAGTCATCACGCCCGAAGGCTTCAGAGCATATTACTCTATTCGGTTCGGTTTCAAGGCATCGAATAATGAAGCGGAATATGAAGCGCTTTTGTGCGGGCTACGCCTAGCAGCCGGGATGAACGCAACAAAGCTAAGGGTGAAGTGTGATTCAAAGCTGGTGGTTGGCCACGTCTCGGGAGAGTTCGAGGCAAAGGACGAAAGAATGAAGAAGTACAGAGACACCGCTCTAGAGTTACTTAAGAGTTTCACCGCGTATAGTGTGGAGCAGATCCCTCGGGCGGAGAATGCCGAGGCGGTTATCTTGTCGAAGCTGAGCTCAGACACGCCCGAGCACATCAGGCGGATGGCGAACGTGGAGGAGTTGTCCGAGCTGAGCATCCATGCCTTCCCCGTGGTGATGATCTGTGCTCGTCCAAGAGATTGGATGGACGACATAGTTGCCTTCTTGAAGGATGGCGCCCTCCCGGACGATGCAATAAAGGCCAAGTTGGTCCGGACAAGGGCACCGGGGTATACCTTGGAAGGCGAGAAGCTATACAAGCGAGCATACAACGGGACGCTACTCAGATGCCTCCGACCAGCAGAAGCAAAACAAGTCATGGAGGAGGTGCACGCTGGAATCTGCTCCGCCCACCAAGGAGCCTACGCGGTGTCAAGGAAGATAACCCTCCAAGGATATTTTTGGCCAACAATTGTTAAGGACTGCGTGGAGTTTGTGAGAAAGTGCAAGGTGTGTCAAGAGTTCCAAAAGGTACCAGGAAGGCCTTCGACAAACTATACCCCCATCAGCACAGCTATCCCGTTCGCGCGGTGGGGGGTGGACCTCGTGGGTGCGCTTCCTAGAGGTACCGGGAACGTGTGCTACGTCATTGTAGCCATTGACTACTTCACCAAGTGGGTGGAAGTGGCCCCATTGGCAAGCATCACCGGAGCTCAATGCCAGAAGTTTCTCGCAAAGCAAGTCATCTGCCGCTTCGGCGTTCCCGAGCACGTAATCACAGACAATGGAACACAATTCGAGTCCAAGCCCTTTAACGACTTCCTTGGTAGCTGGGGAATCAAGCACAGCTATGCGTCGGTCGGGTACCCACAAACGAACGGCCAGGTCGAGAATGCCAACCGAACGATAGTCGACAGGCTAAAGCGGAAGTTGGAGGCCTGCGGAGGGGAGTGGGCAGAGGAGTTTCCGTACATCCTATGGACCTACCGGACCACGCCTAGAAGGGCGACCGGAGAAACCCCCTTCGCCTTATGCTACGGGTTCGAGGCGAGGGCCCCTGCAGAGATCTCCATCGCGACTCACCGGGAGGAGATCTTCGATCCCGAGCATAACGATGAATCCCTGGAAGCCGAGCTCCATCTCGTGCACGAGAGACGAGAAGCGGCCTTCATACAAGCGGAGAATTACCGAAGGAAGGTAAAGAGCTACCATGACGGGCGTGTGCGCGCACGGGGGTTCATCGAAGGAGAGTGGGTGCTGCACAAGAGGTCCGTGAGCCGCCCCTTGGAAGGTGGGAAATTTGCCAAGAATTACGAAGGCCCCTACATCATCAAAGAAGTGGTAGGCCCCTCAACATTCCGCCTGCAGACGCCGAGTGGAGGGGATGTGCTAAGGACTTGGAATGCTGAGAACTTGGTTAAGTTTTATCAATGAATTTCGAATGTACACGGGCCCGAGAAAGGGAACCCGCAACACCATGATTGAATTCAATGAAGTGGGATTTTTTTTTTGCAATGGTCTAACATGCGTGTCCGGATGCTCTTCCCGGACGAAAGTCTAACCTTCGTGCTCGGCACTCCCCCTCAGGAGAAGAGCCGAGCACAGGCCGTGTCCGGATGCTCTTCCCGGACAAAGGCCTAACCTGCGTATTCGGCACTACTCTTCAGTGGAAGAGCCGAGCGCAGACCATGTCCGGATGCTCTTCCCGGACAAAGGTCTAACCTTCGTGCTCGGCACTCCCGCTCAGGAGAAGAGTCGAGCACAGGTCATGTCCGGATGCTCTTCCCGGATAAAGGCCTAACCTGTGTGTTCGGCGCTAGCCCTCAAGGGAAGAGCCGAACGCAGACCATGTCCGGATGCTCTTCCCGGACGAAGGTCTAACCTTCGTGCTCGGCCCTCCCACTCAGGAGAAGAGCCGAGCACAGGTCATGTCCGGATGCTCTTCCCGGATAAAGGCCTAACCTATGTGTTCGGCGCTACCCCTCAAGGGAAGAGCCGAGTGCAGTCCTTCCTAATGGCGAAAAGCGAAGAAGACTTAATCAAATCCAAATTTTATTCATCCCGGAAAACGGGCAAATACATGGCACAAGCGCCTTACAACAATTAAACACCTTGCAATTAAAGTACGGGTAGAGTTCAGTGCGTGCCACTATTCCACCCCCGCTTGCAAGTACAGGGTGGGGGGTAAGAAGGTGAAGGAGCCCGACTGGTGACGGAGTGCCCGGTGGACTCGTCATAGCTGGGCGAGCCTGGGTCTTCGGGGAAGCACCGGCTCGGATGATGAGATGCCACAGAGCTCTCGCTCGGAACCGCTGCGGGAGGAGCTGGAGGGCGGTGGCCTCGGCCACCACGGCCGGCAGGAACGGGAGGGGCGGCGACCTCACGACGGATCGGCGGAACTGGAGGAGATGGGGTCTTCTCGTCCTCCTCCGACGAGTAGTAGATGAACCCTGGGATCTTGGCAGAAGGATCGTGGGGTACCGACTCGGATTCAGAGTCTGAGTCCCAAGAGTCCCGCAGAGAGCGCGGCGGTGTCGAGCTCGGCCCCGACTTGGTCGGAACGGCAGAAGAGCCCCCGAGGGAGTAGCTGCCGAAAGAGAGCGTCTCTCCTCGCATCTCACTGGAGTCGGGAGGAGTGGGTGCAGAGCGCGGCATGGCAAGATTTGCAGAAATCCAAGGGTGAGTGCAAACAAATTATGGGGACCCACCCTTATATAGGAATCTTGCCTAGGGGGGACGATACACGTGGCAGCATGAGGACGGTCAAACTGACGGCAGGTCAAAAGGTCCCAAGACCTAAAGTTGTCTCGGATAAGGAGGGGACAGAAAAGGGACCAAGTCCCAAAGTGACCTCTCTTCGGCGTGGCACACCAGTTAAAAGAAACGACGAAGGCATAAAATTAAAGGCAAAAGAGAAGGTCATAGCACATCCATACAAAGCATCAAGTCATAGCATGTCCGAATTCAAAAAAAAAACAACGAAGTTTTGAGCACCATTACATCAAATACAACAAAGCTCCAAGTCATATCACTCGGCATTCGGCTGCTCGCCGGCTGGGTTCCCGCCATTCGTGTAGTAGATGGAGGTGTCGAGCTCATCAGGATCGTCGCATGGTTCGGGGAAATCCTCCCCGGCGAGGAACCTGTCCGTAAGGACCTGCTGCGCTCGGAACAAACCGAGGTTGTACCACGACGTCCCTTCGAAGCGAGTGAATGCCTTCCCCTCAGGAGTCTGCCCCCATGCCTTGAGCAGATCGTTCATGCGAGCAAAGGTTTCCTCCTGAAACGCATCCGATGCTAGGAACTCGGCGACGGCCTGATCGCGAGCCTCCTGGCGCGCCTTGCGAACTTGCTCCTTGGCCGCCTTTAGCGCCTCGTTAAGGTCAGCTATTTCAACATAAGCCCTGCTCCGGTCGGCCTCGCTAGTGCGCAGCCGCTGGCTCATGTCGACCATGCGCATCATCGCCTGCAGGTAAATAAGGGGTGAGCGCCGTAGGAGAGTTGCATTTACAAAGTATGGCTAGGGAAACTTACCGAGCCCATCTCGTGAAACATATCCGAGGCCAGAGTTTCCCGGTCGACGTCTTGAATTTTGGCGCGATCGGTGAGAGGAGTCAAGCTACGCAGAAAGGTCTCCGGGTCGTAGTCCCGATCCAGAAAGGAGACCCCTGCAGGGAAGGCCGCCTTGACATATTTCGGGTGGCCGAAATCCTTCATCATCGGGGATTCGGACCCCTGGGGAGTATCATTGGCCGAGGCCATCTCCTTTCTCTTCTTCTTCTGGGCCGCCTCGGGTGTTGGCTTCACAGGGGGAGTCGGAGGACGACCAGCCACGGTGGGAGCCCGGGAGTTGCCGCTAGGGGCATCCGGGAATATGAGCATCAGTCGCTCGGCGCTGGAGAGCATAATTTCACCTGCACAAACCAAAAAAAAAAAGACAAGCGATGAGGCGAGGACAGCCGCAAAAGAACGACGCAGGGGAATCCGGGGTAGTCGCGACCCACGGATGGCCGAGGAGGAGAGATTGCACTGACCTGAGGGGCCTTCTTCGATGCTCCGCTGAGTATCATCCGGGGATAGAAAGATGAAGCCGAGTGCCGCTAAAGCATCATTCGTTACTATCGAACCGACTTCGAAGGGCCCCCCTCGGCAGAGCGTCTCTACGTCCTCAAGCATCTTGTCCGAGGTGACGCACGCGGAGCGACGGAGAAAGGAGCTGAGGGGTTCTTTTGCGAAAAGGGGAGCCCGAGGAAAGAGAAACGAAGACGAATTTCCCCTTCCAACTCTTGGCGGAGTCCTTTCTCGTCTTGAAGAGCTTCTCCTGTCTTTGGAATATTGAGGCATACGAGCCCGAGTTGGAGTTCGCCCGGCCAGACGACTTCGCCAACCGGAAGAGAAGCAAGAAACGGGCCAGGTCGGGGCGAACCCCGGTCCCTTGGCAACGAATGAGAAATCCCGCCAAGTAGCGGTGGGATTTGGGAACGACTTGGCAAGGGAGAAAATAAAAATGGAGGAAAAAATCTATGACTAACTCATGGAGGGGGAAGCGGAATCCGTACTCGAGGGACTTGAGGTGGATGGCGAAGCAACCTGGAGGGGCATCAAACACTGACTGTTCGGAAGTGGG
Organism: Cuscuta australis; assembly: GCA_003260385.1. Taxonomy (NCBI): domain Eukaryota; kingdom Viridiplantae; phylum Streptophyta; class Magnoliopsida; order Solanales; family Convolvulaceae; genus Cuscuta; species Cuscuta australis. Next base: position 3,977,443 of record NQVE01000015.1, on the reverse strand, counting down.
ATGGCGCACGGTAACGCCCGGCGCCGAGGCTAGGCGCTTCGCCTTGCGGTACTCCTCCCGAGTAAGGGTGCACCTTTGCGCTCGGATCCCCGAGTCTTCGAGAATGGTCCGCCTCTGGTTACGAGGCTCGGACTGAAGAGGGACCTCGACCGCCTCGGGCTATCTCCTCGACGGAGGGCGAGCGGGCGTCGCTCTCCTGCGCGGGACCGGCGACAAAGCCCTCAGCAGCGCGCTCGGACTTGGACTGGCGAAAGATGGAGGATTGGGAAGACATGGAAGAACAAGGACGAGGACGACTAACCTAGTACGGAGCCGGGAGGTGGACGAGAACGACGGTGAGAAGGCTAGCGACGGCAAACGAAATCCCTTTCTCTCTCTAAAGTGGGGAATGAAAGGGGTGGGGTTGATATTTATAGAGGAAGGGTTGGATGGGTGCAACGATGGGCCGCCACTTGGCCTAGGGAGGCGAAAAGGTGCGCCCCTTCATGATGGCGGAAGCCCAAACAGCACCAGTGGTCTGCCAACCTCTTCCACGTGGGCCCCCGCGCCGCTTTCCTACAGTACCTACACTCTCTCGTGTCTCATCGCCAATTGCAACGAAACCCGGAGAGTGGGGGGCTTGTGATGGAGGATAGCTCCGAAGGACACGTCAGCCGGACCCTAGCAGCCACGTGGAAGCTCCCTGTTTGACCCATGAGCTCGGCTCGCCTCATGGGCTCGGCTAAAGGCGGGACAACGACCTACGGGACAGCGACCTCCGGGACTTCGACCTACGTGATGGCGACCGGCGGATAGCGATTGGCCGCGTTGACTGTGCGAGAGCGATAGGATGAAAAGGACAACTCATGACAGAGATGACGTCCGCTAGGCGACGAGCCTCGATCAGAGGACTTTGACCATAAGTAATGTATCTCCTATAAAAGGGGCGAAACCCCTCATTGTAACGGACCAAAGTTTAGAACGAATAAACTCCTACTTTGCATTCTCTCTCTCTCTAAAACTTATACTATTCTTCATTCTCGGTGGTTTATAACCATCACTTAGGTTGTTTAAAACAAGTACATTTAAAACTTCATGGACTTTGTTGGATTCTTTTCCAAAATATGCTTACCAAGAATCCCTTCTAACAAGGTCAGATTTCTAATTTTCTACCAAAAAGAATTTATAGAGCTTCTGAACCCGACTACACCCATAGATTTGCAGCTCCGGGGACAGTTCCGGCAAAGAGGAGGTCGAGGTGGGCGATGTTGGGGGTAAAATTGGATGTTCAGATTTGCAGCTCCGTCCGGCAAAGAGGAGGCCGAGATGGGCGACGTTGGGGGAAGATTTGGATGTCCAGATTTGCAGCTCCGTCCGGCAAAGAGGAGGCCGAGATGGGCGACGTTGGGGGAAGATGATACAGCACAAGGGAGAGCCACACCCTAAAAGCTAGCTGATAAGGTGGGAGAACCCTTGGCTATATAAACCCATCACCAAGTTCCCCATATAACCGGTGTGGGACAATGAAATCAGTCCGTATCATTCGACCCCCCATAAGACCCAACGTCCTCGTTGGTCACGGCTACGTTGGTCACGGCCACGTTGGTCACGGCTGGTTTCACCAGGCCACCACTCTGTGGGCCACCACTCCGTAGGCCACCACTCCGAGTTGGCTCTGATATCATTGATACAGCACAAGGGAGAGCCACACCCTAAAAGCTAGCTGATAAGGTGGGAGAACCCTTGGCTATATAAACCCATCACCAAGTTCCCCATATAACCGGTGTGGGACAATGAAATCAGTCCGTATCAGAAGATTTGGATGTCCATATTTGCAGCTCCGGGAACAGTTCCGGCAAAGAGGATGCTGAGATGGGCGACATTGGGGGGAAAATTGGATGTCCAGATTTGCAGCTCGGTCTGGCAAAGAGGAGGCCGACGAGCGACGTTGAGAGGCTCTCCGAGTGGAATTGCAGGTTAGGGTATTAGCTTGTCAAAAAATCCACTCAAATCAATAAAAAGAGTCAAATCAAGTCTATGAAAGTTCATATAAATCAATAAAAAACTTGGAAAATGCTAAAAAGGAACCACGTGTGCCTCCAAGCATGCCACCCAATATATTTAACTTTTATTTTTTTTTTTCAATTTTCCTTTTTTCTTAGTTTTTTCATCTCCCTCCCCTAAAATTCCCAAATCTCCCTTCTCCAGCGCAGGTCTGCGGCAATCCAGTCTCGAAGCCGGCATCTACGAGTGGGATTACGCGCGGTAGTCCAGCCCTCCAGCTCCAGCGCCGGCAGCCCCACCCCTCCAGCTCCAGCGTCGGCAGCCCGGGAACCCCTCCAGCTCCAGTGCCGGTAGCCCCACCCATGCCGGAACAGGTACTGATGCTAATTTCCCTTTCCTTGGTCTCTTTCTTGATCTCTCTATTGATAATTTCAGTTTCATTGGTGTTTTTAAACTGTGTGTTAATGTAGTTGTGGATTTGATAATGGTATGTTTGTGTAATTTCAAATCTCCATAATGCAGTTTCAGTTTGATGTTCTTTTTCATTGAAATTAGGTATTCCCAGTTTCTTTGAATGCTTGTTATTTTTGCTTACTGTGTGAATTGTATGACATAGATGGTTAAGTTCTGTTATTTGAACTTCATATAACATTATTGTCTGTGAAAGAGATCTGCTTGTTATTTTTGCTTGCTTTCTGTGAATTGTATCTCATAGATGATTAACTTCTCTTTATTGAACTTTATATAACATTATTGTCTGTGAAAGAGGTTTGCTTGTTATTTTTGCTTACTTTATGTGAATTGTTTCGCATAGAAGATTTAATTCTGTTAATTCAACTTCATATATGATTATTGTCTGTGTAGATATTTAACTTCTGTTAATTGAACTTCATTTCAAATGATGTCTTTGTTAATCCATGTTAGTGCTCATTTTGGAGCTCAATACTCAGTTTGTTCTGACATCCGTGAAGCCATCAACCAGACGATGAATTCTAGATCATTCCCTTGCAGGTGTGACAATTGTGGAGTGATAGTGCTTGCATTTCTAGAGTATTTGTTGGTGGGCTTACCATTAAGCCCGGACTGCAGTTCTGAACACATGGCTGATTTCTGATGTCAATTTGCAGCTAGGTTATGGCGTGGAAGGAACACACCCAATATTTAGCTTTTTTACTTTACAATTTTAGGGGTCTTTAATTTTTGTAAAACTCTTTGTAATGGTTTATGTGCTTTGTAATGTATTTTTGGGGGAAACACTTTAGATTTTTTTTTGAAAGCTTTGTAATGGGGCTTGTATAATCATGAATTTGTACTTGTTAATGCACAATGTGTTAATGTATGTTATGACTCATTTACATTAGTTTATGACTGATTTACGTTCTTTTACTTTCAGAGCATTCACAGAGAATAACTGTCTATTTTACCTATTTCACAGATATTTAATGTATATGACGACAGAGTTACATAACTTTATGTACACACCATCTTCAGAATCTTATCACATATGTTGGGGTCTTGTAAAGGTAAAAAGAAACTTAAAACGCATACATTAGATTTCAGCGAGCTCACATGTAATAACTGTCTATTTCACACACTTCACAGAGACTTAATGTATGTGAAAACATAGTTACATCAGGTTTACATCAGTTTATGTGCATGGAATACTTCACATCTGTGTTCTGTCCGATCTCACCACTCGCCTGTTCTTGCCTTTCATCGTTTAATAAATATTGAAAGCAAGGATCGTTAAGAAACAAATCTAGTTCAAAAGCTGCAAAAAAACAGCACCTTTAATATAATACAATGTCTGACTATGAAGAAAAAAAAAATACACCAAATGCAGAGTGCATACAGATTATTAGCATCTGTGGCAAGGACAAACCCTAGGTTCACAGAACTTTAATCTTTGTAAGACCAAAACAAAACAATATTTTTTCACTACCTCAAATGAATATATAATGGGATCTAAATATCAACACTTACAACTGACCTGAAAGTCATATAAAATCAGGTCTTCTTCTTCACCACCAAAATCATGTGGTTGATCATTCTCAACATATGTAACAATACATGCTTGTAAGTCCATAATCATCAAAAAATGTATAACACAAAAATTCAAAAAATTATAATACAAAAAATCAAAAAATTATATCACAAAAATTGTGAGGGCTAGGTTGGGACTGGATTGTGTACTGACTTGGGGCTATGGGGGAGGGAGCTGGGGTGGTTCCGCTGTTGCGAGAGGGGGGGGGGGGTAGCCGGTGGTGGTGGTGGCTGGTCGGCCGCGAAGGAAGAGGCTGGGTCGGCGGCTAAGGAGAGGTCGACGGCGAAGGGGGGGTGGGGTGAGGGACTGGGAACAGAGTCGTAGAGGAAAGAAAAAAGAAAAAAAGAAGGAGAAAAGATAGAAAAAGCTTAAATAAGGAGGCAACAAAGGAGGTAGGGGTGGGTGCACTGTAGCACGGTCCAAAAAAGTTAGCCAAATTCTGCGAGGAGTCTATGAATTTTCTAAGGAGCTGTTTGTTTTAGCCTCTTAATGGTTCAGATGTCTGAATGATTCAGCACTTAATGGTTCAGACTGTTTGTTTCAGCCTCTTAATGGTTCAGATGTCTGAATGGTTAAGATATTTGCCTCTGAATGGTTAAGTATTATAAATAGTCTGAATGGTTAAGGGGCTGTTTGGCAACTTCTGAATAGATAAGTGCTGAACGAGTAAGAGGTCTGAACCATTAAGTGCTGAACGAGTAAGAGGTCTGAACCATTAAGAGCTAGTATATTGCTTAACTATTCAGAGACAAATGTCTGATCAATTCAGATAAGAGTTCTTAACCATTCAGACTATTTATAATACTTAACCATTCAGAGGCAAATATCTTAACCATTCAGACATCTGAACCATTAAGAGGCTGAAACAAACAGCCCCTAAGAGCTCTTATCTGAATTGATCAGATATTTATCTCTGAATAGTTAAGCAATATACTAGCTCTTAATGGTTCAGATCTCTTACTGGTTCAGCACTTAATGGTTCAGACCTCTTACTGGTTCAACACTTATCTATTCAGAAGTTGCCAAACAGTCCCTAAATCTACCAACTTTTTAAAATCCAAAAAAATCTTTAAAAATCGAATAACCCTCACTAAAACTATCTCCCGCCTCACTCCTCTTCAGGTAAACCCTACCGCCGCCGCCTCCTCCTCCTCCTCCTCTTCTTCTTCCATCCAACTCCCCGATGTCTGGACGTCCTCCGCCATCCCCCAACCTCTTCATCTCAGGCGTCTCAGTCGCCGTCTACATCTCAGCCTCAGCCTCATTCGCCTGCTTCATCGCAGTCTCCTGCGCGAACTTCGCCGAGAGCTCTTTCCCCCCTACCGCCGCCTCCGCCTCCGCCTCCTCCTCCTCCTCCTCTTCTTCTTCCATCCAACTCCCCGATGTCGGGACGTCCTCCGCCATCCCCCCCAACCTCTTCATCTCCGGCGTCTCAGTCGCCGTCTACATCTCAGCCTCAGCCTCAATCGCCTGCTTCATCGCAGTCTCCTGCGCGAACTTCGCCGAGAGCTCTTTCCCCTTCAATTAAACTCTTCGGGTCTGCTGTACAAAATATTAAAAAAGACCGTGCGCTTGGAAGGTGGCCATGGATGGATCTCCAAAGCTTCAAGAAATCAGATGTAAGACCTACTGCATATCCTATTCACCCCTAATATAATAAACAATATTCCTAAACCCTAATTGAAACATATATCTCTCTCTTTCACTCTAGGACTTGAGCACATGGGTGGATTCAAAGAACAAGCCTCCGATATTCCAGAAGAAGGTTATTTGCGGTATTGAAAAAGTCATTGGAATGTCGAAGGAATTTAGGAGACTGACACGGTTAGTCTTTTCGTAAGCAATTCAATCAAACGCTCAGAGAGAAAACATAGGATTCTACTGTTTGAGTGTCATTCAGTTCTTGATTTTCGACTTAAGAAAACAGCCCAAGAAAATGCATGCCATATGCCTGAAAAGCAATAAATTTAAGGATCAACCTAGAATTCTAATCCACTTTCTATCCTCTCTACAATACAAAAGTAAGTTAACTAAAGTCTGGCTTTGTTGAGGTATAGATGCATAAGAACTGGTTAATGAACAAACCAACTTGGAGATCCCACCAAGGCATGATGAACTTTAGCTGGTTTTTCTTTTTCTTGCACACTTTCCAGTGTAATATTCTTGGATTGCTCTGAACAGTTAAATTCCCTCTTGCATTCCTTTTTAAACAATCAAAGAGAATGAACAAACCCTCAAAATAACAACAACAACAACAATAGGAGAATAAGAAAATTAATAATACCAACACCAACCAAAGTAATATAATGACTATGAGAAATTGAAACACAATCACCACTTATAAATATATCTTGAACACTAACTAAGAAGGCACTTTGTGCCAATGCTTCCCAATAAAGGGGAAAATAGTGAACTAATAGCACTAAAATAATAGAGAGAGAGGATAAGAGACTAAATAACATCAAATAAACTTAGTTAGATCTTACCCTTTTAGTGGGATACAATAAGAACCAATATTTGTAACGTTGACAATCTCTGCCGCTCACTAATTTTATCTTGAAAAGAAAGCAAAAGAGGAGAGAAAAAGCGTATGATGTTAGAGAGAGCTTGCATCTTTGATCATGCACAAGTGTTGATAAAAAGATGAAAAAGGTTTTTTTTATTGTTTTCTAAAGGTCATTGTTTTACTGCTCTTAAGATGTTAACACTTTGTCCCACATCATCAAAGTAAAATAGACATTATTCAAATAAATAAGTACTCTGTAAATGAAAACCTTCGTCCATATTGATGTAAGGGATACTCTCATTATTAGATGCACAAGCGTGTGCAAGCTCTTTCAAAACACGTGAAAGAATGACATGTTTTCTTCGATTTAAAAATAAGATTTTCTTTCTAGTTAATACTTGAGTAATTTGTTCTCTTCCTGTTTAAAAGGGAGATTACTCTTTTCATAGCTTATTAAGATTGAAGAAACTCCTCCCCCCACCCCCATAGTTGATCCAAGTAATTAATTTGATGAAAAGTTTTTTTAATTGAATATTGTTAATGTGAAAAGAAATAGAAAAAAAATCGTTAAGAGCTTTGAAGGATTATATTGCTGAGTGATGTTAAAAACTTTCAGTTGTAGACTACTGGCTAAACTTTTAAGCTTGCAATGCTGTTTAAAAACTTTTATCTTTACTTTGTAGGTGTTAGGTAGTTCAACTTGTAAGGTTAGTTAAGTTTAAAGTAATAAGTTCAAACAAAAAATTGAAAGGAGACAAAATTTTCTTAATTATCGTTAATAGTTATCGCCACAAACCCATATGCACCTAATACCAATCTATCAAAAAAGGCTAAATCAAAAGAACTGAAACCCAGAGCAAACAAAAAAAGTCAAATGAATGATATTGAACACTGAAAAAGAACCGTATTACAAGAAGTTGAGAAAAAAATCATAAACTTTTTGAGATCAAAAATCAATGAATGTTTCTACATCAAAGAAGACTAATAATGTTCATGGAAAGTGAATGGGTCGAAAGAAAATATACTACAAACCATATAAGAAATTCTAAAAATTCCATTACCTCTGAATGAGAATAGTTCAGAAGTTCAGAGTACCTTTTTTCACTGTGCTCTTGCTTTTTGTTGTTACCTGAGATCCTTATTCTCATTAAGGTTCCCAAAATGTTGTTGTCATGAAACAAATGAGCAGAGTCAATAATTGGCTGACCAAATAGTTGTATTTACATGTTTCTAAAGAGGGTCCCATCATCGAAGACATGATATTCGTGTGACCTTCCCTAGGTTCCCCTTATTCTTTTTGTTTATTGTTGCTAATCTTATTTTTATTGAAGAATATTGAATGATAAAACTGAAACATCATTCGCTTTAAAATGAGGCCTCCAACTACCTTCAAACATAATATGCTTCTGTCTAAATATGCAGAAGTTAAGATTCTTAAAAAAAAACTTCTTCATATATTCTACCACATCATGTAAGGAGACAAGAAAAATCATATTTCTCCCATCAACACTTGATTCACACATTTGTGGTTCTTAACATTGATGAAATGTCCCTACCAGACAACAATAAACACATTTGTGGTTCAAACTAGCATACTCGTTTAACTATTTTTCTAAAGTGTATTTCTTTTCTAGTGTGAAGAAGTAGTTTCAACTTCTTTATTTATTGAAATATAATATCATTAAGTTGAGCCTTGAAACTATCCATATTCTAATGAAGATAGACTAAATTTAAGCGAAGGTTAAAACCAAATGTTAAATAAGGTTGTGCACATCTTAAACAAAAAAGTTTAACCATGAAGGAACAAGGCACAATATTTTAGAAACCTAATGCACATGTGCCTTCTGATGTTTAGCTAAAAGCCTGATCATTGCTTTTCAACACATGCCAAAAGGAAATCTCTCATATCTTTAAACCTTTCAATTTAAAATATACTCTTCAATTGATTTTTTGAATATCCATAGGACAAAATTGTATTATTCATATCATCAGCTATAATCTCAAACTGATAAACCACAACAATGAATAAGTTTCAGAAATTATTTACACCTTTGATTTCAGAGTAGAAATAACTTATGATATTAAAAAGAATGAACAGATGCATGCAAAACTTTGCTAAGAAGATGACAGAAGTCTCATGAAGAAGAAAATGAATCCAAATTATCATGCACCAAATCCTAAAAATAAGTTGTTGAATAAAAGCAAAACACAAGAAATAAAAAATGTAGCATCCTTCCAAGGATTAATCACTCTACATCAAACCTTAACTGCCTTATTTCAATCGTTGTGGCTAAAACCCTTATCTTGGCAAATGAAAACCCCTTATGAGGGATCTATTTCAAACCCTCCCGATAGCAATATATAAAGATTACTGCTAAAATCGCTTAAAAGTAAATCATACCCAATGCATATATACATTCTTTAGCTTCTTTGTCCAAGAAAATCAGAATACACCTGTGCTAGAAAACTTACTAAAGTCCCTATTTTGTATTTAAAATAGTCACACTACGACATAAGCGAATGCCAAAGTGAACTTAAAACCTTGAAAGGCACTAAGAAACTATAACAATCTGACTCCAAAGTGAATCCTAAAATGAGAAAAGGCAGCTTAAATTTTTTATAAATTAGAAAATGAACATCATAAAAAGAAAGCAAAGCATGGGCACGGTTTAAAAAGTGGAGAAAGTCAAACCTTTAGCCTTGCGAATATCTAGTCCAAACATTTCATATATAGCATAGAATATCTTAGCTACCTGAAATAACTAAAGTAAACAAATTAAGGCCGTAGGATTTGCTGCTAGGAATTCGAAAAGTTTGGACTAAATAGTGAAAAAGTATCTCAAATGAAATCAACAGTGCCTTAGTGTATATTAAAATAAAACGAACATAGGACTATAATCACTACAACAGTGCTGAGCACAACATTCTTATGCACCCATTTTAAATGTTTTCCAACCTGTTGGCCTGTACGTTGGTCACTAAGACAACCAACAGTGCCTTAGTGTATAATAATGTTAGTGCTACGAGTGAGAAACAAAATTTACCTTCTAGGAGTAAGTTTCATAAGGACAGGAAAAACACCAGGATATCCATCCATTGCATAATGTAAACACATTGTCCCAAGTTTATAATTATTTGTTAGGCTTCTCCATCTCCCAATATTCTCCGATTACATTGGTTTTGCTGTCAAGGGTGCACTACCTAACTCTCATTTCTAAATATCACAACATGTTCATCCACCATTAGCACCCTTAATACAAAATGGCAAAAAAAAAACAAAAAAATCTTCTGTATTTACTATTTGTTCCCAACTTTATGCAGCATGCATTTGATTAAACATGTTTAAACATGCAGTAATTGAATTTTTTCCTGCTATGTTTTACTACTTTGTATTTGTTTCCAAATTTATGCAGCACTCATATGATATTTTGATTATACCAAGCTCAAAATCTTTATGAAAACAGAAAACATCGTCAAAATAGAAAATAATAAAAACAGAAAACATCATTGTAATAGAAAATAAAGAGAGCACGAAATATCTCTGCTCTACAAACTTAACACACCACCATTATAATACATGTCAGATAGGCACTCTAAGAACAAGAATCAAATTGTTTTCTGTATATTAGTCTTATTTTTTCTTTTGCAGGAAACCATTGCTTTACCTAAATGATTTGTATTCGGGAAGCAATGCAATGTATGTCCATAAACATTTCGCGGACTATTTGATTCCAAGTGACAAGGATTGGGCAATACTTGTCCCATCCAATACTAACAACAACCCCAGCAGCATTTCAGAGATTCATGATGATCTAAAATGCTTGGGGACGTTTATTGGAGTGATAGTTAACTCGAGGTTTAATGAGTTAACGATCACCCAAAGCGTCCCCAAGGTTGTTGAGTATTTTTTTAATCTGATCAGCTATGCTTTGACCATCTGTGAAGAAAAACATTTAAGGTAAATAATGACTGAAACTTAGGTGGAATGATTTTTTTTCCTTGTTACTGTTTACTAATTCTTTTATCATGGCAGGTTCTTGTGCTATTTTATCACCAAAAACCCCATTATATATGATTTAGATGATATGGTGGGGTTTGTAAAAAAGTTGTGGAACTTGAGGGTATTCTTGACTGTTGAGGAGTTTGATCCCATGATTGCTAGGGAAATATCTGCTGCAGATTTGAAAGGCCAGCTCAGTTTTATTAAATTTGAAGAACCAGAGAAGAATAAAGAGTTCAGATTCATCAAATATCATGGTTGTAAGCGCCGCCTGGATGAAGATGGGAAGATGTACTTGCTGGATGAGGAGCCATTTTCGTACTTCTGTGACTACATAAGATTCTGGGAGAACACCCTCAGACATTGGCAAGACTGTTCGAGTTACATTGATCCACATTCGTCCACGGTGATACACCCCAAGGAGACGCTGTTGGAGACCATAGCCGAGGAGCTGGTCTCCACCATCGGCGTGGAAGCTGTGCAGATTACATTCAATGCATTGGTGAAGGCCTTTTGGCCCAACAGTGGTACTGGTGGCAAGCCCCTTCTACTGAAAAAGAGAAAAGCCGGAAGTCCTCTGGTTGAAAAGGAAGTGAATCTGATTGACATCTTTGAGTCTGTTCCGCACATTGTACCATCGGACAGTGTTAAATGAAACTGTAGTTTCTCGACATCTTTGAGTCTGTTCCGCACATTGCTATGCTTTATTATTAAGATGTATGTACAAATTGTGGTCCATCTTAATGCTAACAAGAACCTCCTTACTTTATTTCATGTGATTTGAGGGGTAAATTTCATTTGTCGTATCTGAACTTTTAGTTGTTTTTCGTTTTGGTATCTAGACTTTTTTTTCTTACAAAAAAAATACTTGAACTTTGAATTTTTTTCATAAATGATACCTTGGAGACAACTAATTGGTAGGCAACCCGACATCCTATGACGTTAAACTAAGCGCTAATTGGGAGGCAATCCAACATCCTTTCAATTTTATCGGTTTTTATTGTTTTTCTTTATGTGCCTTAAGTGTTTGTAGTATATCATTTTTTTTTAAGTTTTAGCAAACTCAGACTTTAATCCGTCGCAGGGCGTTCATGCCCTTCACCGGTTTATGTCCCAGTAGGCCTCAATAAGTAACCCAGACACGAATCCGGCGCAGAACACCGTTGTCCTTCGCCGATTTTCGTGTTTTTGATATCCATCTCTGTTTTTCTCTGCGCGTTGCCTTCTCTCTCTTCTCGCCGTTTTCGCTCGTCTTCCTCCCAACCTCCTCGCCCAGTTAAGTCTCTCTCTCTCCTCCTTCCTCTTTCCTCCCTTTCTCTTCCCCTTATTCTTCCCCCTTCTTCTTCCCCCCCCCCCCCCCCCCCACTTCCTCCTTCTCCGCCCCTCCCCCTCCAATTTCGAACCCTTTTCTAAATTTTCTTTCAATTTCTTGTTCTTATGTGCTAATTTAGTTGTTAATTGTTGTTTATTAATGCATGTTGATTGCGAATTTCATGTTTTTGAGCCCCAATTTGTTTAATTTGAAAATCTCAAAAACCCTAGCTCCATTTCCCCTTTGTGCAAAAATTTGACTCCCTTGATTGAATTGTTCTTTTTCATCAAGAGCTTGATATTGGGGTTGTGATTACTTTATTTACCAATCATCTTTGGGTTTTTCATCAATTTACTGTAAGGGCATGCCAAATTTTTCTAGAAATTATAGGGGTTCCATTCGGTCCGAACTAATTTCAACAACATTTCTTGCAGGGCTATGGCACCCCGAAAGCTACTCAATGATGACTCCTCTTCTAGCCAACCCGCACGTTTCACAAAGAAAGCCCATGAGAGTTGGTATGAGCTACGAAAAGAAAAGAACCTAGTTGTGGAGAAGACTGCACACCCAGATATCGATCGTGTCTTCCGTCTTACCGAGGCCTTCCGCTCGGTGGGATGGGAGAGAATGATCACTATTTCAGGCAAATACTTTCCGGACCTTGTTCGGGAGTTCTACGCCAAAATCCTCAACAAAGAAGAGAAATCTGGAACGGTGAAGAGCTCGGTCCGCGGCACCCCCATCACTCTCACACTCGACTATCTACGGAAATTTTTGAACCTCAGAGATCCGCGCGCACCATTCACCTACACAATCAATCACAACGGTTTTGTCGCCGATGATCACAATTACGACATTGAGGCGACGAAAACTAAATTTGGATGCACCGACATGCGTGTCTGTGATTTGGGACTAAGATGGATCCGGGCCCGTTTGCTCATCTACCTCTTTGGGTTCAACATTGAACCTCGGGCGAGTAGTCTTAACGAAATCCGCATTAGCGATCTTTACCATGCCGACAAGATGATTTTTGGTCTCGGACGCCCAGAGCGCATTGCACTTGCCCCACTCATCCTACGATGCATTCATGATGTTGTCGCCTCCAATCGCCTGGATAAAAACTTTGTCTTCCCGGTGCTCCTATCACAGATTTTCGTTGATCATGGGGTTGACACTAGTGCTACCGAGCGGAAATTTACAAACCAAGGTGATGTCTTGGACCATCAAAAAATGCAAACGCTCCGGTACCACTATAGGGGAAGCACTTGGACTGTCAACCCAGCTTTCCATCGCACACCGGAACCCAACGAAGAGATCATCATTTTCCCACCCAGTTCCGAGCGAGGAGAGCACACATTTGCTTACCGGAATGAGGTTTTTCCCAACGATGATGATAATGGCGATAACGAGGATGATGAGGTTCCCCCGGAAGTCCGTCGTCCAAGGCCCCGACATACAATCCAACAATCAATACATCAATTGAACATAGCGGTCGACGGCTTGATAGAGCGCATGGGTAACGTTGAAGTGAACGTGGAAGAAATACTCTACTATTTATGCTATTGGGGTGACTCCCAAAACATTCCGCATATGCCTGGACGACGACAAGACACAAATGACGGAGAAAATGGAAATCCTTGAAGCTACTCTTGTCTCACATTAACTTTATTTACAGTTATTGTCTGAAGTTTTTCTTTGTGATGTTTTCTTAAATTGCAGATGCTTTCAGAGTTGGAACCACTTTTTCTCTTTTACCCCTTTTGCCACCCATTGAGGACAATGTGTCTTAAGTGTGGGGGGGGGGGGGGGGGGTGTTTCCTTACTTTTGGTGTTTCTTTGCTTGATCTATTGTTATTTATTACGATTTGCAAGCTTTTTTAAACCTCTCATCTTGGGTATGGGTTTTTATATGTCATGACAGGTTGCAGATTCAACAATTAAGGGCTTGCTTGAGTTTGCTATGTGTCATTATGGGTAAGAAATTATTAGCTTATCCTTTGCTTGGCATTTATTTGTCTAAATCTTCATAGCCATTTGTTGTTGCCTACACCTATCTACGTAGCCATTTTAATGATATTAAAGCAAATCTCATTTATGTTTTTTAAACACTCTTACATTTCATGGCTTTGCCCTACACTTATAAAACTACATTATGGATGCTGGTTATAAAACTTGCCTGATTACAATTTCACAAGTTTTAATAATAGCCCTGTTTGAAATACAGGGCGGATCTCTTTTGTTTGACATATGAAATTGAATAACAAAATAGAGAAGTGAATCATCTTTTTTCTACTTTTTTCTCTTATTGACAAATAATTTTGTACATGGTGATTTTTTAGGTTGTTAACACTATTTGCAGAGCCTATTTGGTGGATTCAAGCCTCAAAAGCCATGATGGACTTGCCTGTGATATTAAATTTTACAGCAACACAAACTCGCAAAGGATTCAACATTGTTAGGGTAACACCAATAACTGGCTATGTGAACACTTGAAATGTTAGTGTAGGGGTCTTTTTAGCTTCTTAGGGCAACACCTATATGCTTTAAGTTGTAAAGACGCCTCTCTATTTCACTTTTTAGATAGTGAGGCATTAAATTCTTATCTCATGTAATTATTAGTCATTGTAGTGATTGAAATTGGATGGAGGTTGCTTCAAGTTATCCTTTTGAAGAATTGCGCGCGAATGTGTTGGTATGGTTTTTGTTAGGTTTCTGTGTGCTTTAACAAATTTCTATATTGTGTTTAATAGAAGTGAGTTGTGCCCTAAAAGAGATAGTTTGTATGCAGTTGGTAGAGTGCAATGGTGAATTGTTATTGTGTACTTAAAACCTTTGGTACGATTAGAATTTGTGATTTATGTGTTATGTGCAAAGGTAAGCTTTTGATTTGGTTGTACAATAGATGGAAAACTGAGTTTTACATATTATCATTAGGTTTTTTAGTTTAAGGGCATATCATATCAAGGTTGAGCTGATCTGTTGTGGCTTTTTGTTTCATAACAAGGGAATACTGATAGGTTGCATGTGCGCTTTGATTATTTGGTCTGTACTTTAGAAGGAAATACTTGAAGCAAATCTGTCAAAGAAGCAAAAAATAAAATTCAAGTTCTTTCTTCCTCTTTACTTTTTTTTAGCAAGCAGGTGCGTAGGCTGATTCCTACTCTTGGCATGTGATCCACTGAGGCTTTTAAGGTCTTCAACAAAAGTCCTAGCTTGAACACAACACAAGGAGATGAGAGAATACCATGTGAAGATCTCTAGCAGGTTAAGTAGTGCTCAATATCATTTTTATTTTGTGTGAGTGGTATGTAGATGAAGAATATTACTGTGCTCAATATCATTTTTATTTTGGGTGAGTGGTTTGCAGATGAGGAATATTACTAAAGAAGACTCTTTGCACATACTCCATCATCAGAGCAATAGGTTTTCTACAAGGATTTCAAGGTACAAAGGAGTTACGCCGCTCAAATGTGGAAAACGGGAGGCTAGATTGGGTCAATTCCTTGGGAAGAAGTAAGATGTTATTTCCTTCGTTGTCATCATAATATCCTAGGGAGTATAGTTTATATGCTTTTAAACAATGCATGTTCTTATTGGTTAGCTTTTCATCTGCATTTTTTGTTTTCCAATGTTTTCACTGTCCATATTTTTTGCTTTCCAACTTTCATTTTTCATAGGCCAATGATGAAGCTATATCGGTCATCAGAATCTTGCAACCTGCAAATCCATCTGCTTTTTTTGTACCCTATCAATCCAAAAAATGCACAATGTAAATAAATAATTTTAATATCTTATTTTTTACATTGTTGTAGATTTGCTAATTTTCAAAGTATCACATGCCGTGTTTTCTTCTTTTTTATCTCTTATTGACAAATGGTTATGTACATGGTGATTTTTTTAGTTTGTTAACACTATTTGCAGAGCCTATTTGGTGGATTCAAGCCTCAAAAGCCATGATGGACTTGCCTGTGATATTAAATTTTACAGCAACACAAACTCACAAAGGATTCAACATTGTTAGGGTAACGCCAATAACTGGCTATGTGAAGTTTTAAATATCATGATATTGAGGATTCTCTTCCTTGCAGTTTTCACCCATGATTATATGCTTTGATTTTGATGAGCGTACACATGTTACTCTATCTTAATATGTGTGAAATTAATCAAAGTAAAGGGACATCTAAAAATGATGGTGAAATCTGGACTATTTACTTTTAAAATTGTTGTGTTAATTGTAATTACGGAGTATTAGTTATTGTAGTGATTGAAATTGGACGGAGGTTGCTTCAAGTTATCCTTATGAAGAATTGCGCGCGAATGTGTTGGTATGGTTTTTGTTAGGTTTCTGTGTGCTTTAACAAATTTCTATATTGTGTTTAATAGAAGTGAGTTGTGCCCTAAAAGAGATAGTTTGTATGCAGTTGGTAGAGTGCAATGGTGAATTGTTATTGTGTACTTAAAACCTTTGGTACGATTAGAATTTGTGATTTACTCCCTCCGTCCTAAAACTTTCTTCCCGGTTCGCAAAATGAAGGAAAATCTTAATCTTTTTCAATCTATTTTATTAAAATATTGGTATAGAAATAAAAAATAAAACATACATACTTAAAAACTACATCAAAAGTTCAACAAAACAAGTGGTGACAAGAATATTTTATTTTATTATATAGGCCATGAAAAAAACACAAATAAATATAAATTTCTGTGAAGTTGGAATAATGCTCTGGGAAGAAAGTTTTAAGAGAGAGTATGTGTTATGTGCAAAGGTAAGCTTTTGATTTGGTTGTACAAAGATGGAAAACTGAGTTTAACATATTTTGAATAAGGTTTTTTAGTTTAAGGGCATGTTTTGTTGAACAGCTCACATTTTACCTTACACAAATGTTGTGCCACTACACACACCTAATATACAGTAACAAGCTACAAATATTACTGGCACATAACCTAAGCCCGGGTAGTTATTACTTTATGACAGTGTTTCCAATTGCTTTTGATAGTGTTTCCTACTCTTTTTTTGTATTTCTTTCAAAAGTAATTCCAAAAATATCAGTTAAATTTTAATTTTCGTAGTTGGATGCGGCATACTTAAATTATTACTCCATATCTCGTATATAAATAAAATGCACAATTTTCTTCAAAAAAACTCAAGCATAAATAATACCGTGTTTTGTTTGTGGACGGAGGAAGTAGTTTATTAAAAAAAATTCAAAATTTCTAAGTCATAAGATATTCATGTTTTAAAATAATGAAAAACCTTATATTTCATCATATAGTCTAAATTTTTATTTCAATAATAACATCAATATATATTCATAACGTAAATACGAGTCATGCAAGACACAGATGTGATACTAGTTACCTCTCTAATTTATGTTAAATCGCATCCCCGATAATGCGTTGTGTTAATTAATACTCCATTTCTCATTGAACATCATGCTTTCCTATTTTCAGTTGGCATAGTAAGTTATCATTTTAATTAAAAAAGAAGTGAGTAGTTTATATTACTGCACAAGTTCACATTAAAAGGATGGAGTCATGGTGACTATAATTGTCTCCTAGCATGTATAGTCTCTAATGGTCAAGAATTGAAATCAAGTTTACTTAATCAATTCATTAGTTGTTAATAATGAACTCTGTAAACCTCTTTTAACACCTCTCTTTAACTTGTGTCATGCTCCTCACAATTAATACTCACGTTAAATTAAAGGATCATGCACCAGGATTCATAACGTCGTCGGTGTTTTATAGATAATACTCCCTCTATCCCAATTTATAATGTTGGTTTACAATTCACAGAATCAAACTTCATTCACTATCTTTCTTTATATGCGTTAGTAGTTTGATAAAATAAAGTATTATTGTCATTACTAGTTTTGTAGATCTTTTGATGTAGTATTTTAACATGTAACTTTTATTTTTTAACTCTGTACCATTTATCATATACGAGTAACATGAATTGGAAATAATTATAGTTAAATATCGTAAATCGAAACAGGCAATATAAATTAGACCGGAGGGAGTATATTCTATACGACTCTCTGTGGTATCAACATCATCATCCCTTCAATTAAAATACTCCCTTTCCCTGAATTAATTGTCTTAATTTGACTTTACAAAATTGAAGATTTTTTTTAAAAAAAAAAAAGTGCAAAGGGGGTTATGAGTAGAACATTAAAAATATACTAAAAATATACTAAAATAAGAGTTCTATGTTTTTAATTTTCAAGAAAAGAGTTAAATTACAATTACATTGCCAAAAATTATAGTAATACGCACATGTATAGTGTCACATTATTACATTGTGAACTTCTATTTAAAGAATAAAAACATAGAACTTTCTCTATGTTTTACTCTTATTTAGGATGCTTTCTTACAGATTAATTGGTGAAACTTTATTTAGGATGCTTTCTTAAAGACTCAGAGTGTTTAAATGTCAAGAGGAAGGTTAAGGTACACATATAAACCAACATAGGCCTACTAGAACGTTAGAGCTAGACGACAACAGTTGGAATATCAAAAGTTTGAGGGGATTCAATGAATTTTCATATTCAATGGAGAAATGCAACTACAACACAGCATGCGATATCTTCACCAGAACAAAATTTGAAGTTCAATATGGGTAATGATCAAGTTCAATAGAATCCTCACCAAATGCGGACCCCATCACACCCATGTTCCTTCTTCTTCTCACGTCCGAGATCTCTCACGCGAACGGCTGCATTCCCACATCATAACATGAGCCATTTGAAAATTACATGCATGGTAAAATCCCATAAAAATAGGGTCCAAGGAGGGAAAAGCTTACCCCTACTTGAAAGTACACCAAAAAGGCAATGGCACTGCAATGTCAACCATAGCCAGTAGGGGTATTCAATCGGATCGATCCGATCCGAAATTTCGGATATCCAAAAATTTCGGATCATGCAAAACTCATTCCATATCCGATCCAAAAATATTCGGATATCCGAAATTTGGATATCCGATTTTTCAGATCGGATCACTGGATTATCCAAAAAGTTGAGTTTTTAGTCAAAATTTACAAAAAGAAAGGTAAAATAGCAAAATCAACCCAAAATATCAAATTTCATATAGATTTACTAAAAGAAAAATTTCACCACTTGGTAATGGCCTAATAACAAAATGACGCCAAATTTAATTTGGGAGTAACTTTGGTAATTTTGCCTAAACAAACAAAAAAAACACTATTAAAACAAAAAAATTCTAAAATGCTAATGCCATAAGTCCAAAATGGTTGATTTCCAAAATCAACATAAAATTATATTTAAACATATAGTCATAATATATATGCATAAAATTCCAAAAATATATAACAAAAAAAAATCGGATATCCGATTATCCGAAAAAATCCAGAAATTGAATCCATATCCGATCCGATTTTTTTTGAGTATCCAATCCGAAATATCCGCAAGCTAAAATATCGGATCGGATCGACCCGGATCGTGGATGGATATTTCGGATCGGATATTTTTGAACACCCCTAATAGCCACCCCTAATAGCCAGTGGCTCTAAAATCGTTCCAGAAGGATATAATCAAATGATGAGTTAATACCCGCAAAAACAGTCTCTGCCCTATGCAGGCAGGAGTAAGGTCTGCTCACCCCCCCCCCCCCCCCACCCAACAAAAAAAAGCCTGTGGTATTTTATTGGGTAGTTGTTGATGAGTAACCCAGTTTAGTTACCCACAAAAGGGGCTATCTTTCAGAGACCCGATTTGTTCCTCCAATATGTAACTTGAGCCCAACTTACATCTCATCCATATTTGGCTTAAATAAAAAGGGTATTTTTCATCAATTAACTAAATATTGGAACCAATTTAGATATTCATTGGGAAAATTGCCCTTCATAGATAGACTAAAGCATGTCCGACAACTAAATTGAGTAAGAATTGCATATAGCCAAAGATCAAATTCAGTAATAATATATACTACGGTAATTTTTTTTGAAGGATATATACTACGGTAATTGAGTATTGTATACTATAAAAAACAGATGTAATATTTCTTTAAAAAAGAGATAGTGTTGCATTAACCTGCGGTATCTGTCGTTCCCAGGGCTTCGCTGCAACTCTCCAGCCTCAGGACTTTCCCTGGGTGGTGGGATTGGTTTCCTGGAATTTGGAATAGATCCTTGTCCATAATCAGGGCTACCCCTGTCCCTACGATATGGACTTGGGGAACGTCTGCGATCATATCCTCTTCTGTCAGGGGAGAAGTCATGCCCTCTTCTATCTGGACAGTAACCGTTTCTTCTGTTATCATCATCTCGAATTGCAAATTCCACCGAAATTTCTTGGTCCATTAATGTGCTGTGTATTGGTCATAAAAATATCCAAAATCAATAAGACCTTTAGTTCTTTACGCCCTTCTGGTTTTTGGAAACAATAAAAATGCATCCCCAAAATACATACAAGAATGCTATCATCCTAGTAACATCTAGCTTTAGAATGCATATAGATCTCAGAAAATGATTAAAAAAAGTGAAAAAAAATAGTTATAGAAGATTATCTTCTGTTTGGATTTACATTAAAGTATGAAGCACAATTTTATACAACACATGAAAATGAACTTAAGAAACATGTAAAATAAAGTTGCTGGGTTTAGCAAATCTTTTATTTCCGCTTACATTTTCTTTCAATAAATTCTTTTCAAACATTTTCCGAGTTCTGAATGAGCCTTAAAGTTAGTAATTTACCGTTGTATTAAATTCGTAGTAAATGAGAAATAAAAGGCAAATAGTCATCAAAATCCCCTAACAAACCTCAAATGTGTCGCCTCCAGCGCCCTAATGGCATCATCTTCAGATTCATATTGAATAAAAGCAAAATTCCTCCTAATCCTGACATTCAGTAGCTTCCCATACGGTTCAAAATGCCTCTCTAGGTCCCTAGTCCGTGTGGCGGGGTCAAAGTTGATCACAAACAATGTTTTTGAAGGTCGAGCAGATGATCTCCTTTCATTCCTGTCAGGCTTCCTAGAACCACGTTCTTGCTGCAACAAAAAAATAAAGAGCATGTGCAACTCTTTATACCATCAGAAAGGGTGTTTGGGTCGCAAAAATGCCAGGTAAAAAATGTGATCAAGAAAGTAATTTTCCTATGTTTGGTTTTACTTCTGAAACATGCAAAAGATAATGATCAATTTTTTCAACTTTTTTATTAAAAATACTTAGATTTAGATGTCTTTTATGATTTAAAAAAGAAAATTATGACTTTGAGCAAATCTCAAAAATTAACAAATAAGGGTTCAGTTAATCTTTTAATTTTCCAAATATTTTCAACAATTCAAAGTTTTTCCGCTTATATCTTTTCAGAGTATTTTCCAGGTTAGAAACAGACCCATACAGTTTGACTACTTGGACTTCAAACGGGACTGTAACTGCCACAAAATCTCTGGGTTTTTAAGACCAAAAAATTGGAGCCAGGAACATTAATGACCAGCAGACCTTGCTCCACTCCACACTTAGTCTTCGCCGCTTTCTACCAAACTCAATCCTGTCAAGTCTTCTGATTGCATATTCAGCATCACGTTCGTCTTCCATATAGATAAACGCAAAACCTATAATTTCAAAAATGTTAGGGTTCAATAGGATGACGGAAAATGCTAGCAAGAGAAAATATACTGGGAAATTGGAAGAAAGAAAATGTAGGGGTAAAATTAAACACAGGCTCAAAGTTCAAACTCAGTAAATTTATGTTTATGCACATTGCCAATGGAGATAAAAGAGTTGTAACTGACAAATTTTAGTTTACAGTAGATAAGATTAGATTAAAATGGCACGTTACACTTCCCATCTTACTTTCAATAAAGTTTAGGCTAGTAAACAAAGCAATGCATCAAGGGTCTAACTGTAACAACAAAAATCTATCGATTAATAAGAGGCATAAGGTTGCATATATTTTGACCCCAAGACCCAAACGGAGTTGAGATTAGCCTCGGTTGTTGTTGAGTTGTTGTCGTCATCGTCTTTTATACAAACTAAAGAATCTAATCATATGCCACATGCATGGAAACATTACAAACATCTACAATACTGCCTTCGTCCCAAATTTAAAGGGAAAGTTTGGTTTACAGTATTTGACTAAACTTATTTTTAATTCAATTTATCTCAAAATTGGTGTAGAAATGGAAAAAATAAAAATTATATATTAAAAATGCATTTAGAAACCTATACAACAATAGGTGACATGAATATTTATTATTTTATCAAATAAGTAATGAAATAAGAAAAGAAAGTGAATAATATTTGACACTATGAATAGTGTTTACCCTTTTTATTTTTGGACGGAGAAAGTATTTTTTATTTTCCTATGCATTTTCCACGGTAAAACAAATACAAATTATTTTTCCTTGCATTTTACACTTCCCCTGGCATTTTCAGTGGTCCAAAGTTCAAACAGGCCCTTAAGGATCAATACAGTATATTGATCAGGTTTCCAAATACCCATAAAAAAATACTCCGTAGGTCAAAATGTTTCATTTTCAACACACTTGACTACAAAATGCTAAATATCAAACTCACCCCTAAAACTCTCAATGATCGGAGGGTGGAGAGGAGAAGAGGAAAATGAAATTTCTGGATTAACTCAAGAGCTGCAACAGGATCAAAGATGCTCAAGCTATTTATGCTGAAACAAGTCAGAAATGGACATGATTGAGCAAATTCATGAAGAATGCTAGGGGCGGTGGTCTGAGGAAAGTGTGTGATGGTAGGAGCATAGCAGATCGGAATGATTCCCTGAGATGGACATAAGAAACACAGAATATATATCAGAAATCGAGATTTAATTGAGCAGATCCTGCCACAGTGGTAAAGACATAACCCAACAACAACAGCCTAGTAAAATATCCCAGGTGGGGTCTGCGTAAGGAGGTAAAGAAGTAACTCATTTCTATATAATACCCAATTTATCTTTTATCTAATGATTAGGGAGAAACAACTGACTAGGAAAATATGATGTACTTCATCCACACTCCTAATGCCTTAAATGGTTAAAATATTTAAATCTTAATCCCACACAAGCACAACTTACAACTGCTCTGCAATGCGTGTCTTCTTGATCATAATTAATGACTCCGCTAAATCCCCAAGGCACATACCAAAAATAAACAGATCGCAAACCTAAACATAAGATAGGATGTGCTGGATTTGTGGCGGGGTTTATAGGATGTGAGATGGAGAGCAACAGCTTGGGATTAGGTTTTTATTGGTATTATTTCCAAAGTTAGTGTTGGTGGTGGATAGTGGTCTATGAAAAAAGCTTATAATGATAAGCACAACTGTTATGATACTCCACCTTTTCAACTCTCGAATGTCCAACAATGAAAATATAGCAATACGTGCAAATCAAACTAAAAATATACTCCATAGTTCACAATTTCCACCGAGTCACTTATCACAAAAATACTACTGTGAAATAATATTTTTCCCCATCCCAAATATTCTCATGCTTCTTTGACCATAAGAAAGATGCAGTAAAGACCTAGCGAAGCAATTGCAATAGCATCGCACTATAAAAGGCTTGCCAATACAACTGAGAGACTGATGTAATTTGAGCAGTTTGATCTCAGATGACCTTTTTTCAACGGGTGGGGATGAAAGCACGACTATTAGCCCCTGACAATAAAGTCATATCGCAAGAACAACAACAACAACCCAGTTGAATCCCACAATAATAGGGTCTGGGGAGGGTGTGTGTACGCAAACCTTGCCCCTACTCGGAAGTAGGAAGGCTATTTCCAAGAGACCCCCGGCTCCACCTACACAAAAATATGGAAGAGAACACAGTATAGCACAGATAAGGCACCAAGTACAAGTAACAAGTACAAACAATAGCAAAAGATTCCCAACAAATACAACACACTACAAAACAACCTCTACAACACCGAGCTCCTATCCAGCTACTCTAATCCTAGTTCTCCAAAGGTTCCTATCTAGGGCCATATCCTCAGTCAGGTCGAGAAGTCCTAAATCCTGCCTAATCACCTCCTCCTAATTCTTCTTAGGTCTACCCCTTCCCCTACTACCCCCGATTACCGTAATCCTCTCACATCTCCGTACAGGGGCGTCAGCATCCCACCGTCTCACATGGCCAAGCCACCTCAACCTCGCTTCCCGCAACTTATCTTCCACCGGTGCCATACCTACTTGACGTCGGATAACCTCATTCGAAATCCTATCCAACTTTGTCTTCCCGCACATCCATCGTAACATCCGCATCTCTGCCGCATGCAGACGACGCACATGAGTCTTCTTAACCGCCCAACACTCTGCCCCATATAACATAGCAGGTCTGACTACGGATCGATAGAACTTACCTTTCATTCTAGGCGAAATCTTCGAATCACACAACACCCCTGAAGCTAACCGCCATTTGGCCCAAGCCACTCCAACCTGATGTCCAACATCCGCATCCAACTCCCCATCCGCCTGAATTACCGAGCCAAGATAACGAAACCTGTCTACCTTAGGTACTAGGTGAGAGTCAATCTTGACTTCCATCTCTGATTCTGTATCCCGGCCGCTGAAACGACATTCCATGTATTCAGTCTTGTTCCTACTTATCCTAAATCCTTTAGTCTCAAGGGCAAGGCGCCATAATTCCAACTTATCGTTTAGTCCCTCACGCGTGTCGTTTATAAGCACAATATCATCCGCAAAAAGAATGCACCATGGGATCCCGTCTTGAACACTTTGAGTTAGGACGTCCATCACCAAGGCGAACAAAAAAGGGCTAAGAGCAGACCCCTAGTGTAACCCCATCCCTACCGAGAAGAAACCTGAGACGCCCCCGGAAGTCCTTACCTTGGTCATAGCCCCATCGTACATATCCTTGATCGCGCGAGTGTACACGATATGCTTCCAAGCAAATGCGCCGGAGTTACACACGAGATGCCCCAGGATGTCCCAACTCATCTAGAACTAGCCTCTGGTCTCCTCCCGCATTTAAGAGTTCACTAAAGTACTCCCCCAGCGCTTAGCCACTTTGGCAGTCTCAAAACCTGATGACAAAATAATCTAAGACATTACAGATGGAAAAGCATAAAAGAAATTCCAAAGCATACCCGATTTCAAATCAACTCTTTCAACCCTTCCATATTTTTGAAAAAGCCGTTCCACATCTGACTCCCGAGCATCAAAATCCAGGTTTCCACAAAAGATAGGCTTCATTTTGCAATGAATAACCACTCAACAGCTCTGTCCCTGAAATCAGTAACATCTCATTTTATCCAGGCTTCAATACCATATCACCAGTACTTCGATTTCCTAACTCACCCTAGTCCACACCACTACACATTTTCAACGCAAAAAACGTAAAATCCAATGTCTGATTACGTTATCCGAGTCGAGCGCAGTAAATGGATTGACTAGAAATGGAATCTCTCGTTCAAAAAAGTCTTGAACCGATCGTATCTAAAGATGCCGAGATTCAAGATCATTACAGAGAGTGATCATCAATTGCGAGAGAAATAGAGGGCATTTGCAGCAGCGTACCTTGTTCCGAAGAAGATGAAGCAGGGCGAGCGAGCGAGCGAGCGATCGTCAATCCTGATTCGAAACCCTACCGTACGACGGGCTGGGTTGACGACGGCCCATTCTTAACGGGTACGAGCTTCGTAAATCGTAATGATCGATATCGGGGAACAAGCTGGTTGATTTTTGGGCTTTTAGTACCTTGGCCCATTTGTTACGTTTTAGGCAAGTTTTCTGACTTTTGTCTTTGTTTGCATATCTTTTTAGAATGTTGCTAAATCCATCTTAATTTTAGCTATATTCACACTTTTTAGCTAAAATAAAAAAAATTATTCAAAAAAAATACTCCCTCCATCCCCAATTTGATTACAAATTGCGGGTTATGGAATAAAATTTTCTACTTTTTGAAATCATTTTATTTACAAATTGGTATATCAATAAACTATAAAAATTACATATTAAAAAACTACGTCAAAAGTTCTACAAAACAAGAGGTGACAAGAATATTTTATTTTATCAAATACTTGATGAAATCGCGTAAACAAACAAAAGTTATCGAGAGGAGAGAGAAAAAAAAGATTGTAATCTATTTAGGGACGGAGGGAGTATTAAAAAGATGAGATGCAAAAGCTTTACTCCGCAAGGTAAGGAAGCCAAAGGATCCGATGGGGCTGCCATGTTGAGTGACGGTCGGTGAAGGGCACGGCTGAAAAAAAGAGAGACTAGTGTTTTGAGAGCCTTAGCTCTGATACCATGATACAATTTGATAATAATTTGTCTTATTGAATATTGAGAGATATGACCCTATATATAGGGAGTACAAGAGTAATCAAAGTACAAGTAGGAAAGGAAAGAATAATCCTAGTAGGAAAAGAAAGTATTATCTAATTTAATTATATTTCCTAATAAACATACCCAAAGGCAAATTTGTTTATATATCATAAACGGTATGAATTTAGTCATATGAAATATGAATTTACAAGGATATAAGGAATGTTCTATGGATTAGCGGTCACATTGTCTAAGGTTTATAGAGCGGGGTGTTGGGCCATTAACAAGGCCCATTGCACATTCGTTAACTGTATGCAGTAGATGAGGTGGTTCGGAAACAGGTGGGAATGACAAGGTTGAGATAGTTTACTTTGGTCATATGAAGTGGTGTACCGTTAAGACCCTGATGCAGAGATGCGAGAGACTAATTATAATAGGCGGGAGTGGATGAAGAGGAAGACCCATACGGAAATTGAAATTAGCAAAAAGTGATCAGACAAAAATTAGGACTTCTCTCCATTACCAAAGATATGAGCATCTACAGGTTTGAGATGTTTGGACCTAGATTTTTTTGTTTGAGTTATTTGTGTGCCTTTAATTTTGCCTCCTCTCACTCTTCTTAACTTAAGTTGTTTTTTATTTTTCTTGAATGCTACTACGTATATGCTTTTCTTTTTGTCTGAGTTTGGATATTTTGAAAATAGATCTCTCCTTTAATTTAGGATAAGGTCTATATATATACGGAGTACTTTCTTCCTAACTCGTACTTTTGTGCAATTCTACTGGATTGTTATTAAAAATTGTTGTAAGTTTATTGAGACGAGTTCATATATAGGGGGGGTCTTATAATAGATATTTATGATATAATTCATATTCTTCTGATTGACGAAACTTATAGGAGACATAACGACAAATTATAAGCATGTGGGAAGACATGCTAATTGGAACCAAAAGTTTTAGATTAAGCAAGACCAAGACCGAATTGAATACATAAAATGCTCATACTTCAGTGGTAGCTAGCATGAACAATTAAGTTGATAATAGATATTCATGATATAATTAATATTGTTTTGATTGAATTGACGAATTGAAACACATGGGAGACATAATGACCTAGTATAAGGCTCCATTCCGTTCAACTTATTTTTTCTAATCTGATCTGATTCTAATAAGTTCTGTTCTGATCTGATCTGATATGGTTGGATCTGATCTGATCTGATTGGATCTGGTCTGATCTGGTCTGATCTGATTAATTATGATTTAATTTAAAAATTCAAATCAATAATTTAACTTGACTTTATAATAACGTTTGAAAATTGTAATGATAATTCATATTATGATATAATCAATATTTTTTATTTAATGATTATTTTTTAATAAAATAAAAATAGTTAATTCATATATTAGAATAATCATTCATATTATAATGTAATAATATCTTTTATTTTATGATTATTTTTTTGTAAAATTAGAATTATACATTAGAATAAATATTTAATTCAGATATACATTAAAAAGTAATTAATGTAAGATAATCAATATTTAGAAGAGATAGTATTTTTATTAAAATATCTCATCCTTATAAAAGATCAAAAGTTTAGAAACTCAAATTACAAGTGGCAATAAAAATATATTTTAAAAGTAGAATTAGATTGACATTGTCAATGTATTTTAAAAGTAGAATTAGATTGATATTGTCAATATATTCTTTTTCATTTTTAAGAACAATAATAATGATGATGATGATGATGATGATGATTATGATGATGATGATGATGATGATGATGATGATGATGATGATGATGATAATAATAATAATTTTTTATGGGATCTGATTTTAATAAGTCCTGATCTGATCTGATTGGATCTGATCTGGTCTGATCTAATCTGATTCGATCTGATCCGATCTGATCTGATCTAATTCGATCTGATCTGGTCTGGTCTAATCTGATTCGATCTGATCTGACCTGATCTGATCTGATTTTAATAAGAATAAGAAAAAATAAGAAAAAATAAGAAAAAATAAGTTGAACGGAACGGGGCCTAAGTGCGTTGGAAGACATTAAATGGTCAAAGGTATAATGTTCCAATTTCATATAATAATATTGGATAAAGCTACTTGTACCCCAAATTGTACCCCGCAGTTTTGCACAAACATTTTGTGTTGGTGTAAAACTAATTTTTGTTAACGCACCAACACTTTGTGTCCGTGTAAATTTTTATTAACGCACCAAAATTTGTGTCGGTATAAACCGTCAAAATGTTTGTGTATAACTGTGGTGTACAAATGGGGTACAAAATTTGGTGTAAATGTAGCATGGTCCAATAATATTTAATTTTGGTTTTTTCGTAGTGGATCTTAAAGTTAGAATTATAAGTTGTGATTATGTTTGAATCTAGATGTTGAATTTGTTAAAACTAAGACTTCTTTGATTAAAAAAAAGTCTCCAACGAAATAGGCTAACTCATCTTATCAAGAACAAGATTTTGATGATGACTAATTGGACGAGAGGCCACAAAAGAAAGTATCTGAACCATGCTTCTAATTAGGGACAATTGATCAGATTTTAAGAGTGATGTTCCTAAGTTCAATCTTTGTTCATATTTTGGCCTTTAATATTGTCCTCAGATACTTTTATTCATTTTGTAGAGGTTGTCCTCAAATTTGTCTTTACCCTTTGTCTATCTGTACACATCTTTTTATGTGCAGGATATTAAGAATTAAAACAACTCGAATCTGAGCTAGGATATATAGTCTCTAATAAAATTTAGTTTGTCATGGTAGATAATTTTAATAATGCACTGCTACAATTTGCTTACTATGTAGTACGGGTATTTTTTATTTTCTTATCTTTATACCCAATGTGTTAAAGAATCAACTTCAATTTTCGTTATGATTATGCTTTTCTCTTCAGTTGTTCAGAATACTCTAACATGTAACGTGTATTACACATTTTGTTTAACTTTGTGAAATGCTTTTCACTCACAGATAAAGAGCTTAAGATTACAGATGACGTTTGAAAGCCATAGAGGATTTGCATTTATAGAATTTGTTAAGAAGCAAAAAGCCCAAAATGCCTTTGAATCCCATGATACTGGAGATTTGATGGAGTATAATTAGGTTACTCCTACTCCTTGAATGTTCAAATTAAACTTTTGGTCAGAATCAAATGTTGTGCATATATAGACTGCATGTGACTCGGTTTGGTAATTTACATGAAAAATTAGTATCATTTGATTAGAATACTCTTTTTTTGGGTAAAAGTGTATGAAATAACTCCTGATCCCTTTGGAGAGATGAGGGAGTATCTTTTGGTTTGGCAATGATTTCTTTAATATTTTTCTTTTGGGTGAGCTTGGTGGACATGCTTATTCTTCGCACCAGAAATGGTTGTAATATCAACAACAAATGCCTTCAATTCAAGGTGATTTTACTTTCGTAGCGCCCCAAATTTATTGGAGAAAGTGTATGTTTCACACTTGATGGGTTAACATAGATAAGAACTTTGTTTTGAAAAAGATGGATCTTATTTATCAATTATAATCTAAAAAAGGTTTTGGCTCTTAACAAAGATATGAACTATGAGTGTTTTGATGTAATTGTATGACTTTGTTAAGGTAAAGTTATCTCAACATGTTCATAATTGTGTTATAAATATTATGTGCTTCATCCTATGTGTACCCTCTTCTTTGAAAATAAATTGATTTGATTTTACCTACTTTGAGAAAATTATTAAAATGAGACATGTATGGTTGATTTATTTTAAAAGAAAAAAATGCCATAAGCCATATGTTTTTTTAAATACTCTATTCTACTTCGTACCATATAATTTTCTTTGTGATTTGATGATATCATCCTACTCTATACAATGATCTCTATACAATGCTATGATGGGTTTGAGAATAGTGTTCCCGCCAAAACCATCGCGTAGTGAGTTTGGGTACGGACTGGGCCAAGTGGATAGATTGACGGGTAGTAAGTTCGTGTATGGATCGGGCCAAGTGGGTTGACTTACGCGGTTCCTAGCTTGAATATCTTCAGGTCAAATCATAGGTGCATTTCTCTATTAAATAATAGTGTCAAATCTATCCATTGTTCAACATGCTTTATTTCAAATCAATTTAATTTATACTTTTTCTATTTCCATGCATTTAATAGATGGATTAATAACTTCATTTTCAAAATTTTATGTCAAATCAAAATAAATAAATAGGCAGTGTATTGATATGGAACCACGTGCCTAGTTATGTTGGTACGTGGCTCGATACAAACTTTATGTCAAATCAGGATAAATAAATATGTAGTGTATTGATATGGAATCGCATGCGTAGTAGTGTTGGTGCGTGGCTCGATGAAAAACTTATGTCAAATCAAAATAATTAAATGAGGAATGTATTGTCATGGAACTGCGTCCGTAGTAAAGTTAGTGGGTGACTAGATTTAAATTTTATGTCAAATCATATTTATGGAATAGATATACTAAATCAAGATATTTAACGAGTAGATTGATTGTCCAATTATATATACTCCAAACATTTTATACCTTTCATCCCAATTGGATTCACTTTAAAAAAATGTCTGAAAACATTCAAAGAATATGAGGAATGCGCTTGCCGAGATAGACAATTGTCGAACCACTTGCACTACGAGTTGTTCGTCTAATTTGTTTTGGCTTATTCAAGAGGAAAAGATTCAATAGAAGTGATCTTTCACGATAAACATGTATAGTATTTACAATTTCTTTATTATTTAATTATATGTTATTATTATAATTGAATTTATCATTTTCTTTCATCAATGCTTTCCCTAATTATATAGTTTATAATTAGGCCGTGCAACGCACTGGTACGAGTCTAGTAATGCAAATGCAAATCTAGAATATATTGGTCGGTAGATGTTGAAGGTGACAAGTTTTAATTTGTGAGGCTATAATATTATTTAATTCATTATTTATTTGTTTACATTATCAGTAATGAAAAATTTGCCCATGCATACCATAACTCACTCCGTAATGTATATATATGGAGTATATATTATTAAAGGAATAGTTATGGAGGACAACAGTTTTCATAATTTATATATATCGATCAATAATTATTTGTTAATTAATTATTACTACCTTTTTCTAAAAAAAAGATTTCCAATTTTAATTTCATGAAGATTAAGCTAAAATGGTTACTTCCTATGTATAATATTATTTGGACAAAAAGATACGTACATAGACCACTTATTTTTCATTACAGGAAAAGAAAAAATTAACATATAAAAATAATTTTCGGTACAAAGAAAAAAAAAGT
Source organism: Cuscuta australis (assembly GCA_003260385.1). Lineage (NCBI taxonomy): Eukaryota > Viridiplantae > Streptophyta > Magnoliopsida > Solanales > Convolvulaceae > Cuscuta > Cuscuta australis. The sequence goes on along the minus strand of NQVE01000015.1, from coordinate 3,946,037 downwards.
GGGGATTTTTTTGGGCGGGGAGGTATGGAGTATAATATGTTTAAAAGTACGGAGTATTGAATAATTATTTTAATATCGAGTAACTGCATTAAAAGTCATAAGTAAAAGGGGAAAAGACATCTATTTTAAATTTAATTTATTTTTCAAAACTGGTATAAAAATCTATGCTACTACCTGTCTTCGAAATTGTTTTTCCTATTCCGATTTACGGAGTACAATATTTGATTGAAACTAATTTTATTTTGATTAGTATGATTAAAAGTGTAGATCAAAGAAATAGTTTATTACATTCTTTTACAAAATATAAAAGATAACATAATATGGAGTAGTACCATATTATACTATCCGTATTAAATAACTAATAAAAATAAGCAAACAAACATAAAATTTGATGGTATAGTACGTACACACACACACACACACATTACATAAAAAATAAAATAATAAATAAAAGTTTACATCCTTATATTATTTTGTAAAATTCCTTGATAAAAATAGATAGTAAAAAAATTAAAATACCTCCCATCTCAAATATTAAATGTAGTTTTTTAACTGATAAAGTAGTATAAATACTAGGGAGTGTATAGTACAAAGCAAATTCTAGAGTGAAACTAAAGTCCATTATGGACCTACATATGAGCAAAATACGCAATTTTTTACAACTTAATTAAATATTTATTTTTTTAAATAAAAAATTATGTGAAAAAATCCACAAAAATAATATGTACTCAAGGTGAACTAAAGAAGCACTATACATACTAATATCATATGGATTCTATAATACGGAGTAGTATAATGTACTCCCTCCGTCCCATAAAACATTTCCTGTTTCAAAAATGGCACGCCTTTAAAATGAGTAATTTTAGTGTTATTTTTTAATTATGACTCATCTATTCTACACATCTCATCCTACTCTTTTAATGAGTAAGGGCAAAATTAGAAAATAACACCAAAATTACTCATTTTAAGAGTGCGCCTTTTTTGAAACAAGAAATGTTTTATGGGACGGAGGGAGTAATATTTATTTTGTATTTAATTAATGATGAAATTCAACTAATTTAACTAAAAAAAGAAATTGAATCAATATAGTTGGACGAGGGGATCGGAATATACACATACCTACATTATCATTGTCCAACATCTTTCAACAACACAAAACGGGTCTTTAAATATTACCATGTATATAAAATAAATAAATACTCCTCCATTAAAAACACTTTTTAGTTTCTTTTTGGGACGATTTAAAAAAATATCATTTTTTCTTTTATGAAAAATTTTGAGTAGTTCATAATCTTTCTCGATCTGTCATTTGCATCACTTTCAACCACACATTTTCACTCTTCATAAATGTGTGTCAAGTTAAACTGAAAGTCTTTTTTATTAAAAGTAACAAAGGAATTAATAAACAATTTGCCAAGATCTACAATTTATTAGCGATAAAAAACAAATTAAACAACTCTTTATTAATGAGGAACGGGATTTGCCTATATTATTAGCAAAAAACACAATTATATGCAAATAGATTACGTAGTATATAGAACGTACATACCAATTACCATGCATGCACCTACATGATCTTTGTCCTCCTCAGCGGTGGCTTACAGAGGCGGACCCAACTTGAGTCCCATGGGGTCCCGGGACCCCACGGACCCTAAGGTAGGTCCATATAGGTATTAGGTATGTATTGATATTAATATATAAAAAACGCTTGGCATTGTAAGAGTAGAAGCGCGTTTGGTCTAGTGGAAGAGTGCACTGATACGTCAGCTCGAGTGGACGGGGAGGTTCGACTCCCAGGTTGGTGGTTTTTGTAGTCAATTTTTTTCGTAAATAGCATCAAAAGGACGTCGTTTTAATTCTTTATTTTACACTTTTAATTTTGACTAGTACTTTGACCCGTGCCACGCACGGGGTCGAACAAATATTTTTCCGAAATTAATTTTTTTCCAATGTAATATTTTTATGGAATAAATAAAATATATTTGTAGCACTATTTTTAATACTATGGACACAAAATCCAAACTAGAATAAATAATATATGAGAAATTGAAAGTGTATTCGATAAAGTCTTTTTTAATTTCAAATTTTTTGGAAGACTTCAAGGTATACAATATTTTGTTACAGTTGCAAGGATTTCTATTATCTTCTATAAACAATATTTCTAATCTTATCTTTGTTTTCACTTGTAAAACAACAACATAAAGTTTATCATGACTTTGGTAGGTGAGATCAGTTTTATATGATATTTTTTTCAATCCCCATTTTAATTAAATTTACTTATTAGCTTTTTTCCGAAATATTCACCATGTTTATCCTTTTGTAGTTAAATTGAACAAATTTGATCCCGGTTAAATAAAAATTATATTATATATTAGAGAAAAATTATTTTTTAAAGAAAACTTTCATCCTTCATCAAAGTGTATTTAGTTAAAATTATTGTATCAAACTCTCAATTTTTTACAACATTTAATTACATATACATTATTTTATTTGTCATAAAAAATTGCATAGTTTGCCCCAAAAAATTAAATTGTGACAATATATTTGCATTGGAGGGCATGCTATTTCATATTATTTTTAAACTTCGTTTTGTACAGAGTATATTACACTTGGTGATTCTCTTATATGTATAGAAAAACACAAAATTGTCAATTGAAATTTTTGAATACCCAATACACGAATACAAAGAAGCATTAGAGCACCAAAATAACAATCAAATTTTTTTTTATCAACACTATATAATGCAATATTTTAAAGAGTAATGGACAATCTTAATAAGAATTCATTAATTGTTACTTCATTAAATAAACAAATACCCCATACACAAATACAAAGAAGCATTACAACACCAAAATAATAATCAAAGAAATTTTTTCATTAACACTATATAATGGTAAGTTCAATATTTTAAGTATTAGTTGACAAACTTAATAAAAATGTGTTCATTGGTACTTCATTAAATAGAGAAATGATCGTACACGAATACAAAGAAGCATTAGAGCACCAAAGTAACAATCAAAAGAACCCACACAATTGAAACTATAATGAATTTAAAATTCAAAAGAGATACTGGTTATTTCATATTTAAGATTTCAACAAATAAACCACATTTCACTTTTATCACGGATAAAAGTCATTTTGGAGTACTTGAGATATCTTAGATGAGTATTACCATTAATATACTTATCATTATTATTGTCATTGCTATTATTTTTATTTTATAATTTTAGTATTGTGATTATTACTCTGTATTACATTATAATCAACACCCCATTGTAAAAAAATAAAATAGAAAAATTGATGTAATATCACATAAGTGAAGACCGCAAGACATGAAACAGTGAACTGAAAAACAAAAAACAAAAGGCAAAAACAATGTGTTGCAAATAAACATTACACGAAACATCTCTATCACAAGCACTACAAAGTATTCGTAGTTAGACTAAGTAGATATTTGACATAGATTGAGTGTAAGGAATCTCAAGTTCTGTAAAACATATTGTGCAGAATATATAGGCCGGGCATTTACAAAAAATTACTTCGTACAATTTAGAGCTTTTGTTAATGAAACAACTTTCATTAGAAATAAGATCAAATCAAGCATGCAATGCAAACAATCCATATTTCCCCTTGCAAAACACAGAAGCCAGAAGTTCAGTGATAGTGACAAATACACCCTAAATTGTTGAAGATTTTCCATATCATTTGATTTCTTTAAGTTTGGCATTATGCAGACCTGCAGGTAAATGACATTATAAAATAAAAATTCTTGGTATGCTTTGAACAATTGTACACAGATGAGATAATATGAAGATAACTTGTCATAGTCATCAATACCGTCATGGTAGTTAAGCTTACACATAACACCCTCCAGTTTGCAAATTTTCCCTCCTTCCTCATGTTCAATTTCATTAGACATTTGAGTTAACCATTTCTCCAAAAAAAAACTGGAACTCTGATGCACCTGTTACCAACTTTGGATCCCCAATAATTTAAGATAAATAACAATTCTTTTGGCTACCTAGCTGTCCTCATAGCTAGCATTCAAATTTTAGGACATAAACATAATTTCATAGTAAGAGCTTTGTGATAGAATGCAGCATAAGGATGAGAAATACTTCACTTTTAATTGAAAAAAGGTTAAGCAAATAAAACCCAGTAGAATCCCAAAAAAGCAGGATTTAAAGAGGTGCATGCAATGCAGATCTCACCCCTACTAAAAATAGAAAGGCTGTGTATAGAGAAATATCCCATAAAAGTGTTAAGCAAGCAAACAAATTACAACTATCCTAACTCAAATATTTTATAGTCTGAGAAGGATTATACATAGTAGAGAAGTTCAGCTCTCGCCCACACGCTTAGACGACTGTCTAGCCTCAATGAACCATCTCTTTTATATAATCCAAACTCGGAAAAATCCAAGTATGAATTAGAGCAATAAAAAACATTCCAGGAAATATAAAAGAATGAAAAATGGCTAGAACTTCAATGTGCAAGGGGTGAAAAACCATAGGCCGCAAACTCTTCAGCGTCTTGGAAATCAAACGAACTCTAATGGGTGATTCAGAATATTTCTTTTCGGCCGATGTCAAAAAGCAACATGCATCTCCACCGAGCAGTGGACTATACGTAATCAAATTTTATGAAGTCATCAACTTGAATGAAAATATATATATGCAGGGGATTGTTCTATCCGCATGGAAAAATAATGAGTAGAATAAAAAGAAAAACAAACTCAGTTCCTTAAGACAAAATCAGAGGAAAGAACTCTCTAACGAAACAACATATTTGCCTTGTGTCTGACAACATCAACACAAACTATCATTTTTATTATCCGTTCATTTCTCCCAAATGAAGTATCAAACTGCATAGATAAACAATAAATAGATAAACCAACTTAGTTCCTTAAGACCATATCAAATCAAACTCAGCTAAAAGTTGGCTCGAACTTATGATACGGGGTGTTTGTCGTTGCCTATCAACTTGCTAATCCTAAAAAGTTCATTAAATAAAAGAGATGTGGTCCCAGTAAATATTTTCAAAACTTAAATTCATACAATTGTATATGAAATATCCTCAGTTTATTGAAAAATCCAGGATGATCACTCATTAGAAATAGATATTGTGGAGATATAGTCCGAAAAGAAGAACCCTTACTTGGCTCCTCCACTCCTTCATTGTCATTGACATTTGTTCATCCTTGAATTGTACCATTGATTGCTCCTTGACATTCTGTTCATCCAATGTGACAACATTGTAAAATAAAATTGAATAAAATTAAAAATGAAAAAGAAAAAATATAAATCCATATGAAAAAGAAGTTTATTGGGTATTTATGATACCAAGATAATAGTTATGACACAGAACATACGCATGTTTTAAAGAAATTCCAAAAGACAAATAAAAATTAAAAAACAGTCACAACCCAATAACCGTGCCTCACCCAGTTTCTGGATTCAATAGTAGACTGTAGAGTGTAGACAGGTCCCAAATTGGGCAAAGATTAAGCTACAGCTACCATAAATCTTCAAGAATAATAATTTGCAAATCAAACATATTAATGCATCAATCTATGAATTTTTTTCTTTCGAAATGGAGTTTAAAGTTGATAAAAATACGGAGAACTTTTAAAAGTATTTTTTCCTTGCTAAAAAAGACTAACCTCTTATTAGCGTCTAAAATATTACTATAAATAATACTCTGTGTGAAACTCATTGTACAAAGTGTGAGGAAACGTTGTACTACACCCGTCGTAGATAAAAAAAGTCTCAAATACCCTTGTTTCTAAATTTCACAAAGAATCATATCCTACCCCTTAGCCTCTTTACCGCTGCTTGACGTTATCTTCAATTTGAATGAACCCATTCAATTCACCCATTGCAATCGCAAATCGATGTTCATCCGCGTTGGTTTTCTAACCTAGAATTCGCCTCACCCTAACGTCTCCTATTTTTCTCTTGAGTACTTGAGAGACATTAGGGTGCGGTGAATTCCAGGTCAAAAAACCAACCAAGATTTAGATGAAGTGGAAGCAGGTGAAGAGCCATAAGCGAGGTCTACCCATGCCCCCTCCTAATGTCTCCTACCTTACAACAACAATTCAACACACGCTTTTAAATCATCGACCCAAACAGTAAAAAAAGATACAATCAACATATGAACATCAATATGCAACTCATGTCTTAATTTGTTGCGTGTCCTGCATTACTTAGAAATGCTTACATCTAGAAATTCTAAAACACTTATTAGGCACAATGGTAATAAAGCTTCTAAAAAGACACTATGGTTCCTTTTTTGGTGCCACCTGCTTTTGATTATAACCTTCACATGTTCAGTAGCCAAACAATAAATGACCTTACACAACTGAAACCTGACAAAATTAGCCATGTTGCTACAATAAGCAAAGAGGGGAGGGATGGGGGAAGAGGGAGTCTAATGCCACCTATCCAAACTTACAGACAATCCAAGAAATGATTAATTTTAAAAAACCAAGTTTTTTGGGTGCAAATATATTAGAACTTGAACTGAATATCCAGATAATAGCATCGCATCCCACTGAAAAGGCAAAATATTTTACCTGTAACAGGGATGTTTTTGCTCCTTCGGGATTTGAACGAAGAAGCAAGAGCTAAAACAAAACACATAATAAAATAAATGAAAGAAAAAGTAGAAGCAAGAGCTAGCTAACCGTGAATGAGATTGAAGAGGCTGCCATTAGGTTCATAAAGCTTTTTCTTCAAAAAGTGTTTGGTTTTTCATCAAAACACTAAGAGTGGCACATACGGGGAATGCTAACATGTAGTCTTAATTGTTTAATTACCAATAGTTAAATAATCAAAATCAAAATGTAATAAAAAAGGCACAGTGTGAGAACACAACATTGCTGGATAGTATGAAGAAATTTAACGATTCAAATGCTTACAATGTGCTTCAAATTGCAAGGTGAGAGGATGTTAACATTTTCACTTTACCTTCATCTTTGGTAATATGATCACATAGAAAAGGACAAATTAAAGAAGTCAAACACTGAATAAATGGTTTGTTATGAAAAGGACAAATTAAAACCAATATGGGAGCATTACAACAACCCAATACAATCCCCTATCTGAATGTGGGAGTAGTTTATTAAAACCAATATTTTTATATGAATTTGATCAAAGGTGGTGTTAACCAATGCATACTACAATTCCCAATCTTTTTGCTAACTGAACACCGGGGTGACACCATACTTACACTTATGATTAATGCTACCTAGTCTATCCACCAACAAAGCCCACTGCCCACTAATCTCCCTATATATACAAAGAGAAAAGCAGAATTAAATTTTAAATTAGTACAGAGTAAATGAATAAGGTGAAGAATAAATGAAACAAATTTACAAAATGGCATTTCCATCATAATTCAAATAAGTAATTTTGAAGTCCGAATCCTGTTGGAAATCATTGATCGCACAACAGAGAAAAAAATGAACAGAAAAGAAAAACTCATCTTGGATTGAAGAATCTGTTCAACCGAGTACACAGCAGAAAACAATGGAGAATATATACAAGAAGAGAGTACAGGAGAAGAGAGCTAACAGAAACGTAACAGCCGTAACAAACTAAAACAGATTGCTTATTAAGCTATTCCAACACCCCCCCGCAAGTTGGAGGGTATATGGACCCCCAACTTGGCCATGTGCTTATGATGTTGATTGCTGGGAAGACTCTTAGTGAAGATGTCAGCGAGCTGATCCTGAGTAGAAACATGTATGAGAGTAATAAGCCCTTCCTGGAGTTTTTCACGCACGAAGTGACAATCCAATTCTATATGCTTCGTGTGTTCATGATAAACAGGATTAGTGGCAATGTAGATGGCTGCTTTATTGTCACAACGAACTGGGATAGGAATGATCTTAGGAACCTGAAATTCAGCAAACAACCTAGATAACCATGCCAATTCAGCTGTCACTCTGCGTATAGATCTGTACTCAGCTTCAGCAGAGCTGAGGGAAACAGTAGGTTGTTTCTTAGCTTTCCATGAGATGGGGCTGCCTCCTAAGATTATGAAATAGCCACTAACAGACCTGCGTGTGTTAGGACACGAGGCCCAATCAGAATCACAGTATGCTTCGAGTGTAAAATCAGGAGAATCATTGAAATACAATCCCTGAGAAGGCGCAGAATTGAGGTAGTGAAGAGTGTGTTGAGCAGCTTCCCAATGAGGTAACCTTGGGTCTTGCATAAATTGGCTCAAGAATTGTACTGCATAAGCAGTGTCCGGTCGCGTATGAGTGAGGAAATTGAGTTTCCCAACGAGACATCTGTATAGAGAAGGGTCTGGAAGTGGTGGACCAGTGCTGGTCTGCAGTTGTAACTGAGCTTCCAAAGGACAACTGGCATGAGCAGTTGGGGGACAATTAAACGCTTGGAGAAGATCCAAAGTAAACTTGCGCTGTGTGAGAATCAGTCCTTGGTTTTCAGGAACAGCTTCTAAACCAAGGAAGTAGCCCAGGTGTCCTAAATCTTTAATCCGGAAAAGATCATTGAGATGATTCTTTAAGGCTGTGATTTCCTCAAGATTGCTTCCAGTAATGAGGATGTCATCCACGTAGACAACCAAGTAAACCACAGAGTGGTTAAGTTGCTTAGTAAACAATGAATAATCATTCTTAGAAGAGATATAACCTTTGTTATTCAGTACAGTGCGCAGCTTAGCATACCATTGCCGTGAAGCTTGTTTGAGTCCGTAGAGTGATTTGCAAAGACGAAGAACCTAATTATGGTTGGGAAGAGACATTCCAGGTGGAGGCTTCATGTATATCTCATCATGCAAGTCACCATGTAAGAATGCGTTGTTGATATCTAATTGGAAAATAGGCCAGTGTTGTTTGACTGCAACAGATATGAGAGCTCTGACTGTGGTCATCTTGACCACCGGAGAAAAAGTTTCATGATAGTCGATTCCTTCCTTTTGAGTACACCCGCGAATAACCAATCGAGCCTTGTGTCTTTCTAAAGACCCATCTGACTTGAACTTCAGTTTGTAAACCCATTTGCTGCTGATTGGTCTCTTTCCTTTGGGCAAGTCACAAATTTCCCAAGTGCCTGTATCCTCCAAAGCCTGGAATTCCAAGTCCATTGCTTTCAACCACGCTGGGTCATGCTTTGCTTCCTCATAACTCTTGGGCTCCTGCATATGTGAAATAGTGTGCAGAAAATTTTGACTATGTTTGGTTAGTGCCCCTAAACATATATGTGTGGAAGCAGGGGTGGAAGCAAGAGTGTGAGGACAGGAATTGGACACAGAAGCAAAAGAACAGGAATCTTGGAGGGATGAATGACAAATGTAATCTTGGAGATGAGTAGGAGTTTTGTGGGATCTAGTAGACCTTCTCAAAGCATCAAATGTATTAGTGGGATTATCAAGGTCAGAATTAGGAGATCTAGCATTTGAGGTAGAAGGAACATTATTGTCTAGAGAAGAAGGAGACTCTACAGAAGGAACATTAGGATGATTGACAGACTCCTGATGGGGGTAGTTAAGATTTTGGGAAGAATAATGGGAAGAAGTCTCAGTCACTGGTTGGGTGACATTATGGAAAGAGGGAAATAAAGGATTTGTGGGTATTGATTGTTGATAGGGAAAAACAGTTTCATGAAAGAGAACATCTCTGGAAGTTATAACTTTGTGAGTAGTGAGATCATAAACTTTGTAGGCTTTCTGACCGTATGGATAGCCCAAGAAAACACAAGCTGTGGCCCTCTCTTGAAATTTGTGTCTCCCTGGTTTTGGAGTGGAAACATAGCAAAGACAACCAAATACCCTTAAACAATTATATGATGGTGCTTTACCAAAGAGAACCTCAAAAGGTGATTTTCCTTGTAAAATCTTTGTGGGGAATCTGTTGATAAGGTATGTAGCAGTGAGAACACATTCTCCCCAAAATTTTTGAGGAATGTTTGACCGGAATGCAAGTGCTCTGGAAGTTTCAAGTAAATGTTTGTGTTTCCTTTCAACCACACCATTTTGTTGTGGTGTGTGTCTAACACTGGTTTGATGAAGAATTCCTTTAGAGAGGAAAAACTGAGTGAGTGTTTTACATTTTCCTAGCTCTAATGCATTATCAGATCTGATGTTTTTGACCAAGACATGAAACTGTGTGTTGACCATGCTGATGAAAGCTTGAATGATTTCTGGAGCATTGCTTTTGGTGGTTAAAAGATATGTCCAGGTTGCCCTGGAGAAGTCATCTACAATGGTGAGAAAGTGTTGGAATCCATTGTAGGTCTTGGTATGATAAGGCCCCCACAAATCTAAATGTATGAGTTCAAAAATGTGAGTAGAATGAGAAGAACTAATGGGGAATGATAATCTGTGTTGTCTAGCCTTATAGCAAACATCACAGCAAGACAAAGAAGAAGTGGGGTTTGTATTATCAAGGAAAGAAAGCTGCTTGAGTTTATATAAAGGTAAATGGCCCAATCTGTTATGCCAGATATTGATGGTGCACTCTCTGTCAGATTTATGATTTTGCAAAATATTTACAGAATTGACTGAACATGTGGAGGAAGACTCCAACTTCTGTGAACAAACAGGGGTGATGTAAAGACCACCTTGTCTCCTTCCAAGCTCTACGGGCCTTTTGATTAAAGGACCTTGTAAGAGACAAACATCTGATGTAAAGCTGGCTGTGAGGTCAAGTTGAGAACACAATTTACTCATGGATAAGAGATTAAACTTGAATTCAGGGACAAACAAGACACCTTCAAGTATGATATCAGATGGTAAGTGTGTGGTCCCTGTTTGATGTACTGTGATCTTTTGATTATTGGGCAAAATGATGGAATGGGGAGTGGACAGAGTTTTGAGTTTGGTAAGGAGGTGAGGATTAGCACACATATGGTCAGTTGCACCAGTATCTAATATCCAAGCATAGTCATCAATTGTATGCACATTATTACACATGTGATTAGCCAAAGAATTAGAAGTGAAAAGCATACCAGCCATGTGAGCTGAAAAAGCCTGTGACATGGGATTAACAGAATGCTGAGTTTTGTCTCCATGAAAAGTGTTCATGAACTTCATGAACCTGCTGCACATCTCTGGTGTGAATTGCTCATCCAGCTTGGAATCATTCAGCTCAATGTCCTCTCCAGTAAACACATTAGCAGCCACCTTCTTTCCTTTTGCAAACTTAAAGTCCTTTGGAAATCCCACCAGTCTGTAGCATTTATTGGCACTGTGACCTTTCTTCTTGCAATATTCACATATAACAATTTTCTTCTCATCATATCTTCCTCTATAAGCATTTTGAGTATTGACATTCAAAGAGGTGTGTTCAGGCACAAAAGGGACAGGAGCTTGAATTTATCTTTGTTTTTCCTCTTGAATGAGTATTCCATAAGCAATGGAAACTGACGGCAGAGGTCTCATAATGAGTATGTTACCTCTAATAGTATTGTAATCAGAGTTAAGTCCCATCAGAAACTGGACTAACTTTTGGTCTTGATCATGTTTTATAATAGCTTGAGCAGCACCACATGAACAATCAGGTAGATTTGAAACTAAGGCCAATTCATCCCAAAGTCTCTTGATCTTTGTATAATAGCCTGCAATATCAAGATTTCCTTGACTTGTGGAACAAATATCCTTCTGTATTTGATACAGCCTGGCACCATTAGACTGGCCGAATCTTTCATCCAGCTCTTCCCAAAGCTCTGCCACAGTGTTCGCATATAGAACACTATCTCCTATTTCCTTACTCAGAGTGTTTAAGATCCAGGCAGTGATCATATCATTACATCTCTGCCACAAAGCCAATTTGGAAGGATCGTTAGGCTTACTAACCTGTCCTTTAACGAATTGTAACTTGTTCTTCGCAGAAAGAGCTATGGTCATTGCCATGAACCGAAGCCATCACCTTCGAATTTGTTGGAGATCAGCATAAGTCCCGGATGATCTGACGGATGTAAGTATAATGGATCTGAAGGATCAATGGTGTTGTGTGAATTTCCAGTTGACGCCATTGAAAATACGAATCAGAAGAGGCGATTGAAGATCCAAAAAAAACTGAATCCTGAATTGCAATCGTAAATCCTGAAGAAGACGATCGCAAGGAGATGAATCGTAAGAGCTATCAAAGATGCTCTGATACCATGTTGGAAATCATTGATCGCACAACAGAGAAAAAAATGAACAGAAAAGAAAAACTCATCTTGGATTGAAGAATCTGTTCAACCGAGTACACAGCAGAAAACAATGGAGAATATATACAAGAAGAGAGTACAGGAGAAGAGAGAGCTAACAGAAACGTAACAGCCGTAACAAACTAAAACAGATTGCTTATTAAGCTATTCCAACAAATCCTCCAAACAAAATATCTAAAAACATAAACTTTGAATAATTTTTTATATAAAAAAGAACCTCTTTGTCCAGTGGCGATGAGACGGAGAAGAAACTGGTGATGGATCTGGGCGGACAGAAAGATGAACAGCTGATTCTTTTTGCGCTCGAGGGGACGACGACAGAGAAGATGACGTCAAATCCTCAAAAATGCTCGATCTCTTTTGACGATAAATCTCCATTCTCAATTTGGAATTTCAATTTTGGTATTTTGGATCTGAATTAAGAGAGAAGATTGAGGTGCATATTGGGCTTCCTTCAGCGAAGAAGAGAAGACGGAATAGAGAGCTCCGATCTCCCAAATCTAAAGGTTTCCTTTTAGATGGAGAAGATCGGGGAAATTGAACTCTTTCCTTCGGCGAATAAGAGAAGGTGAGGGAAGATTCTTCGGATCGCCTTGGATTGCGTCCTTGAATTTGTATCCAGAAGAAGATTTACACGGAGAAACAAATTCTTTCCTTTTGATCGCGTCTGAAGCTCCGGCTAATTAGGCGGAAGAAGAGACACGTGTATAGGCTTACTTGTCAAAATAATACTCGGGTAGAACTCTAAAATTGACACATGTCAACATTCTAAGCATATAACTCTCAAATATTATATTAAAGGATTTTGGAACCCTAATTCCTTAGGTTCTGCCATTCTGACTTCTGCGAGACCCTGCAACCGCTGACCAGCCGCTGCCCTCCAGGCTGCTAGCGATGGGCAACCTACATCATCTTCTTTCCGTCGGCAGCACTCTCCGGACTCTGTCACTCCCGTCAACGACCCAACGGTAAAATTAATTTTTAAAAATTAATTTTTTATTTTTTTTGGTAATTTGAACTTTGATATATGAATATATGATTAGTATTTAGTAATATAAAATAATTTATACATTAAAGAATCAAAGGTTTTTCTTTAATAAAAAATTGATTTAGGATTGCAAGTGATAAGTACTATTGTATTAATATTCATTTTATGTTTAATTTACAAATTTAAAATGCAAAGGTACTTCAAAAAGCTAGACAAATTCAAAGATTCAGAGTCGAATGAAATTGGTAACAATTTTAGTGCTTCGGTTGAAGTTCTAAAACCTTAGCCAAATTCAAAGATTCGGAGTTCGTGAAGAATGAGTTGCGGAATAAAATTTGTGATCAATGGTTGAATGACTGCTTAGTAACTTATGTTGAGAGAGATGTCTTTTCCATTATTAGTGATGATGTAATTATAGATCACTTCCAAAATATGAAAACTAGACGAGTACAATGGTAAATGATATTGTTTTCGTCTGACTTTTTTTATTTGTATTAATTTAATTATGGTACTCTTCAAATATTTGTTTTAATTTATTGTTAAATGTTAAGACTTATGAAGTAGTTTGACATGAAAATGAGAGGTAGTCGGGTAGGGGACCCCATGACCATAAACTCCTGGATCCGCCTCTCGTGGCTTATGATATATGGTCCACTACACTTATTATATACAATTAATACAAAGCAACTAGCTAGCAAGTACGTAGTTCCTCTATACGATAAAGATATTTTTATTTTTGATTTTTTGAAAAATTTAAGGGAGTGAAATTTTTTGTGTTGATTTTTCAAGAATACTCTTAATGTTATGTGTTAAAGTTTATAGTGATGGATAAATTATTAGTAAAAAAATAGGATTTGATTGGAAATAGAATGATTTTGTGGGACAAAAAAGAAAAGAAAAATGAAGGAGTTTTTTAGACAGAGATCTCGTTTGGAAACATCATTAAATTTTAGCGTTACTATTATGAAAAAGTTATCAAAGGATAGTTTCTAACATTAATATTTTTAAAATTAATATACACCATTAAAATTTATTATATTAAAAATGTTAATATCAATAAAAAAATATTCTTTCCAAACAAAGTAAGAGAAAGTGTGTGCATGAGATTACTTTCATTTTTTATTGGAAAAATTGATATAAATACTCTCAGAAATTTGAAATTTTACAATAATACTCCAAAATTCAATAAAAGACTCTGGTGCTCGCAATTAAACTATAAATTTACATTACTACTCCCACTATGCATAATCAGCTTTTCTTAAGTTTACATGTAAGTAAGTATGCTTAGTTGACATCTTAGTTATTTTTTTTGTTTTAATAAGAGGAAAAAATTATATAAATGCTCATAGAAATTCAAAATTTTACAATAATTCTCCCAAAATCAAATAAAGACTCCAGTTCTCCCAAAAGTATATTCTCGTTGCATGTTACTATATTTGACTAAAATCATTTTCAAAGTATTTTATATGAAAAATTATGTGAAATTAAAAAATAAAAATTACATATTAAAAAACTAATATAGTAATATGTAAAAAAAAATTGGTAATATTAAAGATTAATTTATTGAGCTTAATTGGCATCTTAGTTATTTTTTTATATTTTAATAAAAAAATACTCCCTTCGTCCAAAAATTATCTTCTCATTTACTATTAAGAGTATTAACAAGAATGTACAAGATCAAATTTTATTTACTTTGCTTACCTGTTTTATAGATCTTATGATATGTAGTTTTTAGATATATAATTTTATTTTTGATTTCACACCACTTTTATTAAACATCGTAACACGTAAAAGGAAGATATTTTTTTAAAGTACTGGAGTCTTTATTTGGTTTTGAGAGTATTATTGTAAAATTTTAAATTTCAGGGAGTATTTATATAAATTTTTCTCTTATTAAAACAAAAAAAACAACTAAGATGACAACTAAACATAATTACTTACATGTAAGCATAAGAAAAGCTGATTATGCATAGTGGGAGTAGTAATGTAAATTTATATTTTAATTGGGAGCAACAGAGTTTTTATTAAATTTGGGAGTATTATTGTAAAATTTCAAATTTCTGGAAGTATTTATATCAATTTTTCCTTTTTTATTTTGGAAAAAATCTCAACCACGGATAAGTTTTTTTATATAAATTCCAATTTGCAATATAATGTCCCGTCAAAATGATAGTAATCAAGAGAAAAAGTTGTACTTAACTTCGAGGGTGTTTGGCGGTACGCTACTTTTAATAATTTAGCTTATGTTTTGAGTGAAAGTCATTTTAATATATTTGGCAGGTCAGCTTTTGCTTTTCACTACCACTATGAGGGTGTTTGGCAGTGCACTGCTTTTAATAATTTAGCTTCTATCTGCTTTGAGTAGAAGTGATTTTATTCTGTTTGGCATGTCAGGTTTTGCTTTTCACCACTACTATTTGTATACAGAACACCGTTTCGGAGAAGCAGGTATGAGGTGCATGCTTTTGCTTTCAGCTTTTGTAGAAATCACTTTATACACAAGTTAATCATTCCCAAACACTCTCTATTTTGTACACAGAACACCGTTTCGGAGAAGCAGATATTAGGTGCTTTTGCTTTCAGCTTTTGTAGAAATCACTTTATCCAGAAGTTAATCACTCCCAAACAAGCTCTTCGTCCCGATTTGTTGGGATTGTGCCAATCTAGTTAGCCACATAAATTGATAATTTATTGCAAATTATGTGATTAATATTTTTGCAGAATATATTATTCCATCCGTTCCATTCTAAATTAATGTTTTCATTTGACGTTTTAGAGTCGAAATGTATTTGCTTTTATTTTGTTTATGTTAGGGCTCTTTTCAAAACAATTTTTTTACTTTCGAGCAAAAGTAATGTGTACGTATACACACCTTTTCTAGATCATATTTAATTTTGTAGTATCATACTGGGTTGTGGTTAATTTATCATCAAAACTGAAAAATTTTGACTATAGAATTTGAAAATAATAAATATTAATTAAAGGGAAAATTATCTAGAATAATCAAAATTTTATCTCGTATTTCAAATAAAATTAATCCTACATTTCACTGTGATGCATAATAATCTCTAACATTACTGAAATTTGCAAGTTTTAGATCACCATTAAGCTGCTAACGGCAAGTTAACGTAAATGGTCTTTTTTTGCACGATAAAATAAAAGTTCGGATTATTTTTATGTATTATTTTTATTTTTCACTTAAATTTTTACAATGACTTTCTACCTCCATTCCTTTTTCTTTTTTAAAGGTTAGTCTTACCTTAGAACAAAATATATATTAAAAAAACTAAAACCATACACAATTAATAAAACAAATAAGGTACCAATAAATTAAACTGAAACTAGTAAGAAATAAATTAAAAATATAATAGTTCTAACATTTTATGTACTATACACAGTAATAATATACTACTTATTTTTTTAAAGAAGCCTAACGAGTAAAGTTGAGGTTATTGTATATATATTTTCCTAAAATGAAGAAAAAGAGGTACATTAATACTCGTGCATAAAATGTTACAACCTACCACTCATACGTTTTTATTTTATTTCTTACGAGTTTTAGATTAATTGCTATTGATTATCTTATTTATTTCATTAACTTTGTATCGTTTCAGTTAATTTCTCATTTTCGTTATTTTTTATATCTATTTTTTTTAGTTTTATCCAAACTTAGACTAATCTTTAAAAAAGGAAAAAAGAAATGATGGAATGAAAATTTAAATAAAAAGAAAATTTATCAAACATAACCCAACTTTCATTTTGTTGCGCATAACTTGCTGTTCCTCTAGCCCACCATTAGTAACTTAACGACGATCCAAAACTCACAAATTTCAGTAAAGTTGGGATTATTACGTCATCCCTCCGTCCCACAAAAAAGTTCCCATTTTAAATTTACATGCTTAGACTACAAATTGTGAGAAATGTATATTGAATTATAAAATAAATTTAATATAATTGGATTCATCTTAGGATCTAGTTTTGATATCTCAAATTTTTTTAGCATTTCTTTATTTAAATTATATTTAATTTATGGTCAAAGCGGGTAACTGTTTGACCACTTTATGGTCAAAATGGGAACTTTTTTGTGGGACGTAGGGAGTATTACACTGAAAGGTGAGATTGTTTTTGAAAGACCATGTGAATTGAGATTATTTTAAATAATTTTTTCTTAACTAAATAATAGTGTAAATTTGATGAAATTCTCCTATGCCTTGAGTGGTAGGAAGCCCACTCCCTAGAGTTCATAGGGAAGTTCACCCAGGTTCGATCCTTAGCGGGGGTGGATGCATTGACTGTTTGTGTCATTAAATTGAGAATAATATGAACAGATACTATCTTGTAATAAAATCAATAGTACTAAAAGATATTTTAAAAATTTGATATCATTTTTTAAAGCAAAATTTGATATAATTTGATTGGTCTTGATGAAATGAAAATTTGAGATTACATTTTAATTAAAATAAATTAATACTCCGTTTATATTTATAGATATTAACGATCAAAATACGTTAAAAAGCAAATGGAAACACTATTTTGGGATAGTATACAAAAGTTTTTAAAAGTGAAAATGTACTTAGAGAGAATGTCATGTCATGTGTTTAAAAAAATTAAAACTTGTAAGCAACATTTGTTTTCTATTTCTTGACCCAATACACATATTAATGAGAAAAAAAACTACAGAGCAATAACTTTCTTCATTTATCTTTAGATAAATAAATAGTGTAGACCGAAAAATATGATTTGATAACTAAATTTTACATTTAAGACAAACTTAGCTTCTTTGTCATACAAAATGTAAATTTGTTCAAACTTCAAAATTTACATTTTCTTTTTCCATTCGTCTCTTTATTTTAAAAAAGTTTACGTTATTTTGTCTAAATAAGGATCAAAATACATAATTCAAATTATTTTTTTCTATTCAGATTTCAATCACCCACTTTTATTAGTAGTACTCCATATATTATTATTTTTTTCTTTGAACCCACATAAAAAAGACAATATAATCCTTAACAAATTGAGGCGTGGGGTTGTATTATAAAGTTCTTGAGTCCATCATAACTAGAGAGACACTAGCTGGTACACATATTATACATTGATACGAGTACATTTTTACTCCTTACACCATTATTTTGTTCATTCTTCAGGGTTTATATTCATAATGGAAACCCTAATCAACCGGAAAACCGCCCGTTCGACATCGTCCGGCGACGGTTATAAGCCGCAGCGGTTGCTCAAGGATTTTTTCAATGATCGAGGATGATAGTCATCACCACCCAAAAGAGTCATCCAAATTCCAAACTAATGGCGGTGGCGGCAGCCACCTCCCGAGGCGGCCGCTCTAAGACGGCGGCATCCACCGCCATTCCCAAGGCGATGCTCGGCATCGTTGTGAGGCTCATAATACCCTTTCGTGCTTCATCGAGAAAGAGCATTGATGTCCACGAGGGGCCCACCGCAGGGCTGAAAGTCAAAGACATTCTAACGGTGGGACCTCAGAGAGGAAGAGTGTGATAAGTTTACAATGTCGTTGTTTCGCGACGTCATTTCTTTCGACTTGACGAGTGGGTGCGCCACAGCTACCACATCTACAACAAGTAGCGGGAAGTCTAGCTGGTGCGATAGCAATTTTACGGCTGAGAACCCATTCTTGTTCATTGCCCCCAACAAAAATTACGGAGAACCCATTCCAATTCATAATTTCTCTTACTCTCTCCGTCTCTAAATATTTACCACACTTGTGTTCCCAAAGCAAAATATCAAGTTTTTTCAATTCGTTTTATTTACATATTGGTATAAAAATAAAAAATAAAATTTACATATGAAAAAACTACATGAAAAAGTTTTCGAAATAAGATGGCGTCAAGAATATTTTATTGTATCAAATAACCAATGAAAACGTAGAAATTAACAAAAGTTCCCGCAATTGCTGAAAAAGCAAACGTTGTAAATATTTTGGGATGGAGGGAGTATCATATACTCCCTCCGTCCCCAATTTGATTACAAATTGCAGATTACGGAGTAAAATTTTTTACTTTTTGAAATCATTTTATTTACAAATTGGTATATCAATAAACTATAAAAATTACATATTAAAAAACTACGTCAAAAGTTCTACAAAACAAGAGGTGACCGGGGGGTTAGGGGGGTAGAAACCGTCAATTTGACGAACGGGGCACCGGAGCGCCCCCGAGTCATCCCATGACATTGGTTCCCAATGTCATGGGAACCTTCCCCTTTATAAAATCAGCTAGGTTCTAGAGCCACTCAATAAGAATGGCTACGGAAGCCACTCACCCAATTGGGACACCTATAGTGCTCCGTTTGGCCACCGAACTGGCCGTTATAAAATTATGCCCCCAACCATTTTTTGCCACTGAAAATGATATACACAACTGTTATTTTATGTGCAAATCATTTCTCACTATATACCAAAGCATACAATTAAGTTAAAAAACGACTGCATATTCCCAATACTATGTGCCAAATTCTAATCTTACAGTTATTTTCGGACGACCTAAAATTAAAGTCAAATTTCTTTTCGATTAAAGAAAATGATTCCCAATACTTATCTTGGTTCTAAATAAATTCTACTAGCTCATCTTATAAAAAGCTTTTATGAAAGGTGGAACGCCTACCCCGGACGGTCCAACACCCTGACCCCGACAAGATTGTGAGGAAAATAAATCATAGAATAATCTCAATCTGATTCTTAGAAAGGTTATCATGTGCATGGTGCACTCAATGTGCTATTATAAATAATTGATCTCTCACACTGCTGTTGTCGAAATTCGATTCTAAGATCAATGATTTAACATCTTTTCCTTCGACCACTTGAGACATAAAAAGTCTCTATGAGAATGAATGGAGAGAGTGATATACTTAGATGTCTATTGTAGCATGCATTAAATAACTTCTTGTCCTATACCGAACTCATGTTACAGACTTAATAATGTGACGGGATATGCTAGGGGTACACCAAAAAGTGTACCCCAAATGTACACCACCCTCCTACTAACCATTCATTTTATTTTGTTTTTATTTTTAATTTTTTTTGAAAATTTCTTGCCTTTTTTATGTGGTGATGGAGGGGGTGGGAGATGTTTGGGATATACTTTTGGTGTACCCCTAGCATTTTCCTAATGTCACGCACGAAAATGTGACGTGCAAAAGTATGAATAGTCCTTTTCACTTGAAAGTGACACCTATTGGCTATTGCAACAAGGATATTTACATGCTTTCTTAAATTTTGAAATGATTCATACATCTTTAATCTCCTGCCCCTAATCGCTCTCCACTCAGCTTCCCTGTCACGTTGGGATTCTCAAATGAACACCGTATGCGTCCCAAATGAGCAGTGCAACTAGCAAAAACCAACCTATATGAAACCGGACTATATGTTTGTATTACGGAATAATTAATACTTGTACTTAATTTTATAAATACTCCCTCCGTCCCTAAATATTTGCCACATTTATATTTTCGAGGCAAAAAATTAAGTTTTTTCAATTCATTTTATTTACATATTGGTATAGAAATAAAAAATAAAATTTACATATAAAAAAACTACATGAAAAGTTCTTCGAAACAAGAGGTGTCAAGAATATTTTATTTTATCAAATAACCAATGAAAACATAAAAATAAACAAAAGTTGCTGCGACTGCTGAAAAAGTAAACGTTGTAAATAATTTGGGACGGAGGGAGTATCTAAAAAGCCAATCATTTTGTTTGATGGTCTATTGATGCAGTTAGATTTGGGGTATGAGGAGAAGGAGCAACACAGTCCTGTCTCCATATTAGACGACTCACCTTTCAGAGATGAAGACCAAGAAACCTTCTCTTCCAATCCAATCCTCCATGAATGTATGTTCTGCACATTACAGATTATGTGTGGATACTCTCCCTATTCCAAAAAAAATATTCATTTTCACTTTTAGGAAGTTTTAAATAAACATTAAGTGAAAAAAAGTTGGGTACAAATTTGTTCAGAAGAGAGAAAGTTTGTGAGCCACATATTCAGAAAGTGGTCGGATAGAGTTTCCTGAACCGAGATTTTTTTTTTCAGAAAAAATAATATCCATGTTGCGCGTGCAATCACATAAATTCACTTTTTAAAATATATCCCACTTCATATAATTCATAAACTTTTATTTTAAAACAAGCAACAAGAATGGTGTTAGGAGGTGTTGCTACAATAACCAAGGGTGCTCATCATCATCATCATCATCATCATCATCATATGAGTGGGAGATTGAAGAGAAGAGAGAAGCTTACAGTAGAGACATGGAGATGGCAGCTGGGGGAATAACAAGCTGGCACAAGTTTGAGCAAGAAAGAGACCACATTTGCTTCCACTTGAGCTTCAAGTCCTAAGAGACTTGGTTGATGAAGCTTTGCTGGACCTTTTTTTACCTGCAAAATTGATTTATGAGTAAAGTTCTTCTCACCCCGAAACGGTTCTTACCCATCTAATTCCTCCCTCACTCATGTTACGCCGTTTTGAAGCTGTAAGCATAACAGTAAGGTTTGCAGGGGGTTAGAGAAAGTAAGTATCATTCCGGGATAAAACAAAACTTCATAATGCTCTAAAATCGCCCGGTGTCATATTATGACACCCATAATATATTACATCTAGCTTCACCATACATGGTTATATGTAAAAATATACATATATAATTCATCTCTAGTTGTAATAATAGTAATAATAATAATAATAATGATAACTGCATATACAATATTTACAAATAAACATTCTTTTAAATAAAATGAGCAACCATCATTTTTCTCCAATTTTGCAATCAATAAATAGGTGTTATTTCAATAAAATTACACTTATATGCTTAAATGAATTAATATGTAAAAGGGGGATGATAATTTGTAGTGAGTGACAGTCATATATGAATGTGCTTACATACAATTTGTGTACATGTATCATATCTCCCCCTCTGTACATATACAAACACACAGTACCACACAAATGCAACAAAGGATAAAAAAATGATCCAACAATGTTTATATACACAAAAAGAAATCATATTGTGAGATTTTCCTGAATGGCTAAAAATGATCCAACAATGTTTCCTCCGACGTCCGGGAAGGTTGGGCACCCGGGAAGAGGCTTTACTCTACCTCTGCGGTCTACTTCGACAGGGTACTTAAGTAGGTGGGCCCGCATCTCGGTAACCTCTTCAGCTGCAAACAGTTTCCAGTTTGCCTCTCCCATTGATCTTACTCTGCGTACACAGTCTACGGACTCCGGTTGTGTGAAGCAGTCTTCAACAACTCCAAGATGCTCAGCCCACAGGGACATTCTGTATCCGTAAATCTGCAGGAGATGTGATTTAACACAAGAATTTATTCTACAAGAACCCACTCCATTGGAATCTGGGGTAGAAAATATTTGCAGTTTTACACTCTTATACCACTGTAGCCTGTGGGAACAGAGAGACTGTTTCCGTTAGACCCTAGATGGATTGCTGCATTTACTGCCCAAAACTTCACAGATAGTAGGAAGCAAGGGATGTTTAATGTTCCGTTTTAATTTAGTCCATGCCCGAAACTAAAACAGTCAATAATGACTCTTTTATTTTATCTTGAAAAAATTGAACCCCTAGACCCTTTTGTGGGACAACAGTGGTTGGGAAAGTTGTATCTTGAAACCTATCTAAATCCGCCCCACAATAACCACCCGTTCTCATCCCTATCCTAACATTTAGACAGAACATAGGCAAGGTCAGTTTGGGAAAACAGTGCTCTGTCAAGAAAAGCCTAGCTCAGTAGCGAGTAGCAACTATAAAGGTCAAGCTGATGGTTTTTAGTAGTAGTTAAATACTACCTCCGTCCCGCTATATTCGTCCATTTTTTACTTTTGGAACTGTTCATCTAAGCACTTTGACTCATCAAATTCTCTCAATGTATAAGCCTAAATATAGTAATGTGTGATCTTGTTTGATTTGTCTTAACATATAGATTATTAATATATAATTTCTATAATTTTTTAATATACAAATTACAAGATAAAATGGATTAAAGAAGTGTATTGGATGGTGTGTAAAAATGAAAGTGGACAAATACTCTGGGACGGAGGGAGTATGCATTTGTAATGATTGAGTAAACAACACTTTGCCAACCTGTCCATGGGGACTTGAGAGTTTCCTAGCCCATGTATGAAGAGGTTGATAAGCTCCCATCGCAATCTCTGTATCTCTTGTCCCTTCCAAAGAACGCTGATTGATGTTAGCAGACCCCAATATTACATACTCATCGTCCACGATCATCCCTTTAGAGTGCACATAGATCATGAATCTTCTGTTTTTTCTACTAAGTGCCTGAAAATTTTGAGTAAAATGAGTCTTGTAGGGGCAAGAGGTATAACACCTTGAGAGTCGAGACCATCCATGATGAAATAAAAAAGCATTGCCATTGACTCATTGCTCTATGGATATACCTGAGGATTATTTGCTGCTGCAGGGTTCTCAGTGTTTGGTGGCACATCACTAGCATCAGGAGCTTCACGGTTTCCAAGACAGAAGAAGTTCAGATAGTCTTGTGGAGAAAAAGTTTCCTCAAGTCCACCCTCCACTAAGGCCTTGTAGATAGTCTCATACATCATCTGCATTGTCTTATTCTGCCAGAAAAGAATCCTTTGAGTAGCAGCACCTGTTGGATTACCCTCTGGCCACATTGGGATGACAATATACACAGCAAATTTTTGGCGTGCTCTTATTTTATCCGCAATTTTAAGTGCAATTTCCATTGGAATTAAATTGTCAGCGCCTTCAAAAAAAAAGCAGGAGAGCACAATATAGTTTCAAAAGGTTTGGATACCCACAGTTTTTCATTTATCAATAAGAATTTCTACTCACCACTAAATTTTGACTGCACAAACAGAATCAGCTGACAAAAAAAATGTAAAGCAATAGTTACTCTTTTAATAAGTGACAGAAATGAAGTAAATGTCAGATCACCCATCATATTTACATATTATTCCATCAAATTTCCTAAAAATACTTTTTGACAATATCAACAAATCCATCTATTTCAGCCAAATTCGCCTCTACCAAACGGGCTCTTTTTTTTTTTTTTGAAAAACATTGATGTGGAAGTAAAATGTCATCAGCACAAATGCTTTAAAAACATAGCATCTTACCAAGATCTCTATGTTGACTCCAGTTGTATGAGGAACCAATGAAGTATTGATTTTCAATATAGATAAAATGTTGTGCAGAACGAATGGCCTTCACATATGCTGTGTGTATGCTCATATCAATTAGCACATTCTTCCCGCACACCAAATTCTATAAAAAAATGTTTGGCAAGATATAGTAAGCTGGAAGCTAAGACTTCAAGTAATTAAATAAAAGGAACCCTTGTGTTTCTCTCTCTAGCACCTTCATTGTAGCTTCTTTAGGTTCCTTAGGAAAGTTTTTAACCGAATTGGAGTCTATTGAACGGAAGATCTGCAAAAGAATGACAAGAAAACATGAGAAAGTTGCCCATTCAGATTTAAAGCGACACATTTGTTTGGTTCAAAGGAGGGGGGGACTAAAAAGGGAAAATTGTTCCTTCAATTTCCTCCACTTCCTTGAGTTCCTTCAACTCAAACAAGAACTTAGTCGAACTTCTTGATAGTTAGAACTTGCCTGAACATGCCAACCTTCGGGATCATCATCACCACTCACACACGGAATATCAAATATACCAAGAATTTCAGGCATTCTTTCTATCCGGAGCAAGGCGTCATCATATGAGATTTTCAATTTTTTAATCCCGTGTGGCTTTGAAGCCTTCAACCAACGCTCTTGAAAATTTGTCAAAATGTCATACGCTGCTGGACCATCAATTTTACAGTGCAAGTCATGCCATGGTTCTCTGGGACACCCAGCGACATTCCCCTGGTAGATAATGAGTTAATAGCAGTTGTTGCTTATTAAATCACAGCAAAGATATAAAATGATTTACTTCCACCCTTACATGAAAGAACTTGGATGAGATACTACCCGTATGATAATTATTACTCTCGTTTAAAAAAGTCATGTTTGACTAATGTTCAAACTTTTAGTTTCTTTGAAGGACCGACTTGGCTCAGCGGTAAGCTTGCTTGCCGTGGTGTGTCAGGTCGCGGGTTCGAATCAGCCTCTCTGCAAAAAGCAGGGGCGAGACTGCCTAGAGTATTCCCTTGCCACGACACTCACAAAGTGGGTATTTGAACTGGGTCAGCCCTTTTTTTTGGAAACCAAATTTTTAGTTTTGGTAACACTCCATATACAACTAATGCAAGTCACTAACCCTACTTATATACTCCATCTGTCCAAAAAATCATTTTCCAAACCCTTTTAGCCCAGAAAAGGTTCATTTTGATTTATAATTTCATGTTGCCAAAATGTGCCCAAAAAAAGCATACAATATACATTTGAAAAGTCTAGTCAGGCCAACAAATTAAAAAAATCCATCATTCATGCTTTATGGAAATTGTACCCTTACCAAAATGTTAAAGTTGGACATTGGAAAACAGAAACCCTTTTTTTGTTTTGGGGGGGGGGGGGGGGGGGGGGGGATGGCTGGGTGAGGGCGTTAGTTGTTCCTTTTTGGGTTTGTATGCTGGCTTACTAGATTTATCGCATTTAACTCGCCATTGGCAATTTTTTGGAAAACTACTTGAAAAGTTAGCTTGCGTCGTTGAAAACTTTTGTGTGTGTGGGGGGGGGGGGGGGGGAAGGGAGTTAGTATTTAACAAGTAAAGCTTACAGCAAATGTTGGGTTATGGTAGTCATCTGAGTGGAGAGTCTGGAGACTTCTAAATATGGGATGCTCAGGACTATCATATCTCCCATCACACAAATCAAGTCCTCCAACAAATGCTATAATTCTTCTCTTATTGTTTCCCGCCTCAGCATCGACTATCACAGTTTTCTGATGGTGCGTATAAATTACTCCAACTTCCTGACAGTTCAGGCAAAGAAGGGTTTAGACATTTTGAGGTAACAAATGCCTCAATGGAAAAAAAATCTAATAGTACAATCAAAGCCAAATGAAATCTTAGCCATAAGAATTTGGAGAGGGCATTGCTAAAGCTAGCTAGCAAGAAAGAATTTAAAATAAGATTACATATACTTACCCTTTGTTTCAGCCAACTGTGACGCTTCCCAGCTACACGGGGACAAAGAAGCACTTGCACTGAAGAGTGTTTGAAATAGTGGCGAGTTTCTTCATCATGAGTTGCCATGACTCCATCCTGCGTACGGAAAACTTGTCATGACTAAGAATAAGTTTTTAAAATTTTACAATATCAATTTTGCAATGAGACATGAATATAACAAATAACCCAACTCATCATTATCTCGTGATATTTTCTAAGTGGATAACCCCTATGGTGATGGTTTTTAAATTTTATCTCATTCTTTTTTTAAATGGTTGCAACATCCAACAAAGACCCTGTCACTATGTTTTTTGCACGAATTTTTATAGTGTTAATATAACTTCGGTTGATTACTTAACACAAAATTTCTTGTCATCAACTCCAAAATATTCTGGTAACAGATGATGATGATGATATAAATATGTTAAATTTCCAAAAAAATAAAATTAGAAAGTATGGAGTACTTTCAGATAGGTTTAACCTATCATCAGCTCACATCTAAATATGCATATATGAAAAACTATATCCTCCCTCTAAAAAGTTTTATTTTAGAAACTTTTTTTGAATTATGATTGATGACTCTAAGCTGTTTTTTCCTAAATATTTTCAAAACATTTTAATTTACTCCCTCCATCGAAAATAAACTTCATAATTCTCCCATTCCCTTTTAAGGAATGAACTATGTGGCTCAAAATCTTTCTCTCTCTAAACAAGTTCCAACCAGATACTTTTCAACACTTTCCTTAAGCCTCTTTAAGTCAAACACTATAGTTTATTTCAGGACGGAGGGAGTATATAATCAATTCAGTTATCTAACCAAATATTCCCTCCATCCAAGTTGGTTCTTCCCATTACACGTAATGAGGCCTGGCCGACTTTATTTTCAATTCAATTTATTTGATTGTATGTATAAAATTTTAAAAATGAAAATTATATATTTAAAAACTACATCAAAAAATTTACAAAACTAGAGGTGACATGACTATATTATTTTATCAAATGAGTAACGAAAATAGGCAAAGAAAGCATATAAAATTTGCCCATGTGAATAGTGTAGCGAAGAAAGATAGGAGTGCAACAACATCATGCCCACAATGAAATCACACTTACTGGGTCTGGGCAAGAAGTTGATGTATGCATATTGCATACCGTACATCTACTTATAGCGATGTAGAGGCTGATTTTTTGTTATGCAAACAAATAATTACTCCGTATTAAAAATACGTGTACACTGACCAAATTCTATTACTTCTAAGCCTTTTCTCAAATAAAAAAACTTTACATTGACGAAACAGAACTCTTTTTTAGGGATGGATAAAGTTAAAGTATAACAAATACAAAATCGTAGTCAAAACCATCAAGTCAAGCAAACAATGAAACACATCTGAAGACTTTTGGTTCTAATAGAGCACAATTCCAGCATCTGTGGTAAAATTCATCTTTGCTTACTCTTTCAAGCTATGTACTCTTCTAAATGGTCATCTAACTGTAGAAACTACATCATCATAAATTATGTGAATTGGCAAAGCATGCCTAAAGATGTAGACAAAACAATGTTTTCCCTCGAGCATGTTAATTTTTTCAATGAAGTATTTGCCTTTAATAATTAATTAACACAGAATTTCAAGCCACCAACTCAAAAAAATTGGTTGCAAGTAATGATGTTGAAAATGATAAGAATATGTTAAGTTTCCAGTTTCCACACAAAAATAAGTTTCAGGTAGATTGAATGACATCTTCAATAGCAGTACTTTAATTTCATACTTTGAATCCTTCAAGCTCTACATCATAATCATCATCAACAAAATACATTATCATTGATAGGTGTTGGCAAAGCATGTCTACACCAGATGAAAATAAGATTTATTTGATGCAAATATGAGTATTTACCGTTTTATAACCAAGAATGTTCCTTGAGGTGGGATCATCCCACACGAGAAGAAGAACCCTCACGCCTTCTTGTGACTTTGACTTCAGCAGTTCCCCCAATTTGTACCCTTCAAGAGAATGATCATCCCTCACCAGTCTGACTTTGTGCCACACTGACCATCCTGTTATATATACCAACCTTCTTGCACTCCGTATTGCACTGAATATATCACGCCAACATTTCCCATGCACATATTGCATCCCATAGTCAAGTCCCAAATTTGGAAGGAACCCATCGGGCACATGTGCATCTTGGTAAAGAGTGACATTTCCGCCCTTCCGTAATGGAAAATATGCCCCTGGAACCCCGTTATACTCTGGGCCTGCTCCAACCCCACAATGATAAACACTCAAGCGCTCCATCGGTGTGTATTGGATAGAGAGACTTAGAACAGCTCCGGCCTTTGCAGGTTTTCCATTGCTTGCAAGGATTGGGAAGGACCCCTCAACTTTTCCCCCACCATATATCTGCTCCACTGGGATTACCACAGTTCCTATAAGCTGAAAGCCTACAATGTCACTATCCTTCACAACAAAGTGCACTTCAGCAGTGTGATGTGCAACCGGGACATTAAAATGTTGCTTCCAAACAGGATTCTCGCTGTTGCTTATCACATAAGTCCGTCCAACGGTTGCACCTGCGACTGTGATTGTGACATAGGGATCACTTGTGATCTTGTCACTCATGTGCCCTTCAATCTTTGAGCTCATATTGCCTGGAAATTTGTTAAACATGTCCCCAATTGTTTTGTGAAACATGTCCATGTTTGGGAGGTTTTTTGCTTCGTGGACAAAAATATCAAGATTCCCGTGCAATAACAAAACCTTCAAAGATCCTTTAGAAGGCGTGGCTGGCACGAGTTAGAGACTCTGATTATTAGATCCCGTTTCCAAGAATGAGTTTGAGTATGAAAGGCGGTGATGGGGAGTTGATTCGGCTTGCGTTGAAGATGACTCCCAACTTGAAAAGGATGAATTAGGATGTCCATATATTGTCCCCGAGTGGTACAATGGCTGAGAACTAGGTCCAGAAGGACCAGCCTGAGGAGCCTCTGACAATTGCATGTTTGCTATCATATCTTCCACAGGTGGGTAACCCGAAGGGTGAATGGGTGGATCAAGATGTGTCACATTACTACTACTATTTGACAATGTACTAATATTGATTCTTGATGAGTGGCTCTCTAAAGGACGCGTAGGAATTGTTTGATGATGGTGAGATGAACTATAATCAAAACTGCCATGATGTTGAAGGGCAGGTTGAGGGGAAGAAATTGGAGGAGCATGAGGCATGTATCCACTGTAGGGATAAGGATGTGGTGGTGGTGGGGAATATCCATATTCTACAGGACTCGGCTGATGGTATCCACTAGTAGAAGAAGCTGAAGGAGAATAGTTCAGATGACCAGAAGGTGACGTGGTGTAAGGGTGTGGGTACTGGGGATAGGGAGGAGGGTATGTGAACGGGGGAGTATATGTCCCAGAACTATGAGGAGGAGGGTAAGGTTGATTTGGAGGAAGATGGGGAGGGTAAGGTTGATTTGGAGGAGGATGGGGAGGGTAAGATTGATTTGGTGAGGGATGAGGAGGGTAAGGTTGATTATACCCATATGAACTATTGTTATTGTTATTAGCATAAGGGTAAGGAGACTGAGAATTGTAGTTCTCCATCCTATAAAGAACACTGCATTTCACTTTGCCAATTTTTGACAGAATAAAAAAGTAACCACGAGGAACGGACTCTTTAGGAGCAAGGGCACATAGGGTTATTCTCTTAGAGGTTTCAAGGTTTTATATATATATACTTTGCTTCAAAATTTAGAGTTTTGTTGTTCTCAATAAAACACTACGTGGCAATGAGAGTTGTGAGAGTACTCCACTACTCCAAAACACTAAATACAGCAATTACAGTAGCTATTTTGAGGCTCCTAATTCCAAAATTCAAGCTCTTTGAACTCTATACACACCCAATGAATGGAGGGGTGGAAAGGGTTCCTGCTCTCGTTCCATATATTGAGCTAAAAATGACCTTTTCCACACAAGCAGTCTGGCAAACCTGCATTCAAATTAATTTTTTTTTGCCTGAGAAAATACAAAAAAAAAACTAAGAAAAATGCACACATTCGGTCTCTTAATATAATACAACATAAATAATATACTACCTGTGTCCCAAAATGAAATTCTTGTTAACTGTATAAGGTCAAACTTTACACATTTTCTTTGCTTATTTTCGTTACTTATTTGATAAAATAATATTATCGTGTCACCTTTTTGTTTCATATAACTTTTGATGTAGTTTTCAAATATACAAACTTTAAACTTCGCACCAATTCTCAAATTAATTGAATTGAAAATAACTCCACTCAAACATCATCAACAGCAACAACATTTCAGGAGGGAGGGAGTAGTGAAAATTAACAATTTAACATGCAGACATTTTAATGCAGTACTCCGTAATGTATACTCCAAAAACATTAAAAAACTTCTTGAAAACACATTTCAAGAAGCACAAAATATACAGCCGAGTCAGTTGAATAGAAATATTAAAAAAACAAAATTGAGAAAATATGTGTATCAGAAAGGTGAAAATAAGATTTGTAGGGTGCAGTTTCATACACATCTTCGGGGGGAAAAACGCGTAAAGTGGAAGATTTGTAGCGTTCCAGATTTGGAATTTAGACCATCTAAAAGTTTCATTTATGGTGAGATTTCATGTCTGGAAAACTGAATCGAGTCATAATTTTTGTTTGATTACTAAAGAAGATGGAGCTTAGAAAAAAGTAAAAAAAAGAAATACCTTGGATGGAAACCAAATCACAAGAACCGCGTTTCCTCCATCTTTTCAAGACATAGCTGACTTCTCCTTTTTTAGGAGAGATGAAACTTCTATAGTTCCATCCCGATAAATAAGGGGGCGTTTGGTTCGGGGGAAACTTCCCTCTCATTCCCTTTTAGTTGTGATTTGTTTTAAAAGTGATTTGTTTAAAAAAAAATTCATTCTCTTACCCTAATTTTAAGTTTTTGATTACCAGTTTCACGCTTTTCTCATTCCCCTACTTATACCCGGGTTTCTTACTCATTCCTTACCTGCGATTTCCCCACCCCAATTTCTTCTTCCCTCTTCGTTTCTTCTTCCTCAATCGCCTCCACTCCCTCGTTTCTTCTTCGCCGCCACTCGCCGCCGCAGGTATGTTTTTCTCCTTGTTTCTTCGCACCTGCAATTTTGCAATTCCCCCCTCCCTTCGCAAATCTACAATCCCCCCTTCCTTGCTATTCCCCCTCTCCCTGCAATTCCCCCACCCCCTGCGTTCCCCACTCCCCCCCCCCCCCCGCGCAATCCCCCTGCGATTCCCCCACCCCTGCGATTTTCTATGTGTTTTTGTAACATAATTTTTTACAAACTTTTTAGAAGTATTTTTACAGATTCTTTTACAAATTTTTTACAAATTTTTTTTTCAATTTTTTTAGAATTCAATTGAAATCCCTCAATTTTGTTGCAAAAAAAAATGTTGCCAAAAACAACCCAAACAACCCCAGTGATGATGATGATCTTCCAAAAAAGGTTATTACTATCTATGTGATGCTGGCTACCCTAATAGAGAAGGGTTCCTTACGCCATATAGAGGACATATTTACCATCTTAGAGAGTGGAACAATGCTACCCATCATCCACAAAGGGCAGAAGAGTACTTCAACTTAAAGCATGCATCGGCCAGAAATGTGATAGAATGATGTTTTGGGTTATGAAAGGGCGTTGGGGTATTCTTAGAAGCCTTACTTGGTTTAACCTACAAACACATAGTCGCATTGTTTTGGCTTGTGCTTTATTACATAACTTGATTACAAAATACATGCCATCTCGACCTGGTGATGATGAAAAGATATTTGAACATGATGATGGAGATAGTGATGATGGAGATAGTGATGATGAAGTCGAGTACATAACCTCAATTGATACATTAGATCCATGGATTAATTTCCGAAATGCATTGGCTCAAAACATGTTCAACACTTGGAGAACTAGATCTCGTAGACTCTAAAAATTTGTGATTTTTATTGTGTTTTTGAAGTTTTAGACGAGTAATGTTTTTTGAAATGAACGTATCATCTTGAAAGTATGTTGTTATGTGTGAATTTTGTTTAATTGTATCTTTGATAAAATAAATAAATATTATTTTAAACAAATTGATCATAGCTGTGTAAAAAAAGTTGATTCCCCTGTTTTGAACCAAACACAAACAAAGGGAATTCTATTCCCTTTCCTGCACTGAACCAAACAGACAGAGTAATTCAGGGGTGATAGTGTAAATTACCACGTAAATACTAAGTATGAGTAATCGGAAGGGTTGTAGGTGGAAACACCTGTAACCCGATTTGTTATTAATGATAATAGGAGTTATTACAAATACAAGCTGTGTATGTTAATTCCAGCCTCCTTCACAAATGAGGCTTTTAGGGGTATTTATAATAATCTTAAGCACGTCAAGCACGTCTCTGATTATCCAACCGGTCAGGCGCCTGACCAGCCCACCAGGTGCACTTTGAAAGTAGATCTTCGGGAATTGGCGTATGGTCTCCCCATCCAACTGGTCAAATAACCCGGGCTGAGAAAGACGTGTGTTGTTCGGTGAACCAACCAGGTGGTATCCTTGGGTTATTACCCATCAAGGAGTCCTCCGATTCCCGGTCATGTGGGGATCATCAGGGGCGGGAAGCACATGCGATCATTTCCCGGAATTTGAACTGCCCAGTCGCTTTTTGGCGGGAAAATCGTCTCGGAAAACCAGCGCCAACCCAAAATATTTGAAATTTGAATTTTGAATTTCAAATCCCAAAAACCGGGTGTCCAAAGTGGGAGAATCTTCTCGAAGTCGGGTACGGAGCTGCCGATTTATTGTGCCGTTTCGTCTCCCCGAGAAGTTATGATGGCAAAACGTTTCAGCTGCCACGTGTCATTCTTTCGTTTGTCCGTTTGGGCGGCCTCTCTCCTATATAAAGCGATATCCTCCCTAGGATTTCTTCACTTTCAAATCTTCGATTTAAAAAACCGCCCGGCTGTTTCTACTACTTCCGAGTCCTCCAAGTCCTCTTATTCCAAGTAAGTCTCTTTCTTTCTTCTTCCTCGAGTCATGTCTGACCACGAAGACAGCCAGAACCCTTCCGCCCATTCTTACGGTTCTGGTGACCGGGCTCAGACCTCCGGTTCCTCCTCTTCTTCATCCTCTGATTCTGAGCGCCCGGCTACTTCTCCACAGAAGAAGCCGGTTGATGCTTCCACTTGTGCTCCTTCTTCTTCCGTGGCGCAAGTGATCTCGGTTGCCCAATCTGGGGATGAGGGCTTCGTTCTGCTGGACGACCGGTTGCTTCAAACGCAATCGTCGGTCATGCAGAAGGCCCAGGTCCACGAGGTGCGCAACCTGATGCCGAATGGGTACCAATTAACTTACCGGGCAACATGGAAGAGCATTATTCCTCTCCACGCCGGTACGTCGATTGGTATTCATTACCACTCAATCAAGGACCTCGGCGAATTCTCCATTCACCCATTCAAAGTCCTTTTCCTTGAAACATACGGTATCATGCCCGGGCAGCTGGCCCCTAATGGTCACCGTTTGTTGGGCAGCGTCATCAATGTCTGCCGGTTCCTTCGTATTCCTCTTTCCCTTCGTCTCTTTGACCACATGTTCGATGTCCGGCCCGGGTCCAAAGAGACCCTTGGATTCGTGGTGGTGTCTTCTCACCAAGGTCGGGCATTTCTTGGAAGTACGCGGTCAAGTTTTTTTCCGTAATGAAAAGTGCGTATGCTGTTTTTTCAATGGCAGTATACCGGCTTTCTGCCCCATTAAGTGCTTTGCTCACATAGTAAATAGGCCTCTGGTCGTCTTCATTTCTTATTAAGACAGAGCTTACAGCGTTTTGGGAAATGCCCAGATACAAATACAAAGTCTCACCCGGTTTGGGTTTGGACAAAACAATATCAGAGACTAAGTACTCCTTCAGCTGCTGGAAAGCTTCTTCGCATTCCCGGTCCCACTCGAATGTATTAGCCTTCTTCAGAACCTTGAAGAAAGGCAGAGCCCTCTCAGCAGACCGGGAGAGAAAACGACTCAAGGCCGCCAACCGCTCGGTAAGTCGTTGTACGTCCTTCAGCGAACTGGGCGACCTCATCTCAGTTATGGCCTTAATCTTCTCCGGATTAGGCTCAATACCACGCTTGGTCACCATAAACCCTAGAAACTTACCGGTCTTTACAGCAAAGACGTATTTCTTGGGATTGAGACGTAAGCAGTACTTAGCCATAATCTCGAAGCAAAGCCTCGTGTCAGCCGGGTGATTTGTCGCGCCCGGGCTTTTGATCAGCATATCGTCCACATAGGCTTCCATGGATTTACCGAGGAGTGGCTTAAAAAGCCGGTTTACCATCCTTTGGTAAGTGGCGCCCGAATTCTTTAGTCCAAAAGCCATCACCCGGTAGCAATAAGTGCCTTCTGGAGTCAAGAAGGAAGTCTTCTCCTCGTCCTCCTCAGCCATGAAAATCTGATGGTAGCCTTTGAAAGCGTCCATGAAGCTGAGCAATTCACACCCGGCCGTCTCATCGACCATCTGATCGGGGCTGGGCAACGGGTATGAATCCATGGGACATGCTTTGTTTAGATCCGTGTAATCCACGCACATGCGCCAGGTGTCGCCTTTAGGAGCCAGGACGACGTTAGCCAACCAGGTCGGGTATTGTACTTCTCTTATGTGCCCGACCGCCAACAAATCTTTCACTTCTTCTTTTACAAAGTCCCTCCGGACGTTCGCCAAGTACCTCTTCTTCTGTTTCACAGGCCGGCTCCCTTCAATCACAGCCAAACGATGGCATATGACAGAACGGCTAATGCCCGACATGTCCGCCACACTCCACGCGACAATATCTGCATATTCCCGAAGGACTGAGATGATTTCATCTCGAAGTCCTCCGGGCAGATCTCTGCCAATCCGTACCATTCTTTCCGGGAAAGCTTCCCGGAGAACAATCTGCTCGGTTTCATCACCCGGCTCTAACTTTGACCGGTCTTCCTCCTGAGAGACCAAAGTGACTCTCTCAAAGGTCTTCGTCATTTTCTTTACAGCTTCCAAATAGCAATGTCGGGCGTTCTTTTGATCTCCTCTAATTTGTCCTATACCGCCCGAGGTATAGAACTTCATACAGAGATGGGCCATGGAGATGACTCCACGGACCTTGTTTATCCCAGGCCGGCCCAAAATGGCATTGTGAACACATTTGATGTTCACAACCACAAACCTCATTTGTTTTTGGACGACCTGCTCGCCTGTGCCCAGCTCACAGGTTAGAAGGATCGACCCTTCAGCTTCGACTGAGTCCCCGGTAAACCCAGTCAGGGGAGTCTTTAAGGGCTCAAGCCGTGTTCGACACAACTTGAGCTTCTCAAATGCATCCAAGTACAATACGTTAACACTACTACCCGTGTCAACGAGCACCCGGGAGACATCGACTCCACCCATATCCATAGTTATGACCAGGGGGTCATTGTGATCTTCTCCGGTGACGGAGAGGTCCCGGTCAGTAAAGGTGATCGGCTCCTGTCTTGCCTGTTTTGATCGGGGATTTAGGGCCACCGTCCCGACGTAGAGCTCTCGCCCCCATTTCTTTCTTTGGGAAGCAGAATCTCCCCCTTCCGGTCTATTGTAGATGACCTGTAAATGCTCCTTGCCGGCTGTTTCCTTCTTTTTGTTCTGTTCGGCTGGCTGTCATTCAGGTCTAACCCATTGGTTTTTCTTTTGTTTGGCTTGGGCCAAATATTCCGGATCAATCTCCCCGACCTCAATCATCTGCTTAATTACTCCCTTCACACTGTTGCACTCCGCAGTGTTATGGGAATCAGTTTTGTGGAAGGAGCAATACTTCTCCGTCCATTGTTTTTCGCCGGTCGGTTTCTTCTCTGATTTGACCGGCTTTACCTCCATGACTTCAGCCTTTGCTCTACCGGGCAGTTCAATTTCTTTCTTCAAGGAAATCTTTCCTTTGGGATGGTCCTGCTCGGCCTCCCTTTTGAATGACACCTGTGCTTTAGCGTCAGCATAATCCCAAGCTGTGTTGTAGGCCTCCTGGTAGGACTGGGGAGGCCTCCTGCAGAATTCCTTATATAACTCTCCGGATCGGAGCCCGGCCACAAGGAGGGACATGGCTGTTTTATCGTCCATCTCCTCCACCTTGTCAACCTCATCCTTCCACCGGGTAAGGAATTTTGTCAGATTCTCGTGCTCTCGCTGCCCGGCTGTACTCAAGTAGGTAAATTTTTTCCTCTTGGTACAGTTTTCTTTGAACTTTTCTTGAAACACCTCAGCCAGTTCATCGAAGGAGTCGATTTCACCGGCTGGTAAGTTATGAAACCATTCAGCGGCGCGGCCGCGGAGGGTTTGAAAGAAAAGCAAACATTTCTCATCCCCGGAAAGACCCATCATCCGCCCGCTTTGATGGAGGGTTTTGACGTGAATTTCCGGGTCCTCCTTCCCGGTGAACTTTGGGACCTCAAGTTTTGCCTTCTTTGGAAATGGGGTTTCATGAACCCGATCTGTGAACGGGGATTCGTTCAACAGGATTTTCTTCTTTTCCTCCCGGTCTACCCGGCGCTGTAGTTTCTCTAGACGTGCCTCAACCCGGCCCACACGATCCTGTGGTTCAATAAGGGTACGAGTCGTGTGCCTGGGGTGGCTTTCTCCTTCCTCTTCTCCATGGGGCGCCCGGCTATGCTGGGGCTCTTCGCGATGGGGAGGTTCCGTGCGCCCGGTCCGACCGGGTCGCTCGGCCCCTCTACCCAGGCGATTAAAAGCACTCAACGGGGTTGTCTCCACTCCTAGTCGTTCTTTGGCAGGCCGGTTTTGATTTCTGCCTTCATGGCCAAGCCTTTGAAACGCCGACCTCCTGGACCCTTCAGGTTGAATAGCTTTTTCCTTCAGCTTCTTTTGTTCCTGGGGTAGATCCCAATCCTTATCCCTACTATGGACTGATCGCACATCGCCATCCGGCGTGATCTACGTGCGCGACCTCCGGGACCGACTCCTTCTGGACCGGGACGGGCCAGTTTTGTCCATCTCTCTTATTAGATTCGTTGGAGCGACTGGGCGGATGACACTGGTTTGGGGCAAGGATTGTGGGTATAACCCGGGAATGAAAGGTGAAAATCCTCCCGGCTGTTGAAACATGGACATGAACTGCCCAAAATTTTGGAATGCCTGTGAAAACAGTGGGTCCATGGGCCCGGGGAAATTTGGAGGAAAAATAGGGATAGAAGTGACGGGGGAAGTGAATGGAGTAGGTGTTGGAACAGAGAACTTGGGGGTAGGAATCTGGTTTGAGGGTTGTGTACTCCCTCCCGGGAACGAGGCGACGTTCTCAACGGGAGTAGAGATTTGTGAGATGACGGTTTTCTGATTGCTTGTCATGGCTTTTTGTAATAGGTCCCACGGGTGGCGCCAATTTGATAGTGTAAATTACCACGTAAATACTAAGTATGAGTAATCGGAAGGGTTGTAGGTGGAAACACCTGTAACCCGATTTGTTATTAATAATAATAGGAGTTATTACCAATACAAGCCGTGTAGGTTAATTCCAGCCTCCTTCACAAATGAGGCTTTTAGGGGTATTTATAATAATCCTAAGCACGTCAAGCACGTCTCTGATTATCCAACCGGTCAGCAGCTGACCGGCCCACCAGGTGCACTTTGAAAGTAGATCTTCGGGAATTGGTGTCTGGTCTCCCCATCCAACCGGTCAAATAACCCGGGCTGAGAAAGACGTGTGCTGTTCGGTGAACCAACCGGGTGGTATCCTTGGGTTATTACCCATCAAGGGGTAATCATTCCCTTTCCCCCCGATTCCCTTTCCTGTTTCCTTTCCCTTTCCTCAGCATCAACCAAACGCCCCTTTATGGTGGACAAAGGTAATATATAATTTCTATAATTTGTAGTATACAAATTACAAGATAAAATGGATTAAAGAAGTGCACTAGATGGTGTGTAAAAATAAAAGTGGACAAAAACTTTGTGACGGAGGAAGTAGAATCCTCACAATGTTGTTATCTGGATTCGAATCCTAAGATCAACGAGTTATGCATTCTTTTTTTAGACCAGTTACACTATGTTTGGGTCAAGGAATTTGTAAGGGAAAGAAAAGAAAATGAACTGGAAAACGATTTTTCTTGTTTAGTTAGAGGAGAAAAGAAGGAAAAGTGAAAGGAAAGAAAATAAGAAGGCAAAATATACCAAGTGGAGAGAAAATCAAAGTCCTTCCATTTTGGTGAGGAAAATGAGAAAAACTCATT
Source organism: Cuscuta australis (assembly GCA_003260385.1). Lineage (NCBI taxonomy): Eukaryota > Viridiplantae > Streptophyta > Magnoliopsida > Solanales > Convolvulaceae > Cuscuta > Cuscuta australis. The sequence goes on along the minus strand of NQVE01000015.1, from coordinate 3,907,468 downwards.
TTCTTTTCTTTTCCTTCCAAAATCCTTGAGCCAAACATAGTGTTAAAGTATTGATGTGAGCGACTTTCCTTTTTAGAAAAAATTAGATAGGAATACACGAGGGAGAATAGAGGAATTATAATGAACATTAAATTATTTTTAATAGGAAAAATTACCTAAAATAATCCCAACTTTACCTGGTCTTTCAAAAATAATCTCACCTTTCACTGTGATGCATAATAATCCCAACTTTATTGAAATTTGTCAGTTTTGGGTCGCCGTTAAATTTCTTACGGAGAGTTAACAAAAATGCCCGTTTTAGGCAACAAAATGAAATTTAAGATTATTTTTGATGAATTTTTTTTTGAATTTTTATTTAAATTTTTTGAATTACTTTCAGACTCCATTTCTTTTTCTTTTTTAAAAATTATTCGTACCTTAGAAAAAAATAGATATAAAAAATAATGAAAATGAGAAAAATAACTAAAATCATACAAAATTAATGAAAAGAACAAGCCGTCCGGTAAAGTTGGAATTATTGTAGATAATTTTTTTCTAAAAAATAAGAAGTGATATGTTAATATTTTATATCATGCGTAAAATATTAAAACCCAACCGTATATTTTTATTTTACTTTTACCAATTTTAAGTTAGTTTCCATTGATTACCTTATTTATTATATTATTTTTGTATCATTTTAGTTACATTTCTCATTTTTTCATTTTTTATATTTATTATTTTTATTTTTTATACGTAATCTTTAAAAAAGGAAAAAGAAATGATGATGGAGGTAGAAAGTAATTTAAAAATTTAAATGGAAAATTTTAAAAAAAATAAAAAAAATAAAACTTAACGGTGACCCAAAAACGGGCATTTCCGTCAACCCTCTGTTAGAAACTTAACGGCGACCCAAAATTGGCAAATTTCAGTAAAGTTGGGATTATTAATAATCATAGTGAAAGGTAGGCTTATTTCTGAAAGACCGAGTAAAGTTGAGATTATTTTGGATAATTTTTCCTTTTTTAATGCGGAGTATTGAAAAAGTAAGTTTTTTATACGGACAAAAAATTTAAAATCTATTTTTGAGACACCGGAAGTAGTGAATTATGACATTTAATATTAAATCCCGTATGCCTCCAAATGACAATACTTGTATTTGAGAGACTTTCCATCTTTGCTATAAACAATCATATTCCAAATATTTTAAACGATAAACTCCCTTAAATTTAAATTGCAATGTTGACTTTACGTGTTTTGACAAATTGTATGTATAAACTATAGTTTTCAGAACCGGACGGTTTACTGAACCGGTCAAGGTATTGGTTCATATGTTCACTGGTCGAACCAGTGGTTCACTGGTCGAACCGGTAGTTTAAACATATTTAAAAATTATATAAATATAAATAAATATATGTATATGTGTGTGTACGCATATGTATATGTGTATATATATATAGACACACACACATACATACATATAGACACACACACATTCTCATTTATAAATAATTAAATATCTAAAGAAAATAATTTATAACATTTAAATAATATTATATTAATATATTTGAGCTATTTTACTAAATTATAAAATAAAATTTACATATTAAAAAATGTAAAAGAATTTTAAATAAAAAGTTGATTTTATTTTTTTCAAATAAGTTGTGTAATATTAAAAAACATGAAATCTTTGCATGATTTGCATTTTATAATAGTATCAATAATATCAATGATTTAGTATTTGACTCATAGCTATATAATACTAGTATTCCTACCCGTGCAATGCACGGGTTCGGACGAATTTCTTGTCGATTCTGAATTTATTCAATGCAATATTTTTTCCGGAATAAAGGAAATATACCTCATGCATGATTTATAATAACACAGAAAAGAAAGGCAAAGTAGAAAGAATAATATTTGAGAAATTGAATCTACGCACAACAAAGTTTACTTTAATACCAAATTTTTTGAAAGATTTCAGGGTATACAACATTTTTTGTATGGCTGCAAGGATTTCCATTGTCATCTAAGACTAATATTTTTAATCTTGTCTTTGTCACCACTCGCGAAATAGCAACATAAAGCTGACCATGAGTGAACACTGACTTGGTTAAAAATAACCCAACAAATGACAATGTTTGACCTTGACTTTTGTTAATAGTCATAGGAAAACATAAGGTTATTGGAAATTGTCTTCTCTGGAACTTTAGAGGTAGGGACTGTTTGGCAACTTCTGAATCGGTAAGTGTTGAACCAGTAAGAGGTCTGAACCATTAAGTGCTGAACCAATAAGAGGTCTGAACCATTAAGAGCTAGTATATTGCTTAACTATTCAAAGGCAAATGTCTGATCAATTCAGATAAGAAGTCTTAACCATTCAAACTCTGTATAATACTTAACCATTCAGAGGCAAATCTCTTAACCATTCAGACATCTGAACCATTAAGAGGCTAAAACAAACAGTCTGAACCATTAAGTGCTGAACCATTCAGACATCTGAACCATTAAGAGGCTGAAACAAACAGCCTCGTAGTCCTGGATCAGACGGTACCAAATTTATCCAGGGTATGTAAACTTTTTCGCCTACTCGATTTCCCGAAACCACAATAGCACCAATAACATTCTTTCGCATCTCGTCAACAATTAATCTTGTAACATTACACAATCCAGATATTTGGTCAATGATCCTCAGTAACATAATTGGTACCCTTTTTTAAAAACTATCATGTGGTTTGGGATTCCCGAACATTTGATTTCATTCAAAAACTCAATTGTTATCCAGTTGCCATCAACACCTACATCTGAATCTGCTTGGCATGATCAATCAGAACTCAAGCACACCATTTCATCTCCGGGAATAAGGGATAAGACAAATTCATTTACCATTTCTACAACTTCGAGTGTGGGTGCTAGTAGTGCCATGTCTTCAAAAAAAAGAATAACTTCTCATATTCTCCAATAAGTTCGGATAAGTAAAGTCCACTATACTTTTGAGGGGGTGAGCTGTTATCTATAGTCAAAAATTTGAGAGGAATTTCAGCATCAGCAGTTCCATCAATCACTTGTCCTAGCTTTCCATCTCCAACTTTTATTATCCAATCAGAAAAATCTTGCGTGTCTCTATCTACGCAAGAGGACGTTGATGAAAGCAATCTCATATTTTTCGTCAACTTAAAAAATTTACAATAAGAACACAAATTTTGAAGAATTAATGGTAGCACCTACAATTTCCTCTCTCGAAGCTCTAGGTAAAACAGGAAGAATTTGTCTGAAATCACCTCCGAGTACAACCGTTTTCCCTCCAAATGGTTCATTTATTGAGTTTGGATTAGAGAACTTCATTAGATCTCTCATCGTGCGATCCAATGACTCAAAAGCAAATCTATTCATCATACATGCTTCATCTCATATGATTAAACTTGCCTGTTGAATGAGTTCTGCTTTTGGGCTCCATTGTTTGATGGCACACGTTGAACACTCTGTTAGCGCCAAAGGAATTGAAAATCTAAAGTGTGTTGTCCTTCCCCTAGGCAAAAGCAATGCTGCAATCCCACTGGATGCGACATTCAAGACAACTTTACCACTTGATCTTAGAGAAGCAGACACTGATTTCCAAAGAAATGTTTTTCCAGTTCCATCGCAACCATACACAAAAAAGAATCCTCATTTTCCAGCAGTCACAACTTCCATTATTTCATCGTATATCTTCCGCTGATCTTCATTCATCTTAGATAAGTATCACATAAGATCAGATGACAACTTTTCTTTATCATAGTTCAACTCCTCAACCAATAAATTGTTTTGAAATGTATTGAGTGGATGTCATCTGGAAATGACATTCAACTAAATTCCCTCAAAGACCGTCCATTTGAATTAAGCAACTTTCAATCTCAATCAGACATAAATTCTTTAGGTCTTCTTGAGAAATTATAAGCTCTGAAAAAAGAAATAGAATTAATGGAACTTATTTAATTCTACAAAGGTCTGAATAAATATTGTAGGTTTCAAGACAATGCATTATGTACGGATTAATATGTTAAAAAACTATTTCTCTACTGATATACCTTGATTACGCAATAGTCTCCTTCGATCAAATAAAATTCCATCCACCAGGTGTTCCCATGATTTTTCCCAAACAACTTGCGGGCGACTCATGGTATTTGTCACTAATAATGAGACAAACAACTTTCTAAGCTGATTCCCAGAACCTAACTCAACAGCTTCTTTTATACCTTCAATAAATTCCTTATCATCAACAAGTACCCCCAATGCATCGCATGCCTCCTCGAATGAGTTATACAGAACATTGTTAACTGTCTTCAAGCTTTCATAACTTGTACACCCCCGCGACAGTTAATAGTATTCTCAAGTAGTATAACTCTCCGGTTCCTACAAGCATGTATTGTAAGCGGCCTATTGATGGTATTTGTTTTCTCGGATGCCATTCTCGCTCCTTGTTATTGAATACAAAATGTCCTGGAAATTCTGCATACATTAAATTTTCACTCGCTTTGTACTTTGAATTGGAATCATCCAAGCCTCAAACATTGAAGGTTTGTAAAGATTTTGTCTGGCAACATATGTCAATTTTTGTTGCTCCTTAAAAGTGACAAATTTCTGTCCTAGGAGATCGAAATTCAACCTCAATACTGCTGGCCATCTGTGGTGTATAAGAGGATTCTCCAAGATGCTTCACACCATAAAAATTAAACAGGAGGCTATAAAAATTAAACTCCACACCATAAAATATGTTCAAAAACAGGAGGCTATAAATCTGAAATTAAGGTCAGTCGTCAATACTTTAATAAAAAATACTCCCTCTGTCCCACTCTCTTTGTCCACTTACCTTTTGGCACACCATCCAATGCACTTCTTTAATCTATTTTATCTTGTAATTTGTATATTAAAAAATTATAGAAATTATATATTAATAATCTATATGTTAAGACAAATCAAACAAGATCACACATGACTATATTTAGGCTTACACATTGAGAGAATTTGATGAGTCAAAGTGCTTGGATGAACAGTTCCAAAAGTCAAAAGTGGACAAAGAGAGTGAGACGGAGGTAGTATGTTGTTTATGGTGCTGAAAATAGAAGATTCAAGGACATCAGACTTATTACACTTTAAGAACGGCAGAGTTATTATTACATAAATTATAAGAATTCCTTCTTAGGGACGATTAAAAAAATTTAGTCTCATGGTTTTAGGCACTGGAGATACTTCAACATGAATAGGCACTAAAAAAATTAAACAGACTATAGAGTGTTTTGTTTTTTAATACTTAGAATCAGAATAGACTATATTGTGTTTAGTTTTTTCAATACTTTGAATCTGGAGAAACTTCAAGAGACTAAAAACTAAACTCCACATCATAAAATATGTTCAAAAACATCAGACTATAAATCTGAAAATAAGGACAGGCTCAACTCTTAAGTACTTTAATAAAAAAAATTATTTTTATGGTGCTGAAAATAGAAGCTTCAAGGAAAGCAGACTCATTATACTTTAAGAACAACAGACTTATCATTCTTCATTTATTTATTCAATATGGGCAATTGAGTATTTTGGTTTTTTATACAGATTAATATAATTGTGTTTTGAAAGTAAAAGCAAAATAACCTTCCAGCCACTAAAAAATTATTAGAAATCCTATTAAACATAAATTTTATATTGTATGCAAAATACGAATAAGAGTACAATTCTTACATGTTCGTCCATGAATATCATCTCAATAGAATTCGTCATCTTCTCATCATTATACACTGGCATCTTGTACACTCGAGTCACACGAACCAAAACTCTCCAGCATTCACTTGATGGATTGATCTTCAACAAAGGGTGGATCGATTTAAAAGACATGTCGATTAATCAGAGGTTTTAGGTATGAACGAGGCTTACAATGAAAAAATAGATTGATGATGTAACGCCCCAAAATATACCCTAGAATTATTAACGAATAAATAATCAATTAATCAAATTTTTTTTGAATAAAATAAATTATTGTTGGGCTTTGGGCCGATACGAAATTTGTTTTGACATCTAATAAGTCTCGTAGAGATAAATCCAATATGTGGACTATTTGTGTGTTCTTAATTGGGAACCTGAGTACAGACCCAAACCAAGAATAAATAAAGAAATTATTTGTGATGTGAACTTTGAATTGATTTATGGAAATAAATCATGAGAACAAATGATATGAATTAAATATGAGAACCTTTTTAAATAAAGGTCAAATAAACTAATTTTGACTCTGTCAAAGTCAAACACCCAAAAATGTGATGTCGGAAAAAGTATGACGAATAAATATAAAAATTATATAGTTGGATAGAGTTTAACTGTCCGATCGCAATGGTATAAACGAAATTCAATTCGGAGAAAGTTGGACCAAAAAGTGTACTCGACTGGGACCAAAAATAGTCCCAATCAGGGTGGTGTGTAAAATCCTACAAATCGCCGCTGAATCCACGATCGTGAATTGTCACTGACTCAGCATGAATGGCAGCTTCTTCTTCTCCCTGCCTATATAAGAACTTTCCTCCTCTCCCCATTTCTTCAGCAATCTTCCAAATATTAATACCATTGTGTTTATAAGAGTGAGGAGAGCAGTCTGGCATTGTTGGTTGCCACCGAAGTCGCCGGAGTTGGGAGTTATCATCACCGGAAGTCTCGCCGGAAAATTCTCAAAACCTTCGATAAGCTTAGAGGTAAGCCCGTAGATATATCTAGTGACTAGAATGTTCGTATAGATCGTTTCTACGTTCATAAACGGTCGTTCGGTTGAGTTTTGTGTTTGACATGCTTGAAGAACCAAGAATCATAAACCTTGAAATTGATGTTAAAACTATAAATTAGTGATGCTAAAATGATCTATGAACCTTGGAGAACATCTCTATATAATTTCGTTGAAGTTCGATAACTAAAAACGGTATTTTCCGAAATTGGACCCGAACGAAGAAGAAGATGAACAGTGGCTGAAACACCACTGTCTGGATCGATCCAGGGGCTTGGATCGATCCCCTGGGAGTGATTTTTCATAGTTTTATCGATCTAGAGGGCTGGATCGATCCCCCGAAATTCTGATCCGAAAATTTTTCCGAAAATGCTATTTTTGAGCCCTAAAATCCTATTTTTGATACCAATTGATTATGATTATTTTAAGGATGATTCTTTATAATAAGAATGATGTTTTTAACAAATAAAAATGTTATGTGATGCATGACGGTAAGTTCGGGTGTTAACATTCGAAGCTAGGCCACTATTTGTTATCAATGGTTATGTTGATTGATGATTATGATGAATGATTATTATGGATGATCATAAATGATGAACTTACTTATTAAAATGATTATTGATGATTGAAACATGAGTAAAATGAATATATTGATAATTATTAAAAGATTTGTATTGTTAACGGTATCTAGAAGAACTCTAAGATATACTCATTAGTTAATTGATGTTAAGGCTATCTAGAATAGATCTTGTATTAGAATAGACTTATGAAAACATGAATATTTGATGAATTAGATGAAAATGTATAAACGGGATTCGTAGACCAAAGTAGAGGATTACTCGTTTGGGAATGTCTGATCCAATGTTGATCAATCGCTATATTGTTGTTGCCTTAACCGACTACGGTTAAGTGTCTGAATCGTTTGCCTTAAACTAGTGATAGTTTAAGTGTTTGGTTGCCTTAACTGACTACAGTTAAGTGTTCGAAATCGTTTGCCTTAAACTAGTGATAGTTTAAGTGTCTGATTGCCTTAACTGACTACAGTTAAGTGTCCGAAATCAATTGCCTTAAACTAATGATAGTTTAAGTGTCTGATCAATAATTGCCTTAAAAGAATCTGGTTATGTAAATTATGATTTGGCCTTAGACTAAGAATAGCTAAGAGCATTATTATGATCTGGCCTTAGACTAAGAATAGCTAAGAGCGTTGTTATGATTTGGCCTTAGATTAAGAATAATTTAAGAGCACTATTGAAATAGTATCTGAATTGAATAATATGTGTTGATATGAACTGAACAATACCAAAACTGTGAATGTCTGAAATGAACATTGTGTGTATGATATCAAATGGTTTGATTATGAATTTAGATTCAGTTTATATGGATGTTCGACGCATTAGATATGCTTACTCAGCTTTACCGCTGAGCGTGTAGTATGTTTTATTTGCTACATGTAGGTAAACAGAAAGCATAATGTGATCCTGGCGGCAGATGGGGCGAGATTGTCGGGATGGATGAGACAAGTTTGAAATGATTTATGATATGTCAAAATTAAATTCGCTTCCGCAATATTGTTAAATACTCCGTACTGTATATGTTATGAAAAATATTATTGAGATTAATAAAGTGTGTTTGAAAAGTTTTAAATTTTACGATTACCAAGTTAAATACTTTAGTCTGAAAGGGGCTGCAGACCTGGACGGATTAGGGTGTTACAGATGAAATGACTTACTTAAAATTTGATTTATATATGACCTAATATAAATCGCAAGAAGGAAACTTACAGCAATAAGGTAGAAAATCCAGAGATTTGAACTGGAAAATTTGAAAGAAGAACAAATTTCGCAGAGACTAATCATTATAAGAAGGAAAGAAGGCCAATCATCCCCAAAACAATTATGATTTTTTAAGAAAAGGGAAAGTTACCTATTCTTGGTACCGATCGTTGGAATCTCCGTGAAGAAGGATCGTGAAGAAGGAAAGAGATTAATTCCAATCACATATTCTCTGAAATCTCGCGGTGGAGCCATTCGAAGATGAATATCGCAGGGAGGTGCAATCGAAGGAAAGTGCTGCTGATGTCTAGCTTCATTCAGACTTGCAGATGAATTCCACACAGAGTAGCCCAAATAAAAGAAGCCCAAAGTAATGAATTATTATCCAACCCGTTTGAAATATTGAGTAAGTCCAATATAATGACATGGCTTATGATGTGTCAAAAAAATCCCCGTCAGCATGACAAATGTCAAAATTCTGGGAGTTAAACTCCCAAATATAATATATAAAGGATTATATTTATAAAATTGAAAAGGAATTTATATACAATTTTTTTTGTAATTATGAAATATTATAAAAGATTATGTATATTTGTAACGAAAAATATCATTTCTTGGATGATTAGGAACTTAACCAAATGTTGGAGAGATCTTGTGTTCAAACCCCCATGGAGGCTTGTTTTGGAAAAAATCAGCAAAAAAAAAACTTGGCGGACCGGTCCGACCGGCCGGTTCGAAACCGGTTACGGTCCAATGGGTTGGACTGGACCGATTAGACCACCGGTTCACGGTCCAGTCCGATTTTTAAAACTATGGTATAAACAGATACGAAGTAATATTCAATAATAAAGTCATTGATATTCAAAAAAATACTTCTAATCATAAAAGATTATTACATTTGACTTTTCTAATCATACTCTAACAACCCTTTGAACGAAAATTGAGGGAAAATTATATTTAGTTATAATATAAATTTTATAAAATTTAATTTGTTTTAAAATATAGTATTGAACTATTAAATTTTTATAATATTTAATTATTTTAAATTATATTCAATTTGTGGTTAAAAATTTTTGCAATTTGGCTAAAACGGTCAATTATGACAATTTTTTAAGAACGAAGAGATTATATATATATTTTATACTCCGTAAATTAATATGAGTACTTGTAGCTTTGTTATAAATAATTTAAAAAAAATTAAATTATTACTTGTCCCCATGGAGGCTTGTTTTGGGAAAAATCAGCAAAAAAAAAACTTGGCGGACCGGTCCGACCGGCCGGTTCGAAACCGGTTACGGTCCAATGGGTTGGACTGGACCGATTGGACCACCGGTTCACGGTCCAGTCCGATTTTTAAAACTATGGTATAAACAGATACGAAGTAATATTCAAAAAAATACTTCTAATCATAAAAGATTATTACATTTGACTTTTCTAATCATACTCTAACAACCCTTTGAACGAAAATTGAGGGAAAATTATATTTAGTTATAATATAAATTTTATAAAATTTAATTTATTTTAAAATATAGTATTGAACTATTGAATTTTTATAATATTTAATTATTTTAAATTATATTCAATTTTTGATTAAAAATTTTTGCAATTTGGCTAAAACGGTCAATTATGACAAAATTTAAGAACGAAGAGATTATATATATATATATTATACTCCGTAAATTAATATGAGTACTTGTAGCTTTGTTATAAATAATTTAAAAAATTAAATTATTACTTGTCCTCGTGCTGATTTTTTTATTCCACTTCAATGAAAAAAGTAGATAATTGGCTACATCCTCTTTCAAACAAATTTTAATACTCCGTATTTTTTTAAAATTCTTTTGACACTTTCATTAAATTTCAAATTCTTTTTTTTTAAAATTCTTTTGACACTTTCATTAAAATTCAATTTTTTTTTAAATTCTTTTGACACTTTCATTAAAGGGTACCTATAACTAACGACAAATTATATGGTACATCCAGCTTCCTTTAGGTATATCCTGGTATTTTTGTAAATTTTGCAAACTTTTTATCCAATGTCCAGAATATATGTATGAAAACTATTATATATGACAATGAGTATTAGCAGATTTGAGATTTATCATATTTTTATTTAATACAAACATGAATAAACCTGGGTTTAAATTCTTCAAGCTCAGAGATTATAAACGAGTAGGAACAAATAGAATAGAGTTAGAAGTTGATGATGGTACTGAATTTTTTAATTGTGAAAAAATTGAACAATACTTTATTTCAGAATGAACATTTCCTTATTTGAGAATGAGTATTATTTTTTTAAGAATGAAAACTATGCTATTTATTATAACTATGTTAGAAATGAGTACTACATATTTCGAAATGAATATTTACATTTGTACGAGAATGAGTACTACTTTATTTCAAAATAAGTACTAACAGATCAACAGATGTACCTATTTCTAGTTATATACGGATGTACATATACCCACTAGTGGAGTAATTAAAAAACCTAAACACTCATTTCTGCTACCGCCAAGAGTAGACGGGCGCTGACGCTCAGAAACTCCGTCCTCGGGAGTGCACTCCGCGTCTCCGCAGACGCCGAACGCTTCCGAGGCCAACCCAGAACGCCGCTGACCCGCCGTGAGACCGTCAAGCCTATACTATCGGAGTCGCCGCTGTTTTTATCAAGGTAAATCTTCAAATCATCCATCTCAATGTTCTTCTTACTTGGTTTTTTCCATCAAGGTAAATACTTCGTTTTTATTTAATTGTTTTAGACAACTATCAATTACTGCATACCTTAAGTGAACTACGAGTATGAATTAAATGGAACTTGTTAATTTGGGGATTTATGATTTATGTTTCGATTGATTGATTAGGGATTAAAATCAATTGTTATTGGTTTCCAACAGGCATGATGGTCTTTCCAAATTGGCTTAAAGTATAAATTCAGTGGTTCTTATTGGTTAATCTGAATTCTTAACTTCTTTAACAATACTCAACTTAAAGAAGCTGAAGAAATACTGTTCAGAGCCTTATCTTCTTTATTTATACTATGGTCATGTAGTTTTTTTTATACAACATTGGCTGGTTATTGGATTGTAATAATGACTTATCACGGTGTACTTCATTTTTAATCTGTTGGATTTAGAAGCCCATATTTTGATATTACTGAATTGATAATCTAACAAGCTCAAAAGTGATGAAAATTCAATTCACAGAGTTGCTTATTTTGTTCTAGCCAGTCAGAACATAGAACGGCTTGCCTGGGATTGTATATAGGCCATAGGGCTGCTTAAACATCAATACACTACACGAAATCATATATTCTTGATGATTTTTTGTGTGACACATATGATTTTGTCACAGTTTATAACTAATTGTTACGAAATTTAGTTTGAAATATTATTTGTATAAATTTAACTCAGTATATTTCAATTATATGTAAGCTTTGATTTTATAGATCACTTTTTTACCTGTTGCTCAACCTGTGGGGTGTTGATACTTGATACATATTTTTGTGTATGGGACCTGGGACCCCATGACATGAGTTTGCTAGCTCCGCCTCTACCTTTGTCTCCTCTAGTTTGATTTTTTTTGTCAAACTAGATGAATTGTGATCCTTTGCTAAATAAAAATTACATTGCATATCAATACAAAAATGTTTTTTTAGATTTATCATGCAAAAACTTTCTGAATTGTGCCTCATTGTATTACTATGCAAACATTTTTTATTGAATTTTTGATAAAAATTCATCCAGTTTGACAAGTTGGATTGACCGAATACTCAAATTTGGTCTGTTTGGATATAGTATTCTCTAACAACAATTATCTGTTTCCATTTTCTAGGTATGAAATGTAATTAGTAGACAGTGTGTAGCTGTTTACTATAGCAATGAACAAGTATTGATTTATGATTATAGAATTGAATCTATTGGTTGATATTATGAGTGTCAGAGCGTATATTAATTTTAAAATGTTCTACTTCTCATCATAGTAATATAGAATGAATAGGTATATTATATGTCTTGATATACCTTGAACATTGTACATTCAAGTATTGGACCAAAGAAATTGGGATAATGTACTTTTTAAGCTCAATTTTTTTGGCATCTTATATGTATCATAGTTTGTGAGGCGGTAAGGCGAGGCGAGGCGAGGCGCCAATATACCTTCATACTGCCTAGGCGACTTACACACACACACACACATATATGTATATATATACGGTACAACATACCACAATATTATAAATAATAAGGCACAACATATGAAACAAAAGTCCACACATAATCTGAAAAGGAAAGAAGAGTTTAATTCAAAACAAAAACACAATTCAAAACAAGTTCATCTCCATCCCTCTGGTTTAATGAACCAAACATGCATGTCTAAAAATTATCATTGAATAGGTCATTCAAATGGATATCATTATCTGTGTCAGTGTGTCCATAGATTCATCCTGGACAGTAGATAAATCAACACCATAGTCATCCTCAATTTGCTCATCATCATTTGGAAATGGTTCAACTTCAGTATCTGGGCTGCACTAAAAGGATGGGCTGAACTAAAAAAATAGGCTGCACTAAAAAAAATTGGGCTTTTCATAATTTTGAAGTGACCCAAGGCGTCTAGGCGAGAAAGGCGACATAAGGCGAGGTAAGGCGACGCCTAGGCGAGCGCCTGACCGCCTGAGGGTTTTCTAGGCGAGGCGAGCAACCAAGGCGAGCAAAACATAACGCCTTAGCGCCTAGGCGACGCCTTAACAACTATGATATGTATTTACTCTTTGCGAACGACATGAATTTGTTATTTAGCTTAATTACTTGTCCCCATTCATTAATTTTTAAACGTTACTATCATCATTAATGTTTTGACCGCACATTGCACCAGTGATGCACTAGTTGTAACAACTCTTTCTACATTATTAATCACTGGAATTTGCACTTGGAATGTCTTGCAGGAGCCAGAGAAATATGTGTTTCATCTCACTACAGACAAGCTGAACTTTGGAGCCATGTACATGTGGTTCTAGTTAAAATCCCCTCGCGAAGCCACCCTAGGCATACATGTTGAAGTACAGAAACCCTAAGCATCTTTCAATGCTTAATCACATCCGGTTTTATCTTCACAAGGCTTACCATAGGTTCTTTTCAATTTCTTGGCATCTGCAATTGCTCCACCATAAATCATCCGTTGGTCCTTTGGTCTTCTCTGTCTCCTTCTTCTCAGCCAAAGCCTTAGAACCCAACCCGGTTTTCTACAACTACTTGATCGAAACCTTGAAATTCCCCAAATCCAAAGCCCATGACGCATCTTGCCGCTTGCCATGGATCAAATCCCTAGAAAAATCCAAATCCGTGGTCCAGTACCTCAGATCGATCGGCTTCTCGGACGCCCACGTCCAAGCCCTAGTCTGCTCCACCCCGCAGCTCCTCTGCGTCGACGTCGAGAAGACGCTGAAACCCAAAATCGCCATGCTCCAAGAGCTCGGCCTATCCGGTGACGATGTCGGTAAGTTCACCTCAGTGCAGCCGTATCTGTTAACTCGCAGTTTGGATTCCGTAATCCGGCCGTCCATTGCGTTCATCAAGGAGTTCATCAAAGACGAATCCGACAACCGTAACTTGTTTCTGGTCTTAAGGAGGTGTCTTTGGATCCTCTCCAAAAGACCAGAGGACATGCTGCTTCCCAATGTCCAATACCTGAAGAGTTGCGGCATCGCCGGGTCCCAGCTTGAGAGACTCTTTAGGAGGCAGCCTAGAATCTTCACCATGTCTCTACCCATGCTCAAGGACCTAGTTTCCAGGGTTTCGGATATGGGGTTTTCGAACGATTCCAAAATGTTTGTTCATGGCCTGCACTCTCTCAGCTGCATATCCAGCAAGACGTACACGAGGAAACTAGAGCTTTTCAAGAGCTATGGATTCTCAGAGAAAGAGTGTTTGTCAATGTTTAGGAAGTCTCCATCAGTTCTGAGGACTTCCGAGGACAAGTTGAGCCTTCGGTGTTGATGTTCAGCATGGAAGAGAGAGTGTTTCCCAGGCACCAGGTTTTGAATCTTCTCATGGCCAAAAAGCTTCTGAAGAAAGAACCCAGTTTTGCTAATGCCATTTTTTTGCCAGAAGCAGAGTTTCTGGGGAAATATATTGCAAGTTTTCCTGCAGAAGCTGAAGAACTGTTGATGGCCTACAAGGGTCATCTTCTAGTCTAGATTCTGAAAAATTCAATTCTTTTTCTTGCCCAAATACATCATGTAGTGTCCATTACATCAAAATGTACTCTAGTATGTAGTTTGATTTTTAAGGGCGAAAAGTTTGATATTTAAGGGCTTGATATTGGAATAAAAAGGTCATAATGTGACATTGATTCAGGGTCTAATTGGGACACCTATGATATATAGAGTACTTGTATTTAACACGTTATACTATTCAAAAAATTACGAAAACTTTTGTTTATCAATTGTGTTTTCATTGATTATTTGATGAAATAAAATATTTTTGTTATCTCATGTTTTGTAAAATTTTTTATGTAATTTTATTTTTTATTTCTATAGCAATTTTTAAATAAAGTGAATTGAAAAATTTTAAGATTATATTTCGTTTACACTATGTGGTAACTAAAGTGTCCGCCTCATCTTCACATAAACACTCATCCCGTCTACAAATATTCATTTTGATGTCACAAGGATTTCTAATATGATACGCCCTCCGTCCCCCTAAAATGTTCTCATTTTGACTTTTGGTGGTTTTTAAGGAGAGTTGAAAAAAGGTGAAAGTTTATCATAATACCTTTAATGAAATATGGGTGGAGTGTATTAAATGAGGTGGGTGAGGTGTAATAAATAAAGTAAATGTGGTAGTTATGGTATTTTAATTGTTAAAAAATGAAATGAGAAGATCTATTGTGGACAAAGAAAAAGGGCTATTGGGAAGATCTATGGGGGACGGAGGGAGTAATCAATTATCTTCAAAAACATTTACATTATGTTTGGTTCAAATAATTTGAAAGAAAAAATAAAAAAAATAAATTGCAAAATAGTTTGTCTGGTTTGGTTAGAGAAGAAAAAAAAGAAAAGTAGAAGAAAATGAAATTGAAAAGGAAAAAAGTACAAAGTGTATGAAAATCTATATTCCTCCAATTTTGTTGAGAAAAATGAGAAAGAATCATTTTTTCTTTTACTTTCGAATTCTTTGAACCAAATATAGAGTTAGACTCGACTATTAAAAAAAATATGAAATCCCTTTATAGGATATGCATGCAAATCGGGATTTTTTAAAGAGATGGCAGTGCAAAATCCGTTATTTTCAAAAAATTATTTTATTTAAAAATGGATAGATTAATTAAAAATAAAAGAAATTACAATTATGTCAATATAGTCCAAATTAAAATGTTTCATAAGACAAGTAATATCTGAAAAATGGAATTTTTTATCAATAGAAAATATGACCGCTACGGAGTACTACCTCTGTATTTTAGTATTTGTTTAGTTTTGACTTTTTTCAGTAAACTGTTTTCAATCTTTGACATATTATTAAGTAAAATAAATATCTTATATTAATTACATAAAATATTATTTCAAAAATCTTTAATATAATAAATCTAATAAAATTATTTTTGTATTAATATTTAATACGAATCATTTTTATTAAACTAAGTCAAAGATTATCAATTTTAATCAAAAAAATTCAAAAGGGATTCTATTTCTTATACTCTCTCTATGAGAAGTAGAGAGAGTATAATTTAGTAAATGATAAATAATTTTTTTTAAAAGAAAAAAGAAACAATTTGACAGGTATTTTTTATTTTTGGGAGGACTTGAGGACGAAGTAGAGCATCATTTTCTGTGATCGCATCTCTGATTCCACTTCCAGGTCCCTTGCTAGGGCACAATGAACTGGGAAATCGATGATATCTCACCATAGCTTTCTTCTTCACAGAAACAAAATTGATATTCTTTACTCGTTCATCGATGGGATTTAAGAAGAATGGTGGATTTCCAGGCGCATCCAGCATCCACAGGAACAGGGGCTGCGGATCTGGATCCTCCATTTTGGTTCTCATCTTCGGTTCTTGCATTATTCTTCCTTTGATCTTCTTCCTCGGCCGCAGCCTCCACATCGGTGAGTATCTACTGTTCATCTCTCTGCTCTCAACTCATCCAATTCTTGTATGTTCGCGTCAGATTAGTGATATAGATGTCGTCTGTGTGCGTTTACTGGAGACAATTTGGATTAGAGAGGCTCTAGGTTAGGTCTAAGCGACAATGGAGGCATGTTCTGGTAGAGATGAATGTTTTGTTGAGAAATAATTGTTATATACGCAGTTTGCATTGTTCTGTTTTGTTGTATGATCTTGTAATAGCTTAATGTTAACACTTTGCATTGGTATGCAGATGAAAATCGTTTTTCTACTACTTCTGATCATACGGTATCCTTCGTCACTCTTCATTTATGATATGATCTTATCCCACGCTACTTACTCTTTGGTTTAATAGTAAAACACTGTTGCAATGCAGGATTTGGATTGGAGAGAGAGGCTTGCACTGCAACACATTAAACCCATATTGACAAGAGAGGCATGCTCGGATTTTGTCATGTTTTTTCATTTTGTTAATCTCTCGTCCTCATTTGTAATCATATCTTACCTTTTACCTATTCAGGTAGTTGATCTAATCAAGTCCAGTACATACAATTTAGGTCCACTAAGTCTTGATTCTTTTAGAAAGAACAATTTATCAGCTTCATGGAGGTTTGTTGGGCAAGTAGGCTCAGCCAAGAATACTAGCTCTTCTTTGGAGGTCAGGAAGATAGTTAGGTTTAAGATTTAATATGTATATCTAATTCACGGGGGAATGAAATTTCATATAACTTGAAGGCTTCTGATTATATTATTTGTTCAAATCTGCTTATTAGTCAAAAGGAAACGTTGCTGTTATCAAACAAGAAACCTCAAGAAGAAAGGATGAGCTTCTACATGGTAATTGACTCGCTAGAGTCTAATCATAGCAGAAATGGTTATTGCTTAAATGTATTTGAATTTATTTTGTAACCCGTATAGAACTTTTATTCTGCAGAATATCATTCTCAGTTTATAGATACACCTGAAAAATCTTACCGGAGAGTAAGTATGACTGCTTATTTCCTTCAAGTATTCTCATGTGTTTTTCTTTGGGTTTGTAGGGTTTTTTTTTCTTTTTCTTTTTTATTCTTACATCTATTTGATGACTGCAGCAATTGAGACAGAAAAGACATGAAAAACGTGCTGCAGATTTGTTAAAACAGGATGATGAAGTAAATATTAAGCTTGAAAATGCAGCCATTGAACGCACAAAGTCAGTCGACTCTGCAGTGTTGGGGAAGTACAGTATTTGGAGGAGGGATAATGACAATGAGAATACTGATTCCACTGTACATTTGATGCGAGATCAATTGATCATGGCAAGGGTTTATTTAAGCATTGCAGGGATGAAGACGAGGGCTGATTTGACAGCAGAGTTACAACAACGGATAAAAGAAAGTCAACATGCTTTGGGGGAAGCAAGTTCTGATTCTGATCTTCCTCGCAGGTAATAGATATGCTTGGCTAGTGTTGTTTATTCATACTCCCTCCATCCATAAATAAAGTTCCCGTTGGGCGTTACGATGTTTGACTGAAGTTATTTTCAAATCATTTTATATGAAAAATGGTATGGAATTAAAAAAAAAATGACATATTTAAAAACTACATGAAAGGATCTATAAAACTAGAGGTGACTTGACTATTATTTTATCAAATAGGACACAAAAATAGGCCAACAAAGTGAATAAAGTTTGACTGTAAATAGTGTACGAGAACTCTATTGTTGAACGGAGGGAGTATCATATACATACTGCCTGGTGTACATGGTACTATTTTGACGATGTGATTTATTTTCTGATCGACAGTGCACATGAGAAACTTAAGGCTATGGGCCAAATACTATCAAAATCAAGAGAACAACTTTATGATTGTAAGCTGGTTACAGGGAAGCTAAGAGCTATGCTGCAAACTGCAGATGAGGAAGTTAGGAGTTTGAAGAGACAGAGCACATTTTTGAGTCAATTAGCTGCAAAGACAATTCCTAATGGGATCCACTGCTTATCAATGCGCTTAACTATAGATTATTACCTCCTGCACCCTGAAAAAAGGAAATTTCCGCAGTCTGATAATTTTGAAAACCCACACCTTTACCATTATGCCTTGTTTTCTGATAATGTCTTGGCTGCCTCTGTCGTCATCAATTCCACTGTCATGAATGCTAAGGTATTGCGTCTTCTAATACCATTTCATAACTTTACTCGGATTACATGCATCTTGCTTTCTTTTTTACAAGTAAAATCTCTCTCTTTCTTAGTTTTGATATTTAAAGAGCATATATTTATCTTGCTTTAGCGCAGAATTGAACCCTTGACTAAGAGCATTTTTTATCTAACTCGAATACCTGTATATTAAGTTAATAATTCATCTTCAAATTTGTGCAAGGGGACCTGCAATCCAAGAGGGATAGCCTCTGATACAGGAAAGTAATGAGTATTCTAGGGTAACATGTTGATGCAATGATCAATGAACTTTTAAAAACAAAATGGCATAGGAAGGAATTGAACTGTCATTCTTACTGCTTTGTTACTACATTTTTAATGACTGGAAATTCCACTTGGAATGTCTTGCAGGAGCCAGATAAACACGTGTTTCATCTTGTTACAGATAAGCTGAATTTTGGAGCCATGAACATGTGGTTCTTGTTGAATCCTCCTGGGAAAGCCACCATACATGTTGAGAATGTTGATGAGTTTAAGTGGCTTAACTCTTCTTATTGCGTCGTTCTCCGACAGCTAGAGTCTGCAGCAATGAAGGAGTATTATTTCAAGGCTGCTCATCCCACCACCCTATCTGCCGGTTCTTCTAATTTGAAGTACAGAAACCCTAAGTACCTTTCAATGCTTAATCACCTTCGGTTTTATCTGCCCGAGGTTTACCCTAAGTTGGATAAAATCCTTTTTCTCGACGATGACATTGTTGTTCAGAAGGACTTGACCCCGTTGTGGTCAGTTGATCTTCATGGGAAAGTGAATGGTGCGGTTGAAACCTGTGGGCAAAGCTTTCACCGTTTTGACAAGTACTTGAATTTCTCAAACCCTCATATTGCCAGAAATTTTGACCCCAATGCTTGTGGGTGGGCTTATGGGATGAACATGTTTGATCTCAAGGAGTGGAAGAAGAAGGATATCACTGGAATTTACCACAAATGGCAAAATATGGTAAATACTTTTAGCCTTCCTTAGGCATGCCAGATGCATTCCGTAATTGTTTTTTCACGATACTCTATAGAACCATTCTTCTATGTGAAAACTAAGGTCTGTTTGGGACTCAGAAAATGCTAGGTAGAGGAAATAATTAATTGAGGAAATTTCTGTAACATTTGTATATGGAACCACAAACGCACACTGAACTCATGTGTTAATCCATATGTCTATGCACAGAATGAAGATAGAGCACTATGGAAGCTTGGGACTTTGCCTCCGGGCCTGATAACGTTTTATGGGCTTACACATCCGCTTAACAAATCATGGCATGTCCTTGGGCTGGGCTACAACCCCAGCATTGATCGGGCCGAAATCGAGAATGCAGCAGTTATACACTACAATGGGAATATGAAACCTTGGCTAGAGTTGGCAATGGCAAAGTACAAGCCTTTTTGGACCAAGTATATAAAGTTCGATCATCCCTATATTTGCGGCTGTAAAGTAAGTGAATAAACTCCAACCTCTCTGTCTGGTCTCACAGATAAGCCGTGCCTCGGAATTGGTGCGGTGGTTTGTGAGTGCCTCATAATTTTGTATGTCCAGATGCTCAGAGGTGATGTATGATTTTCAACAGCTTACCCTTGTATTTTTTTTATAACTTGAGTCAAATGATTCAATTCTCATTGTAATAGAACTATGAGCATGCAGATTGATGACTCTTTTGTCAATAAGTGTCCATTGCTTATTTGTCAACACACTCTATTGCTATCCCCACCCCCCTTTTGTTGTTGGTTTATATATGGATTCAAATGTTGAATGACATTTGACCATTTGACTTGAAAGCTGTCCTTTGGCTATACCTATATATTGTTACCTACTAGGGGGTTTTGAGATGATTACTGGTTACTAAATGTCATTTGATCTTTGTCATTTTGTGATGCTTATAAACTTTCCAAGAAGATTTGTGCAAAATCTGCAATTACATTAGTTGTTTACTTTATTACGAAGCATTAGGACACATTTCGTATCAACTTCCACGTAGGCATGAACGTGGGCTGGTTTCGGTCCGGTTCTTTAAAACCTATAAGGCCTTGTTTCGTACAGGGAATTTAAACTATGTAATTGAAGTGAAAATTTCAATTCCAATTCTGGTAAATAGCAAAAAAATTACTATGTGGATTTGGAATTGATAATACAAAAAATAAATTGGAATTGGTGAATTGAACCCATGGAATTTCAATTCCAATTTTAATTCAATTTTAATTTTATCAATTCCGTATAACAAACGGGCCCTAAAGGATCCGTAATTAGAATCAGAATCAAAACATTAATGGTTTGATTTAGCCAAAAATAAAATAAAAAGATACAAAGCATTATTCTATTAATAGGTTATTTAAAGATTAAATCAAAATGAAGTTTTCTGATTCATAGAAGAAAATAGTCATAGATTTTAGATAATGAAAGATGCACACATTAATGCGAATGCAGATTACATTATTGAGTATGACATCATGATTTGTAAAATATACTCCGTATTATTCTAGTATATGATATTGTTTAAAAATATAGTTTTTTATAGATCATTATCTCATATTCAACATTGTCTAGTTAAATGTTGTGCTTGGGTCACCGTGATTTATCTCTTCTCACAATTCCGTCGGGTCGGAGGTAAGAGGCACCCAGGGTGAGCGATTTCACTTTTTTTTTCGAGAGTACATACATACACACGTAATCAATAAACACATTGTCTGGTGTCATACTCAAAAAACAATAATCAATATGTTAATGATATAATGTATGTTTTGCAGAAACTTTAGTATTCAATTTTAACATATTCAAAAATGTACTCCCTCCGTCCCAAAAAAATTTACACGTTTTGACTAAAGTTGAAATTAAGGGAGGGATAATTTTGTGTTGACTTTCCATACCCTTGATGTGATGATAAAGTAGGATGTGATGTATAGATTATTAAGAAAAAGGTATGATATAATAGGTAGGGTTTGAAAAAGTAAGGGGTAAAAATGGTTTTTTAATAGAAATGGGTAGGAGATTAAGGGACGCAATTTTTTTGAAAAGTGTAAATCTTTTTGGGACGGAGGGAGTATTTAATAAACATATTTAGATTAAAAATTTATTCCATGTAAAATTACTCTCTACCATTTACAAAATAAATTTAAAACATTATTTTCAAACAATATCATACAGTTTCAAGATTAAATTAATGATGATGATTAATATCACCAATATTCTTATTATGGACTACCCTATATGCTTCATATATTTTGCTAACTCTTTTAAAATGTAAAATGTAAACATTCTAATCACTAGCTAAGTATTTTACTTTTTGTTTCTTAAAAAAAAAGTAAAATATCAAACGAAGTCTTTGACGAAAGAAACAATTGCGCCGGCCCTCCGGGGGTCGAGCATCTCGATTCCATGGAACCCGACGTCGTCGAATCGAGCTTCCACCTTCGCGCCGTTCATCACCAGCATCTGTACGAAGTCTTGTTGCCGGTCAATCAGCGTGTCCCCCCCGAACCCGATCACCAGAAACTTCCCCAGCCGCCGCAGCTTCGCCTTGCTCGCCTCGTCCACCATCGGATTGCAGAACCTGTGGTCCCGATCCGTCCCCGGCGGCAGCGCCAGCTCCCAGAGAAGATCTATCACCGGCAGGGGGAAGTACTGGTCCGTCGCCATCTTCAATTCGGATCTGGTCCTCTTCTTCCCCCCGAATAGGGGCTGATTCAGGATCACCCCTGCTAGGGTTACGCCGCGCAGATCCAGATCCAGACTCCGCAGCGCCGCATGGTACGCCACGTTGGCGCCGCAGCTAGATCCGTAGAGATAGCACCGGGAGAAGTCGCCGCCGAGTTCCGTGGCCTGTTCGTTCACCCACCTGAGCGCGTCCGTGGCGTCCTCGTACTGCGACGGGAGGCGGTGTTCCGGCGCGTTGCGGTAGTCGACGGCGACGACGATGGCCGGGACCTGGCCGGAGAGCTTGTTGCAGCCCTCGTGGACGATCGAATTGGCCACGCTGAAGGTGATCCAGCTCCCGTTCCGGAAGTAGATTATGACCGGCAGTTTCCCGTTGCAGACGGCCGGCCGGTAGATTCTCATCCACGTCTTCTTCTCCTCCGACAGGGTCACGTCCTTGCTAAGAACAGCGTGGTCTGAAGCCGATTCGCCGGTCGCCGGAGTTGTGGGGAGGTGCATCAGGCGGGTGAGTGTCCCATCCTCGTTGAGGATCACTTTCATGTGCTCGTAGGGATCAAATTTGGACATGATTATCAATCAATTGATTAATTTTAATACACCTTTAATTAATAAAGTAATTAGTTGATTTAAACAAATCCCTGCGTATTTAAGCAGATATTTATATTTAAGAAATGAAGAATGTGAGCTAAATTGTGTAATTAATAATGGCGGTGCTTGATCATAGGCTGGTCAAAATGTTTCATACACACAAAGATCTAGGGTGATTAGCATCCCACGCACAAAATGTAATTTCTGTAAAAATAGGGAAAAATTTGTATTTCAAAAACAAATTTTTCCCCTAAAAATAAAATGTGGCCTCTTTGGAAATAGCGTTAAAAATTATTGTTAACCTTTTGAAAAAGGTTATATATGAACAATATTTAGCATTAGCGTTTTCAAAATAATCTACACCGTTGAAATATATCTAAAATATTACTGTAATATTAATCTCTAATGTTATTTTCAAACAGGTCTTTGATAAAATGAGATAGGATTATATTCTTTATTACTCCGTATTTAATTAAATAATAAATACTCCGGGTAAATTTATTAAATGTTCATACTTACGTAGTATACAGCACTTCTAATTTCATTTTATTTTCTCATCCAATAACATGCATATCCTTAAATTGCAGACATCAAACCACTGTCTTCAACCTGAAGATCAACGCCGCCGTTGATGAAATCTTTGATGGCGGCATACAGAGCGTCGGCGGCCGCCGGATCAAATATCTCAACCCCGTGATGCCCCGTCTCCAGGAACTGCGCCACCATGCTAACCCCGTGCTCCCTCAACAACTTGGCAAGCTCCTTCTGCCTGTCCACCAGTGGGTCCCCCGCATACCCTCTCACCAGGCTCCTCGGCAGCCGTCCGATCTTCTCCTCCACCCCAGCCATGACCAACGGGTTAGAGTACCCGTGGTCGCGGTCCGCACCCTCTGGCAGCGCGAGTGACCACATTAGGTCGTTCGAATGCAGAGGGACAATCTTGTCATTAACAAGTCTCAGTTCCGATTCCGTTCTCTCGACCCCGCCGAAGTAGGGCTGGTTAATTATCAGCCCTTGGATCTTCAGGGGCGAGAGGTCGTCGTCGAGGGTGCGCAATGCGGCGTGGTACACGATGTTACCCGTGCACTGCTCCCCATCAGGAAAGTTCTGGAGAAGTCCGCTAGCTCCTCCACCCACGGGTCCCGTTCTGGGACCTTTGCCTGGTCCTGGGCCCACGCGAGCGCGTCTGCCGCGTCCTCGTACACGGCTCGGAGGCCGGCGCTTCGGGGGCCAGGCGGTACTCCATGGATGCGACGACGGCGAGGAACTCAACTGCCATGCGGTTGCATGATTCGTGGAAGATGATGGAGGCGGCGCTGCAGAACACGAAGCCGCCTCCGTGGAAGTATATGATGAGAGGGAGCTTGGCCCCTGAGGGGGAGGAGGAAGTAGGCGGAGGGGGGGCGGAAGAGGCGGATGAAGGTGGCAGCGGAGGGGTTGAGGGGGATATCTTTGGAGAGGGGGAAACAGTGGTTGGAAGGGTTGGGGGGCGAAACGGGGATGTGGTTTAGCCGGGTGAGGGATCCGTCCGGGTGAGGGACAATCTTGAGGAGGAAATTTCTCCGGTGCCCTATGAAGTGAGAGGGCATCCATGCCCCTCCACTAATAGGATGCCATGTGGATAAATAGTCCACATCATATTATGTTTCACAATCTGCAAATAACCCCATCTTTTTCCAGCATTTAAACTCTATCCCAAATCCCATCCTGCTGTCTTCCGTTTCCGTCCATGTCCCGTTATCTCATTTACGGAGTACTCCTTAATTCTTTTTTGTTTAATGTGTTACGGAGTATTTCGCAATGTTTTCCCTATCTTCAGCGCTGCACCCCTGCCTTCCCGTCACATACTCACTTTGCATCGCACCAGAGAGACGCCAGAACACCGGCCGGCCACCATCGCTGACAAAGTTCCCGATGGTTTTGTTCCTCTTCGTCAATCAAAAAGGTATTAGTCTCAAATCCATTTGTTGATCTTCACTTTTGGTATTCAATTTCCAACCCTAATTATGATATAGCATATTCTTTCTTAAATTTTGGTTTGGAACAATAGGTGGATGTTAATCCACTATCTATGCCTTTACAAAATCAGCAAGGGGGTGTTTTTGTATGGATATGTGAACCACATTTATTCCCTTGGATAGAAGGTGTAGTTTGAGGTTGGAATTCAGCATCACTATCTTTGGAAAAGTCAGCCCTAGAAACTTCAAGTTCAGGTTCTTTTTCAATCTCAACCCTTAAGGGTTCACTTTTTCCAAGAAAATCAGATTCCTTTAACATTTCAGCTCCTAATGCCTCACTTTTTTCATTAAATTCAGCTTCTAACTCAGAATATATCTCAAAATCAGCCTCAAAAGTTTTAAAATCAAGCATTAGAGTTTGAGTTTTGTCACAGTCAGATTCTATTTCATAATCAGCTCTTAAAGTTTGACTTCTCTTGAGAGAATCAAGTTTAAAATCAGATTTGACCTCAAGATTTGTTCTTACAGTTTTAGTCTGGTAAGGAAAATCACATTCAAATTCAGAATGACTTTCAAAATCAGCTCTTGAAGTTTGAAAATCAGATTCAAATTTCTTCTCAAATGGTGTTCTCTCCATTTCATTTTAAGGCGAACATTCATTTTTAGAGTCAAAAGCACATTCAAAATATTCCCATCCATAAACACTTTCAAACTCAAAGTCTTGCTTGTTTGAGTACACAAGCAAAGGTTTGACTGTGAGGCTCCTTTTGAAACATATTTGCAAACTGATTTAGAGACTTAAATTCATTTTGTAAATCATTCAGGGCTTTTTCAGAATTCATTTGCCTTTGAAAAAGTTCATTTATACTTTTGTCAGAGTTGGACAGTTTGGAATCCATTCTGTCAAATTTTTCCAACATATTTTCAAAAATTTGATTCAGTTTACCACTAGAAAAGGGTTTGTTTTCACAGTAATCAGATTGAAATGGTTGAGAATAGCAATTACTCGTACAATTTTTATAAGCATTCGAAGCACAAACTGAACTGAACCCATAAAAACCATTCACATGTTGAGAAAAATCAGATTCCCTTGTCCAGCATATTTTCAAAAATTTGATTCAGTTTATCACTAGAAAAGGGTTGGTTTTCACAGAAATCAGATTGAAATGGTTGAGAATAACAATTACTCCTACCATTTTTATAAGCATTTGAAGCACAAACTGAACTGAACCCATAAAAACCATTCACATGTTGAGAAAAATCGGATTCCCTTGGCTGATAATTGTAATTTGAATAAGAAAAGGAGTGTTCATTCAAATTGGATTCCTAAATGTCAGAGTGAGCTTGTTGAGGAGGGGCATATTCAACATTTTGATAAATATTTGAATGTTGGCTCATGTTAGGATTAGAGAAACCACAAGTTTGATCACATATACGAACACTCAAATAAGAATAAGCAAAGTATTTGCACTGTTGAGTGCTATGTCCTTCCACTAAACAAATTTCACACTTAAGCTCTTATTTTTTCATTTCATCAAAATAATCACAGATTTGAAATATCCTACACACTTCCAGTGCTCTTTCTTGATCAGATTTGGAAAGGGCAGGGTATTCAGCACAGGATTCCATATTTAAGAAAACAGATAGTACAAGTGAGGTCAAGAGAACATACCTCAGCTGCTCAACTTACTCCTCAAATGTATTTACTAGCCCAGAACTGAACCAAAACACGATAACAGACTATTCCAAGCACACAAGAGAATCAAACAGATATGTTTCTTTTTGAAAAATCAAACAGTAGCTAAACAACAGAGAACAAGCACACAAACTTATCAAACATAAAACAAACTAAAACAACTTAAAAGAGTGCTAAGAAGAAACAAGTGACTCTCCCCGATGTATATGAGTAAGGGGATTCCCTACTTGCTTCAGGAGTTGGAGTTCTATTTTCGTTTATATAAAATGTTTTGTAGAGTGTTACTAATTTGTGTTAATTATTTGTGCTTTTTTTTTAAATAATTCTGACCAACATCCACAACAATGCTCATTACCCTATATCTATAAATTCACAAAAATATCAAATGAAGATAGAAGTCAATACTTTTTCTTCGGTTTTTTGTATCACATTTGCGTGAAGTATAAATGTTCCACTCTGTCTATACGTATGCTCACATTTTAAAAAAACAAAAACTAGAAATTCAAAAATAAAATTTTTGCAGTGCTAAATTTCACACTGACTTTTAGCCTGAACTAGAGATCTAAATTCCAAATTTTGATTTTTTTTACTGGAATAAGTTTCTGGCTTCCTAGCACCCAAAAGCTAAACCTTTTCTACTTGCCCCATTCCGGTTCATAACTCAATTACATGAATCATTGATCAACCCATAAAAATTACATAAACTGATCTATAAAAGAATGTCAAATTCACAAGGAACGATTTCTTGATGACTAGCATAATTCAAGCTAGAGAGTTCAAAATTGAAAACCTTCTCACTAAATAAAGCATTTTTTTAATTAAATCTACCATAATCATACTGAAATACCAAATCCAAGAAAAAGAACCTCCTATTCGGCAAAATTATAGAGAATAAAATCTAGGAGCTTTGAACCCATCATAATGAAAGAAAAAAAACTACGGAGTATTACTTTCAAAAAATTCAAGTAAATGTGTTCATTGCCACAAGGATTTCGAATTTGGAATTGAACCTCACTAAAGAAGAGTAAAGAAGTAGAAAAGTGAAGATGGTGGATTAACATCCGACTTAATTCTTTGTCTTGGGTTGGAAATTAAATAGCAAAAGTGAACATCAATAAATTGAGTGGAGACTATTACCTTTGATTGAAGATTGAAGAAGACAAACAAACTGATCGGGGGTTTTCTCTACGATGGCGGCCGGCTACTATCTAGCGATGCACTGTGGCGGCAAAGCAGGGGTTCCGGCAAAGCAAATAAGAAATTCCCTAGTAAATGGAAGTTGTTAAACGGAAGAGATAAAGAATAGAGATTTCAAAAAAACGGGGGTATTTTGCAATTTCTGAAAATTAATATGAGGTGGATAATTTTAATAAAATTCATATTTATTTATCTTCATGGCAACCATTTAGTGGAGGGGCATGGATGCCCTTTCATTTTGCAAGGCACCGAAGCAAAGCCCTTTTGAGGAACTTATAGGCCGCTGCTTCTTTTTCTTCTTCTTCTTGTTTGGAGTTGGAGTTGGAAAGGGTTTGGTTAGAATTAAGTCTGAAAGCATTACTGATTACCGTCCATTTCATGATCTCTGGGGATCTCTGGGGTGGAGGGAATTAACGTAATTACAGTGTCATTCATGATCTCTGGGGATCTCGACTGCCTAAAAGCATTACTGATAACCTTTAAATATTTGTCACACTTATATTTCTGAGGTAAAATATCAAGGTTTTTCAATTCATTTTATTTACATATTGGTATAAAAATAAAAAATAAAATTTACATATCAAAAAACTACATGAAAAGTTATTCAAACTAAGAGGTGTCAAGAATATTTTATTTTATTAAATAACCAATGAAAACATAAAAATAAACAAAAGTTCTCGCGACAGAAGAAAAAGCAATTGATCAATATCATTCCCAATAGTAATCGTGGTAGGCATTTTTTGCCTTAGTTGTGTAACAGTGTTTTATGCCTAAAGACCTTCATATATTTTTATTTGAAAGATTATCAAATAAAAAGCGGCAAAATACGAAGATCTTAAAGTTACCTTTATATCTCGCTCTTTAAATGAGGTGGCATACTTCTTGACCCGCACTACTCATTCTGTTGAGAGTGTAGGGGAATGGATTGACTCATCCTTAATAAAAAGCCACAAAATGCACTCCATGATTTGTTTATGCATGGTACAAGTATTCAAAAAGGAACTCCTAATGCTAAAAAGCATAATGCAAAATTATCTCTGAAAGATAATAGAAAAAATGAATTTACCTAAATAGTACTAAAACATAATGACTTTCCCTAAATAGAATCATATGTTTTTATTTCTCAATGTAACACTTTTATCATTATTCTAGTAAATGTTCGCCATCATTGGACATTATTTTCTCCATTTAAACTTTATTAAGTGCTATTTAAGAAATAAAAAAGTTTACACTACAAGAAAAGAGGCTTTTAGCCACATATAATTCGCAGCACATAACCAAGTGTAGTAATAAACATTAGCACTTATCATTTCTCCGCACTTAAAAGAGTAGCTATAGGTAATTTCTTTTACCCACATAACAAAAGTGTGGAAAATCACATAAGTGGCCTTTAATTTAAAAAAAACCTGCATTTTATTACTCCTTAAATTATATTACTCCTTAAATTAGGATTTGAAAAAGTTTAATTATATTACTCTTTAAAAAACTAAATTTTTTCAACGAAAAATTGGCGCAATACTTTTTCATCCACCCGCCTAATTAATCGATCTGAAACCTCCCTCAACCTGCATCTTCCTCTCCTGATCGATCCGGCCAATTCATCTACGACCTCGACCAACAGCTGCGCTCTCAGTCCTTCAGCATCGTATTTGCCATCGTTTGGCCAGATCGAGTTCCTCTTCCTGAATCATTCATCATCGTCTTCTCAATCATACGACCTGATAGATTCATTTAGGTATGTATTTTCCTTTTACCTCTTGAAATTAGATTGGTTTTGTGGCCAAGTGATGTAATATATGACTATATGAGAGGGTAAATTGCTATTCTATATTGTAGAATTTGATCCTAGTGATTGTTATCTGATCTGGAAACCTGTGCCTGTTACTGTTGTTCCTAAATCTGTGGATTCATATGCTTCTATATCCAAAATCCAGTATTGAACTGTTGTTTGGTTAAAGTTTATACATATTAGTAATTCTTAACATATATTTGTAATTCAGTATTGGGTTTCACTTTTTATCCTAGTGATTGTTATCTGGAAACTTGTGCCTATTATTGTTGTTTTTGTGCAAAGGCTTCTATAT